>JAKSZT010054262.1:5117892-5301228 GCA_026826555.1 Tolypeutes matacus
GGATAGGATAGGATAGGATAGGATAGGATAGGATAGGATAGGATAGGGTAGGAGAAGAGAGGATACAATAGGCTGAGGTGACAAATAAAACTCCAAATCTCAGCTTAACACAACAAAGGTGGAAAAAGTCAAAAGTAGGTTTGGTCATCCTTCTCCAAATTATGTCAGTGCCAGACCATTCAGGCTGGAGAGCACGTTAGAGGGATCTGGAAGTTGTTTTTAGGGCCCAGGACTGAAAGTGGCTTACATCACTTCTGCCCACATCCCATTGACAAGAATTAGTCATCTAACCCCATTTTGATGCATGAAAGCTGGGGAATGTGGAAAGTGTATGGATGTTTGGTGAGTACTAATAATCTCTGCTGTATACCTCTTTTTTCTTGCCCTGCATCGCTTTGGATTACCAGGACACTAATGAATAGCGGGCACCCTGTCTTACTTGTTTATTAAATAAATGGGAAGTCTTCTAAAGCTTTATCATTCAGTACAATTTTGCTATATGATTTTACTATGCACTGTTTATCATCTTAAGGAAATTTCTATTTACTTGACTAAGAGATGTTATGAATGGGTGTTGAATTTTGTTGAGTCTTAAGATGATTATAAGTAAATCAAATTTTAAGGGCATAATCCTATATGGTCATGATATCTGTTTTAAATATGCACCTGGATATTGTTTGCTAACATTTTGTTTCTGAATTTGTATCTAATCGCCGTGATCTGGGTCTCTAATATACTTTTCTTGTTATGTTCTTGTCCAGTTTTGATATTATACTAACACCATATAATGAGTTTGGTAACTGGCCCATTTTCTCTTTTTTCTGGAATACTTTTTACATAATACTAATCATCTGTTATGCATACTTCACTGGTAAAGCTATCTGGGCCTTTTTTGGAGGAGGGGGCTGGTTACCAGTGATTCAGAGCTTTAATCTGTTTTATTTTGTTTTAAAGTTGGTTGACTTCTTATTATGTCCATTTTGTTCATTTTTACTGTTCTAGAATTACATTATCTACAGTTTTACATTTATTGCCATAAAATTGTTCACATTTTCTCACTTTCAAGGATCACCTATGCCATAAGGACTGAAGGTATATCAACCATCCTATCCCAGATCCTCTGGAAAATGTCATTTTGGGGTCTGTAGCACCAACTTCTTTATGCAGATTTCCTATACTGCTAATAGTTTTATTCTTTGTTAGAGAAAGGTATTATCTTTTTCCTCCCACCCTCAATGTCAGGGTATGTAAGAACATAACTCTATCATATTGCACTTTCTATAGATAAAAGTGAAAAATCAGACTCATTATTATATGATTCAGCTAATGTGTATAAACAAATTAGTAAAGACCAAGTAAAATTAATAACAAGTAAGAATTTACTTAATCACTCAATACACCTACAATACTTTCACAACAAACATTTATAGGGATATTATTGATACATTTATCTTAAAAGATGTGCTTGCTTTCTTAGGAATCTATAGCCTTTTTTCAAAATATCATTGCATATATTCTCTGAACAGGGCAGGGTGTTATGCATGCAAAATGCCTTGTAAGTTATTCATTGCTTTACATTCATTCATTCATACATTACAGAAATATTTATTGAATATCTAATATGCTGAAGCTCCTCTTAGCTGCTTAAGAATAATAATAAAAGCTGACACATGAAATGTTTACTATATGTCAAGCAGTATTCTAAGGGTTAACTCACTAAAATTTACACAACTCAGTAAGGTAGGAACTATTACCATTCCCATTTTACATTTGAGGAAACGATGGTCAAGAGTACAAAATGTTCACTTGATAATAGGGAACAAACAAGTGAACAGACAGATATAAGACAGTATAAGATTCTTCAAGAAGTGGGGTAGACCTATGAATAAATTCGAACCTATTATCTCTCACAGCTAGCAGTGCTTGGGATACCTTGCTTTAAACAAATAATTTAAATTTTAATTGACAAGAGTGTATATACGTGACTTGAGAACCTGGATTCCAGGTGTGATTCTTGTATTAATGTCACATATAGACAAGTCATTTGGACCCTTTGGACTTTAGGTTCAACAATAAAATGAGGGGTTGGAGTACAGTTCCAGTTATAATATTTTGACTCTTTAACTCTAATTAAGAGATGTACTAATCCTTTCTTCACTATATACAATTTAAAACAAATCTTTGATTAATCTTTAATTGGGGTTGACAGTTTAAGGGAGGTTATAGTTCAGTCGTACTCAGGTGTAGTCCATGAATTCCTCATGGTTCCAGGAATTCCTCAAGGTTCCAGAAATTCCTTCAAAGGGTCTTCCAGTTCAAAACTATTTCATGTTAATATTGAGGCATTATTTGTCTTTTCCACTCTCATTCCCTCACAAGTGTTCAGTGGAGGTTCCCAAAGGCTACATAATATGTGATGATGTTTTCATTCTACTGGCAAATAGACATATGCTTGTATACTTAACCCTGAAAAATTTCATAATTTTACATTTTAATATGATAAATATTGATAGATATAAACCATAGAAACAAAACTTGTTGAGATGCTCAGTTGTTTTTAAGAGTTAAAAGAGATCCTGGGACAATAGAACCTCTGATGCAATTGACAAGTCCGTGGGATTTGAACTCAAGATAGTACAGGAATAAAATCATAACCCTGCCACTGGCTAACACTGTGACTCTGAACAAGTTACTTAACTTATCTAAGTCTCAATTTCCTCATCTGTAATAATACCAGCCTCATAGCTTTGTTGTGAAGAAGAAATGAGATAATGTATGCAAAGTACTTTACACGGGGTGTGACTTAGTAAAAGCAAAATTTTTCCTTAAAAATAATTACCCAATCTTAGGAAGATAAACTGAAAACATTTGTTACCTCTGGGTAAGAGAACTGGCTGGCTGTGGGCAGGGGATGGACGGCAGGGTGAGCAGGGGACTTTTCTTTCCATACTCTTCACTTGAAGGCACAATTTATTAAAAGTAGTAAATTTTATTATAACTAAAAAAATTTAATTATCCTTCTCCTAATAGATACAGTCCTGGTAGTTTATCTGTCACTTCATTTTTGATGATTCTTTGCTGTTGCAAACTTACCTAGGAAAATAGTTAAAGCATACAGTGATGGTACGTATTAGCATAAAACATTGCTTGGCTGTGATGCTACAACTCACTCAAAATTAGTTGGCTGAGGCTTTGCATGCCCATATCAGCTTGCCATACACGGATTCTTGGCTACCTTGATTCCACATGCAAAGTAAGAAAGAAGTCTTGCTTTAAAAAAATAACTTTTTCTCCTACATCATCAATATCTCCCTCTCTATTGAAGAATTCCAAACAATATACACTATGCTCTAGTAGTTTGTTTCTTTAAAATGTGACCCCACATCCCTCTCTAGCTATCATCCCATTTCTCTATTCCCCTTAACAGCCAACATAGTTATGCTAGAATTATGTTAATATTCATTGATTCTACTTCAATATATCTGGTTCTCTATACCACCCACTCCAATCAGATTTCTGTCCCTAATATGCCACTAAAATGTTTGTATCAGGATCACCTGTTGCCATATCCAAAGGTCTGTGTGCATCTTTTTTAACATTTCAGCATCATTTGACACCTCCTTTTATGAAATATCCTTTTCTATTGGTTTCCATGACACCACACTCCCCTGGTTTTATTCTTGCTTTACTGGTCTCTTCTTAGTTTCCATTACTGACTCCTCTTCTGCTCATCCTGCTTATCCTCAACCTGCTTCTGCCACTGCGTTTGGTCCTGGGCCCTGTCCTCTACTCTACTTACATGCTCTCCTAGACGAGCTTCATTCCATCACTTCACTTTAAATCCTACCCATATGCATGAATACCACAAATTGTATTGAGCATTTATTCTCTGCTAAGCACCATTAGAGATACTTGGTATGTAATAGAGAATAAAACACATAGAGATCCCTGCCCCATTGGACCTTACATTCTAGTAAGAAGAGACAGATAATAATCAATAATGTAATAAATAAATTCCATGGTAGTCTTGAAAGTGATGAGTGCTTTGGAAAAGAAAAAGAAAAGAAAATAAAGTAAGTTAAAGGGGATCCAAGATGGGGGGAGGGGTAAAGGAGAGTGGACAGGTTGCAGTTTTAAATAGGAGGGCTCAATAAGAAGATGAGCTGAAGTTACCCCATCCAGATTAGTGGGTAAAATGGGTTGCAGGCAGAAGAAATGGCCAGGAGCTCGTTTGGTGTGTTTGAAAGACGGCAACAAGTCTTTGTCTGCAGTGGAGTGAACAAGAGGGAGAATGGTCAGATGCCCAGGAGAAATGGAAAGGTAAGCAGGGAGAAAAGGCTTTTATAACGAATGACATAGGGAGCCACTACAGAGTTTTGAACAAAGGAGTGGCATGGTCTGGCTTGTGGATTAAAGGATCGCTGGCTGCTGTGTGGATAGTAGGGATTCAAGGTTAAAAATTCAGAGGCCCGGGAAGCGGCTGTGGCTCAGTCAGTAGGTCTCCCGTTTACCATATGGGAGGCCCCTGGTTTGGTTCCCGGGGCCTCCTGGTGAAGGCAAGCCCGCCCGCACGGCGTGGTTAGCTGACCCAGCGAGCACAAGCAACAAGGGGGAATAATGAATAAATAAATAAAATCTTAAAAAAAAAAAAAAAATTCAGAGGCCAGTTAATAAAGCTATTGTGCAGTTACAGAGGTGAGAGAGAAAGGCTAAGATCAGAGTGGTTAATAGTGGAGATAGTGAGAAGTGGTAGGATCTGGGTGTATTTTAAATCCAATCCTATTTCCTAATGATTAGATAGCGGCATAAGAGGAAGAAAGGATGATTCCAAAGTTCTTTTGTCTAAACAACTGGAAAGATGGAGCTGTCATCACTGAAAAAGGAGAAGAGTCCAGTTGAAGAAGTTTTAGAGGGTGCATCAGACACGATTCAATCAGAAAAGCAGAACCATATAGGTTTTGGGATGGGGGGTTTCTTATAGAAATTAGAGCTGTTTATACAATTGTAGGAAGTGATGGAGAAGTGAGGATCCAGGGAAGAGAATAGGAAGATGAAGGAGTTGCCACCCAGCTACTCTAAGAAGTCAAACACAACCAGCCACTTAAGTGGGAGGGCCAGGAGGAAACTTGTGGAGATCTATGGGAAGCTGTGCCTTTGTGAAGCTGCAGCCTCTGTGGGGTCAACTCCAAACATCAGGTTGTGGGCCTGTGTCTGCTGTTGGTGAAAAAGTCAGCAGTTGGAAAGAAGAGCCAGATGTGGAGCAGAGGAGCGTGAGTAATCTGATCAAGAGAGTGGCAACCCATCACCTTTGGCATGTACGGTTGTTTAAAAACAAGCCACAGGTCCCTCCTATACTCAAAGGGGAGAGATTATACAAGGGTGAGACTCACTGGGTGGTTAGCTTAGGGTGTGTCTGCCACAGAAAGGAATTCTGAGATATGTGGTTCCACCTTAACCCATTTAACATAATACAAACTATGAGAGAGGGGAAAATCAAGAGAGCAGATGAAGGCTTGTTGAGTTTGAGATGTTTATTAAACATCCAGGTAAAGATGTTAAGAAAGCAATTGGATTATAAGACTGGATTCGGAGAGAGATGCCCAATGACTTTCAAATGTGTATTTCTAACTCAATCTTTTACTTAGAACTGTAGATTCATAGGTCTTTATACTTGGCATCTTGAAGTTAACAAAGCCAAAATTACTCCCACCCTCGCCAAATCTGTTATTCCCTCAGGTTTCCACATCTCATTAAATGACACTACCACCCACCATTTCTCTCAAGGCTAAAACCCAAGAGTCCTCCTAGATTCCTCTCTTTCTCTCACCTTCTACATTCAATCTATCAGAATCCTGTTGGCTCTACTTTCAAAATATAAATCCATCCACTTAGTTCCATCTCCACTATTACCACCCTACTCCAAGCTCCTTCCAACTTCCTGGACTTCTGCAAATCCTGCTAATTTTCCACACACAGGCAAAATGATCACTTTAACACTAAAGTTAAATCATGTCCTTCCCTTGCTAAAGGCCTTCAATAATTTCCCATTGAGTTATAATCGTATTCTTTACCTTGGACTACAAAGTTTTATTCCATCTGGCTCTTGCCTATTGGTTTGATCTGATGTTGCACTTTTCTCTCTCTCACTCACAGGCCTCACACACACTAACTCCTACCTGAGAACAAAAATACAAGGCTTTTTCCCACCTTAGTGCCTCTATTCTTAGTCTTTCTTTTGCCTAAAAGTTTCTCCCCTGGTTCTTCACACAGATGGTTTCTTCTGCATTCTTGCCTAAATACAACTTCCTCAAGGACCTTCCCTACTCAACCATCTTAGACCAAGAAGTCTCACAACCTCAGCCCAAACATTAGTTAGTGCATCACTCTATTTATTCCCTTCATAATGTACCATAATTTCTAATTACCATTTTTTGCTCATATATTGTCTACTTCCCCTCATTATAACTCAGGGAGGGAAGTGTCCTTATTTCTCTTGATTTCTGCTGCATCCTCTGAGCTTAGGCAATTGTTTAGTACGTAGTTCTCAATATGGAAGTTGTAGCAGTTTGATATTATTTATGATTTCTTAAAAGAAACATGGATTATGTTTGTAAACTGATCTGTTCCTCTGGGCATATTAGGTTGTACTTGATTCAGAGATTTCACTTTTACTTGATTAAATTAAGATTGGGGCTTTGATTAGGCCATCAGTAGGACATTGAGTCCTTGGTGGGCAGACACTGACATGGAAGTAAATATGCGGAGGAGAACACAGAGGAAGAAAGACAGTTCATTAGACAGGATCCTGTGGCCCCAGGAAGAAAGATGAACCTGATAGTCTAAAGCTGACCTTGTGAAGAGAACAGAGCAGCTAAGCCTGGAAAGAAATGAGCCCTGGGAAGAGAGGCGAGCCTTATGCCAGCCTACAGCTGAGATCAGAAGAATCTGGGACCACAGAGCCTTAAGAGGAAGAGGAAGGCTGAACCTTCGCAGACATCACCTGCCGTCTTGCTTCAACACGTAGTAATAGACTTTGGGTGAGAAAGTACCTCCTAAGTAACCTTAAGTTGGACTCTTTAGGGCCTGTTACTGTAAGCTTCCACCCCAAAGAAATGCCCTTTATAAAAGCCAACAAATTTCTGGTAGTTTGCATCAGCACCCCTTTGGCTGACTAATACAGAAGTGTTTAATCAAGGATTGAATAAATACAAACTATCCTGGATTTAATAGTCTTCTAGGTGTATTTTAGTATAATTTTGCTAGTATTTCCGTAAAACAGATTGCCAGAGTAGAACTGCTGTATCACAGAGTATGCACATTTTTAATTTTGATAGCTCAGAAGTACTGCTTTTTAATATTTAGTGTGACTGATTTGTCACTTTAAAATTTAATTATCCCAAATTTAATTTTTTCTCTTCTCTCTTGAAAGACGAGCCATTTCAAAACCATTCTTTTTTCCCCCAATGATTTTATGGTAACAGAGGCATCATTCATTTTGCAATAATTCTAGCTTTTGCTCTATAGATTAAATTGATACTGCCAATTTTCCTATAAAGAAAGTGTCTGTGAACTGAATCTTCACTTTCCATTGTCATCCCCCCCCCCCATTTCAAAATGAATGATGTGTTTCAATAGGAGGGGAAAATTTTAAATCTCCCCATATTTGTTAGAGTAAAGGTGCTAAAATGTGTAGAGCATGAACACATGTATGCTTTAAACTGAGCATTTTATGTTTGAAAGTTACAGTTGTTAGAACAAACAGCCACTGGTTCATCAATTGCAATTATACATATCACAACTATTTGGAGGGAAAATATGCATTTATACTTTCTGGAAATCTTTCAAATTAAGTTCTATAGTATTAATTAGTAGCCAGAGCCAAGAATGCATTGGCATTTGTGTGTATGTTTGAATTAGCCTCATTCCATTTCCCAGTCTCTGATAATATTCCTGACCTTTCCAGCTGCCTTATGGCTCTCTGATATGCACACAGAACTGGGGGCAAGGCTGTGGATGGCTCCACACAACATATCTCCCCAGTCAGGAGAAAACCCAGGTACCTTTAGTCTGAAGGTGGTTCAGGACAGAACTGTATGATTGATTTCAATTCAATTCACTTATAATCCCCACCTCAATTGTGATCCAAAGAAAAAGCATTTGTATCTAAAGAATAAATTGCCAATTTTGCAATAGAGCAAGCATAAAGACTTTTTTAGCCTTATTCCTAAGAATATACTCTCCTATTTCCTTGTATAAATGACAGTCTATACTTATTAGTTGAATAAAACTTAAATGAGTGAATTAAATAATTCTTGGCTGATTTTGTTAATTAATCAGTCATTGATCATCACCTCCATCAAACTAGAGCAAAATTTAAAAGGTCTTCCATTAGTCCTTCAAATTGCACTGTAGAGCTCTTTACACATAATTTAGTTCTTAAAATTTTTGCCTAATATTACTGATCCTTTCCCACCTAATGTAATCCAAAAACTTTAGGGTGATATTCAAAGCCCTCTGCAGGCTAATCACTGATCCCTTTCCAGCTTTAAGCCCCACCATTGCCCTATGCCTACAATGCCAGCTCTTCCCCAGATGTATCCTACACTCTCTTCTGTTCTTTCTTCCAATCCTTCACCTATGTTCACCTACTCAAATTATACTTGTCTTTCCTGGCCTGAATCAAGTGTCACCTTCCAATTCAGTCTTCCCCTATTCCTGGCCTCCTCCCCTCCCAATTTGAAGTGTTCCCCCAGTATTTTCCTGGTCCTCACTTTTAGCAGTGACTACACTCTGAGTTGTATGTATCTGCATACATCATTGATCTCTTCTACTGGATTATAAGCTCCCAAGAGTCAACGGCCTGTGTTACCTATCTCGTATCTCCACAACTTTACAGAGTCTTTTACATAGAAGAGGCTCAGAAATGTTTAAAGAATTGAATGGAGCTGTTGACCAACTGTACTAAAAGTTTCCACTGACCACATTGACAGCTCTGTCATGCCACTTAGTGACACCACCCAGCCTGCACCCACTTTTATTGCACATGACACACTAAACTATGAACCTAAGGAATATTTTCCTGACCTTTCTTGTACTGTCAGTCTGTTGATTTTGGAACATGTGTGGGGATGCCTTCAATAAATATCTTCTTTTTTACCACCAGCTTAGAGACATGTAGGCAGACATGACACTGGTAAAGTAAGCATGTGAAATCAGTGAAAATTTCCTGACAGTGTTAACATTTTGCTGGCTTCAAAGCCCCAGGCTTAGATAACCATTGACAAGTATTCGAAGTTGTTATTTGGCTAATGAGTAATAGAAAGATCATTTATGTTTCCAAGAATGGTTTGATTTTTGCACAAATAAGGACTAGGTATAAATGTACCAATTGATCAGCACTTGGGGAGCTGAAAAATTAACTTTATAAAAGGAAAAGAATGCAAATATTTTCGCTGTCCTGATTTTGTGATAATCAGGGTAGGCTAAACATTTGCTATGTTAGAAACCACATGTGTCCCCAGACCTAGTTTTTCTCCCTAGGTCTGGTTTTTAGAATGCAGGTGATAAACTAAGCCTGATATGGGAAAAGACTGTAACTTTAGGCATCTTTGGTCAACCTTAAGAGATATAGCAGGAGGGCGGATGTGACTCAAATGCTTGGGAGTGCATCTCCCATATGGAGGGACCTGGTTCTATCCCCGGGACCTCCCGGTAAAAATTAAAAAAAGAAAAACATAGAAGGAGCGTGGGCCACCAAGCCCTGTGCACAGATGCGCCTCCAGGCTCCGTGAGCAGGTGAGCACCCAGGCCCTGCAAGCCACGCTGCAAGATGATGACATAACAGGAGAGTGACACAAGGAAGAGCCAAGATGGGACGTGCCGAAAAACCAGGAACTAAGGTAGCACAAGCGGTAGGATACCTCTGTCCCACATGGGAGTATCTGAGGATCGAATCCCAGCGAAGACAGATGGAGAAAGATGAGAAAAGAGGGCAGGAAAAAGACATAGAGAGTTGCCCAGCGAATGGACACAGAAACAGCAAAATGAGGGGGTGGGGTAAAAATGGATAAAAGTAAGTAAATAAATAAATCCTTAAAAAAAAAGTATAGGGGATTAAGATACGGACTGTAGTTGGTAGTAATACTTTGACAATGCTCTTTCATAATTTGTTAACAAATGTTTCACAACAATGTATATTTGTGGTGGGGTGATATGTAGAAGCCCTGTACGATGTTATGCATGTTTGTTTTGTAAGTTCACAATATTTACTAAACACTTATTATGTATGTTCATGTATGAATGATATACTTCAATAATTTTTTTTTTAAATGAAAAAAAAAAGGGGAAAGGAAAAATAGTCCTAAAGAATCCATGACTCAAATTGTCTGGCTTTCAGAGACCTACAAAATGTTTTGTGTTGTTTTACCAGCATTGCAATGTGTACATCTACCCAGTGTGTAAAGTCATCCAATTTACTGAATGCACTCTGCCCAATGCCATGGCTTTTAGGTACTCGTAAATGAGAGCTTTTCCTGCTTTTCATGTTTTATTTGTCATCTAATCCAGAAACTCGGGTTCTTGTCTACAACCATTCCTTTATTCTATCATTATGACAAGGCAAAACATAACATCATAAAACTAAGAGGCATCCTAACAGTTCAACTAAAGAAGACAGAAGATGCTATTTTTAAATCTAGATTCCTCTGAAGTTCTCTCTGGGCAAAAGGCAAACTTTTCATGTGAATTATTCTCTGCGTCTTGGCAGTCACTCTAACTAAGAATCCCAGTCAGGATTTATAGCTCACCCATTTTAGAATGAGAAGTTCAGGACAAGGGTGAAAGGACAAAGAGAGGAAAAAAAAACAAAAAACATCAGTATTGAATGACGCTGACGGTGACCAAGAAGAGTAAAACCTTTCCAAAACATTGTAAGTATATATAATAATCTGTTGAAGAGTGCTCTGTACATCACTATGTTGGTTCATTACCTGGAGCAGAGTAAAAAGATTCCTAAAGGCCAAGGCAAGTGGGTTCAGTAAAAAATGCACCACAAAGACCAGAGGGAAAGCTCTGGAAACTGCTGGATCATCAGATCAATAGACTCAAAGATGACTAAGTTAGGTAGCTTTATGCAGTTTAAACATTTGTGCATGGAGTCTCCCCACACAGCCTTTTATTGACAGCTACAGATCAATGATAATTTTTGATCATTTTCAACCTACATAAACCTATTGACCTCATGGCCACCTTTGGGGCACTTCAAGTCGTCAAAAATAATCAGAGAAGATGGTGTAAAATTGTCAGACTGCTGAAGACTCCAAGCAGTTTCATGTGTCCCAGTAGCAGAGTTGAGAGGTTAAAGCGTAGTTCAAATTGCCACAGAGCCTCAACTGGCAGAAGGTTCCAGAGAGTCTTGTCTTTATGCCTTATAAAGTGACTCACTGGTTTGTATCCAGAATCTGATCCCCATGAATATAAGGGGAAAAGTAGAGAGAGAGAAGGCAAAATCTCATTGGAAATATTAGATTGCCGAAAACAGACTACCCTCTAATAAAGTATTTCTCCTTGTTTTCCTTTGTTGAGTCATCCTCTTTTGAATGCTTCCATAAATCTGCTGCCTAACAAAGCCTAATGTACTTCTAGAATTAAAAATCTAAATATGATATGAATGTGGGCATAGAACAGACAAAGTCAAAAGAGAAGCAAGTACAAGTTGATAGCCCAGAGGCCAGGAATAACCAAAAAGAACAAAGAAAGAAAGAAAGAAAGCAGATCAAAAAGAAAGAGTGAAAGGAAACAAGAACAAATTAGTGAAACAAAGGAGAAGTAGTAAGAATACTGAATTAAAATAATCTCCACAGAGGAAAGCGAGTGAGAGAATAAGGAGAAAGGAGTAGTAGAATGGGAGGGAGAGGAGAAGGAGAGAAGAAAGAAAGGTCAAGTGGAGAAAAGAAAAGAAGGAAAATGAAAAGACAAATGTAAAAACAAAGAAAAACCAAGAAAGGAAAATTACTTTTAATGATGCTTTTCCTATTAGGTGGGACAGAATGTTATATCTCCAAAGGAAGAAATCGAATCTAAAACATTTAGTATCATATCTACAGTGCTCATACAAATATTCTGAATTTAAGGAAAATAACATGTACCAATAAATAAACAAGACACAACCCAAATTAATTCCACAGAGTGAAACTGTGTCCAAATTTAACAGCAGGATTCTAAAAACCTATTAATAGTGAACTTTGGTATTGAAAATCCGCGCAGAAGAGAATAATTTTAAATTATTTCCTAAAATGTTGAAGAATAAATAGGTAAGGATAGTTTTGCCATTTTAAAGTTTTCTTCATGTTTTTCATATGACCTTTCCTAAAGATTGACCAAAAAAAAACACGGCTTTTGAAGAGCTTTATCAAAGGGGTATGTATGTGTGTGTGTGCAGTTTGTTTTTTTTTTCAGAGCTCTCAGAAATAACAAGTTAATGTTTATAAGGGCATCTTTCCTCCATATAAATTTACGATACAAAAATTCTCATTGAATTCCCAATATGTGATTAGTTCCTTTTTTAAAAAAAGATAAATATTGACCACATTAAGCAATACAACTGATGTCATCACCCTTTGTGGGAGCATACCTTTAAGCAATTTCTGAGCTAGGCTGCACGAACTTCAACTTGAGAACTACAGGTCATATTTCTGCATTAGATGGTGGAGGTTTTGAAGCCAGGGCATCCTGAATACTTCTGCTTTCAAGGATCTGAGCCATAAATGTTTATTAAAAGAATCTATAATGAAATCAGTTTTGTTATTTTTTAATGGTTGTCTGGAGTGTGTTGGATGACTGAATGCCGGTTGTTAATCATTAAGTACTCAGGTTACCAAAAGCGTTTGATAGTATTGCCATCTAGGGGCTGAATAGAATTCTCAGTTCTGAAATAAACTGGAATTGAGCAGGTGCTGCTATTGACAATATACATATGTTTTTGCTTTATAGCCCACATGCTTTTCATGTTTCTTATGACAAAAGCTATCTCTAAATGTCCCCCAACAGCCTACCTTTTTTATATATAGTCTGTTAGAGGTGATTACTATTTGCTTTAGAGCTTATGCTTTTTTGGCATCTATTACTGGGTATTCTGAACAAAGAATTATTCTTTTTTGCATTATTAATCTTGCCCGTGTTTGCCCTATTTCTATAGAAAAGGAATCATTTATCAGAAAAGAATGTTTGTAATCGGAACTTGTAGCTACTTCAGATTTAATATTCATTATGGTCATTCTAGTTCCGTGCTATATTTATCTAAAAGACCAATCCAATGTTGTGGAGAAATAAGTTTTTAAATATTTATGATCTAACTTTTAATATTTTAAAAACGAGAAATTAGTATTTCTGTAAAATTTGTTTCAGAGTCTGGCCGCTTAGCAAATGTTTAAATATTAAATGATTTCAAGAGGTTAGCATGTAATATCATAATGGGACTTATTGAAACAGGAAAATTGACTTCACAAGCTTTCGATATGTAAAGGAAATTGTATTTTATTTTCTCTGCCCGTGTTTAACATATAATAAGAAACATTAAAACAGTTGAAACCTACAACCAAGAACGAGAGAAAACAATGTCAAAAATTATTTTTGCAGAATGTTTTAGTTTTGTCTAACCAGTTTGGATAGTGGTTCAGTTTTGTTTTAGCACCTTGTTTCAGGTTTCATTCAAAATTATATTTGAATGTGCCCCAAGTAAGGGGAATTTCCTTACATATAACTTTGTCGGATGCACTTAGCTACCTAGTCTCAGAAAATAACTCTCTTTTCCTCCTGTACCCACCAGAAAAAGGAAAATTGAAGACGATCTATGATATTTAAACATCTAATAAAGCAAACTTGATCTCACACACCTTTGAACGAAAATATCCTATTAAACCATTCAAAACTTCCTCATGACTAGCCACATCCAATGGGTATGACACATTACAGAAAGTGCTTATTTGTGGATGTGTGTGTGTGTGTTTATCTATACACATATTGCTGGCCCACTTGCAGACATAATTCCTATCTTTAAATGGGTATCTCCATCCAGCCCAGATGTTGAAAGAGCACCCTGGGGCCTTTCAAAACATTAGGATCCTTAGCGCCAGTTTAGATAGACAAAATATGTTAAATGTTGCTCTCCCAGTAGGAAAACAAAAACAAAAACTAATTCTGCTATCCCTTTTTTTTTTTTTTTCTTTTAAATCAAAAAAGATTGATTTAAGCCTAGCTCACAACTACTTTTGGTGAGTTTCATGGTGTTATAAGCTTTTAACAAATGAGAATGTCTTCACATTTATATTGGTAATAGAAGTCTCTGACGATGTTTATATATTTACATTGACTTGTCAGTTGCTGTGTTGTTGTTTTCTTGCGTTTGTTTGTTTGCATTTGTAAGGCATAACTACACACCAAGAGAGTGAGAGAGGAAGATTGAGAGATGTATGCGCAAACAGGGTTGGAGATTAATAAAAGAGAATTATGGTTGTTCAGGTTATATCTCCAAACCCTCAATATTAACTTGGCGGGCAATTATCCCATTCTCTGGCATGCATCTTGGTACCAGTGATTTCCATCATAAGCTGGATGCAGCATTGCTCTCAGGCATCATAGATTTTTTTTACATTCATATTGCACATCCTTTGGATTGCAAGCTCTGAAAAGGCAAGTGTCCCACCCATTGCACGCTTTCTGGGTGTCTTAAATCACATAACATTGGGTAGTATATTAAGGATATCAAAAAGAACAAGGAAAAAAAACCACATTGTTTTCTTAATGATAATTCAAAACCCTGCTGTAGTATTTGTGCTGCCTTAGCCACGCAATTCAGAGAACGACCTTCCAGGAATCACTGGCAGTTTCTAAAAGGAATTTACCCTGTTGATTTTCTTACAGGGAACGAGCTATGAAGCCCACCTGTTCGGGCTGGAGCCATTCACGACATATCACATTGGTGTGGTGGCCACAAACCAGGCAGGAGAAGTTTCAAGCCCCTGGACTCCAGTTCAAACCTTAGAATCCTCCCCAAGTGGAGTGAGCAACTTTACAGTCCAACAGAAAGAGAACGGCCGGGCACTGTTACTGCAGTGGACAGAGCCTGTGAGAACCAATGGCGTGATTAAGGTAATGTCGGCCTGGCACATGGAAACACGTTTGATATTCTGCAGGTAAATCCCTAAGCCTTGACATGCAATCAGGTCACTGTGGAGGAAATTCTTCTTCTTCTTTTTTTTTAAAGATTTATTTATTTATTTCCCCCCACCCCACCCCCGCTGTTTTGTGCTCGCTGTCTGCTCTCTGTGTGTTCTTCTGTGTCTGCTTGTCTTCTCTTTAGGCAGCACCGGGAGTCGATCCTGGGACCTTCCAGCGTCAGAGAGAGGCGCTCAGTCTCTTGCACCACCCCAGTTCCCTGGTCTGCTGAGTCTCCTATTGTCTCTCCTTTGTGTCTCTTTTTGTTGCGTCATCTTGCTGCACCAGCAACTCCAGGCGGGCCAGCGCTCCACACGGGCCAGCACTCCTGCATGGGCACTCCTGTGCGGGTCAGCATTCTACACAGGCCAGCACTCCACGTGGGCCAGATCTCCTGGACCTCCTATATGGTAGGCAGGAGCCCAATCACTTGAGCCACATCCATTTCCCAGGAAATTCTTCTTGATGGTCCTGCAGGCACGTAATCATAAAATGGGAGAAAACTAGTTCACATGTGTTATATGCTTCTTATGAACTCAACATCAGGCTAAATGCTCTCCATGGCTTATCTAATTCAATCTTCACTTTACACCTACTAGGTGAATACTACTGAAACTCATATGGCACATAAAGGTTAAATGACTACCCAAGCCCACAGTGTAAATGACTGAGTTCGGATCTGAAGCCAGGAGGTCACCCTAGAAATGAACTATAAATGACTGTCCTTACTGACTCCTGAATTATCCTACCCGGTTATTTGCTTGAGTAATACCTAAGTCTCTCTTTAAGCAGAGCTCGTTGAGCCAATGACAGGAAGCCACCCGTGTCTGCCAGTTCCCTAACTTTTGTTACGTGGCCATGAGGAATGGTCTTATAAATGTCACAGCAGCCAGTGAGTACAAAAGAGGTTGCATTTCTACAAACAGCTCACATGTTGATGCTTTGGGCCATCACCCACACGAAAGCCAGACTGCATCTTCCTTTCTGATGCTTCTCCCTAAGGGTAGTGGTGACTCACTTGTCAGTCCACACTACAGCCTCTGCCTCCTGTCTCCTCTGGCCCTGGACCACCACTTAAGCCCTCCTCAACTACCTCCTGCAGTCTTGGGGCTGCAGAACTCCCCAGGCTACAGCTGCTATTGACACACTGGCCTCTCCTTTACCACTCCTTCTATTCCAAATAGAGCAGTTACGATTGAGCTGTAACTTTTAATAAAGCTTCCTTGAAAACCCTATGAGAGGGACAACAGAAAGAGCCATAACAGAGAACTGTAACTAGAGCTCACGATCCAGGCCATGCTCATGGGCAGTCTCTAGGCAGCCTCACTTCTTAGAGCAGTGGCTGCCTCTCTCCCCAGCCCCGGGCCTGCTAGGTGTAGCGGAGGCAGAGCCACTTCCCGCCAGCCTACCTCCATGTGACAGAAGCCAGACCTTCCCCGCCCAAGGGCAGGAGGCTTGAGCTTTAGGATCTATGACCTTAAAATCCAAGCCACAGCCTTAAGGTCTCCATGAGAGAGATGAGTTTCTTCCCTCACATTCATTCTAGCGCTGTCTACACATACACACACACAACATGACTTGCAAGTGTTTGCCTTCTGTCTTGGGGTCTGCCTCTTCCCAGCATGATTGACGTTAGAAATATCTACTCCTTTTGCCTTCATTTACATTTCGCCAAATATTTATTGAGTTTCTATGCAGTTTCAGGTAGTCATTCAGGAGTGAACAAGACAGGGCAGGCCCCTGCGCTCACAGACCTTGTGTGTGTGCACACATATGAATGAGCGTGAGGGAGTGCATGAATGGTGGGGGTACAGAGAGGCAAACAATACGCTAGTAAATAAATAAACAAGAGAATTTCAGAAAGCAAGGAGGGCTGTATAAAGAAAATTAAATAGAAGCATGTAAGTAGGCCTGGCTCAAGCTATTTTAGAATGAATGATCATTTAATTGAGTTGACATTTGAGCCGAGCCCTCAATGACAAGACAGAGTCAGTCATGTGAAGATACAGGGGCAAAATATTCCAGACAAAGTGAACAGCAAACAAAAACCCTGGAGCCAGGAATGAACTTGGTATATTCAACGTAAGGGAAGAAAACCAGTGTGGATGAAGCATTGGGAAGGAGGGAAAGATGGCCTTAGAAGAGGATGGACTATATTAGCAGGAGGCAGATTGTTCCCAGGCTCGTGGGCAGGGGTAAGCAGTTTACGATTTATTCTATGTGCAGTGAAAAATTACCGAAGACTTTAAGCAAAGGAATTGCATGACCAAGTTTATGTTTTTAAAAACCACTCTGGCTGCTATGTGGAAAATGGACTATAAAGGTTCAATAGAGTTTGGAAGCTATGAAAAAATTCAGGGCAGAATTGATGGTGGCTTGAATTAAGGTGGGGGTTGTGAAGGTAGAGAAATATGGGTAGATTAGAGATATATGGTAGATATAACTGACAAGGAGTATTAATGGACTGGATGTGAGTCCTGAAGGAAAAAGCACACTTTCAGAATGACTTCTGGATTTTGGCCATGGACTGGGAAGGGTAAGGTTGGAAGATAAACAGGTTTGGGCAGGCAAGCAGGCAGTTGGAAGCACAAGTTTAGAACTCCAGGAGAATTCATCACTGAAATATATTAGCACGTAGGTGGTATTTAAACCCATGGGACTGGAAATCATTAGCATATAGGTAATATTTAAACCCTTGGGACTGGAGGAGAGCAACTATGGAGGGAAAGTAAATAAAGATGATGAGAGCCTTGGGTCAGATACTGGGGCATACTAGAATTTGGAGGCAATGAGAAGGAAGAAGAGTCATCAAAGAAGACTGAAAAGAGGTAGGTGAGATATAAGGAAAAGTAGGTAAGTGGGGTGAAGTGAAGAGAAACATGTCAAATGCTGCTGAGCTGTCAAGGGGAACAAGTGACCTCTGGATTTGGAAATGAGGAGGTCATTGTGATCTTGACAGGAGCAGTTTCATCCAAGTAGTGGAATGGAAAACCTGGCTAGGAGGACTTGAGAAGAATGACAAGTGAAGAAATTAAGGTAGCAATTAGGGGGCAACTCTTTAGAGAAGTTTAGGTGAAAAGAAAAGCAGAGAAATGAAGCAGTAGCCAGGGGACTCTGGTGTCAAGAGAAATTTTATGTAAAAATCAATGGAAGACACTGGAGTACATTTAAATGCTGATGGCAATAACGCAGTGGAGGGAGATAAACTGGTGATGCAGGAGATATTGAGAATAATTGCAGGAGTGAAGTCTTTGGGAAGGAGGAGGAGATGGGATCCAGAGCTCAGGTGGCCTTTAATAAGGCAGAGGTATCCATAGCAAAAGGAGGAAAGGCAAATAGAGTAAGTCTACATCACATGGATGTAGTGGAAATAATATATGAGGACATTCCCTTCTGATTGCTTCTTTTTCTCTCTGTGAAATATATGGTTACATCAACAACCATGAGGGAACAAGGAGAGTGTTGGCTGTGAGTGGGAAAAGTGAGAGAGCAAATGTATGGGGGAATCGAGTAGGATTACAAGGATAAAAGTTATGGTAAAAGATTTAAAGTAAGACCAGTCAGCATGGTTGGGTTTTTTTCCTCCAAACCCAGCTAGGAGCTTGGGTAGAGAGAGAGAGCTGAATTTAATACTAGTTAGAGATTTGCCAGGTCAATATCTGGGCAGAGAGAGGGACGGGAGAGTCACAGAAGCTTACAAGTTTATTATAGAATCTAAGCTCCCTTCAGAAGACACACTAATTCCCTTTCCCAGGGGGTTGGGTTTGCCCTGGGACCCAGCAGGAAAATCACATCAAAATATAATAATCCAATATAAGTAGATTTCTAAAGGTTTAAACTATTTAATCTTAAATAACATTAAAGTATATCAACAATCCAGTCTTAGTTAAGTTTCTCTAAGAACGACTTGTGGGAATGTTTCAAAGTAGATGTGCCTCCCAAGGGATTCTATGTGTCCTGTCCCTTCTTGAGAGTCATTGTCATAAGGAGTCACAACATCTACAGCCATGTGTCCTATCTCTCAGGTGTGTGAAATCAGGAAAAGGGTGAGAAACCACTATTCAAAGGCATCTGCATTCAAGTTAAGGTGCTTCCATTTTTCTCCAAGAACAATGAAAACTTCCTCTACAATGATCATTTTACGGTTTTCCCCAGAACAAAAGAATACTTTGCTCCAAAGAAGCAATCCATTCTTCCATGGCTTCCAAGAGAAAACAGGGTGGTTTTTCTTCCATCTTCTGGTCATCAAAGTTTGTATCTTTATATTTGTATATATGTGTAATGTAGGTATATGTATTTAGGTGCATGTATATGTGCATACACACACACATAGATTTTTTTCAGCCTTAGCATCCTGCTGCAAAGGATTAAGCATTATAATTTCATTTCATTTCCCAAAAATATCAGGGGAGATGGACAATGTAGATGGGCCCTTTTTACCCTACTTGCAATGAGACCAGAAGTACTTTATATCTATTAAATAAAGGATTTGAATAATATTCCCTAATTAAAGAAAAAAAAAGAGTAATTCCATAAGCACTGATTCTGCGTTAGATTCAGACTCAGTAGTACTTAGTTTTAAAATAAATGTTTAGGGAAGCGGATGTGGCTCAATCGATAGGGCTCCTGTTTACCATATGGGAGGCCCTGGGTTCGATTCCCGGGTCCTCCTGGTGAAGGCAAGCCAGCCCGCGAGGCGTGGTGAGCTGACACAGCAGGACGACCTGGCAGGGGGAGACAAACAGACACAGAAAAACGCACAGCAGACGGACACAGCGAGCACAAGCAGCAAGGGGGGATACATAAATAAATAAAATCTTAAAAAAAAATAAAAATAAAATAAATAAATAAAATAAATGTTTAGCTATTACCAAACCTTGAGGGGGGGGAGGGGGGGAGAACAGAAGGAAGATTCTAGGTTAGAGTTTTCAAGAGGAGGTACGGAGCAGGGTGGTCAAGAGAGATGAAATAGCCACACCAAGAAATCTTACACTACCAATTCTCTTTGCTTCCCTCTTTCCTGCAGAGATACAGCGTCTTCAGGGAGGGTGTCCTGGAGTACGCTGGCTTGCAGCGTCAATTCCTCTTCAGACGCCTGCACCCTTTCACTCTCTACACACTGGCCCTGGAGGCCTGCACCAGGGCAGGCTGCGCACACTCGGCGCCCCAGCCCCTGTGGACGGGTGAAGCGCCTCCGGACTCACAGTCAGCGCCTGTGGTCCAGTGTGTGAGGTCCACCAGCGTTCAGCTGAGCTGGTCTGAGCCTGTGAACCCAAACGGAAGGATAATTCGCTATGAAGTGCTTCGCCGATGCTTCGAGGGAAAAGCTTGGGGAAACCAGACAAGCCAGGCCAGCGAGGAAATCGTTTTTACAGACTATAATACAGAAAGGAATACATTTATGTATAACGACACTGGTTTGCGGCCATGGACGCGGTGTGAATATAAAATCCACACTTGGAATTCAGCAGGCCATACCCGTAGCTCTTGGAATGTGGTGAGGACGAATCAAGCGCCTCCAGAAGGTCTCTCTCCACCCAAGATATCCTATGTGTCTAGGAATCCCCAAAGATTGCTGATTTCCTGGATCCCACCAGAACAGCCTAATGGTATTATCCAGTCCTATAGGCTTCAAAGGAACGGGATGCTCTATCCTTTCAGCTTTGATGCTGTGACTTTTCATTATACCGATAAAGAACTGCTTCCTTTTTCCACATACAGTTATGCAGTCGTAGCCTGCACTAGTGAAGGCTGCTCCACCAGCAGACCCTCCAGCATCAAAACCCTTGAGGCCACTCCAGCAGGGGTTGGCCCTCCAGCTCTTTGGACCATCAGTGCCACTCAGATAAATGTATCTTGGTCACCACCATCGATTCAAAATGGAAGGATCACTAAATATTTACTTAGAGTTGATGGCAAGGAGTATCATGCTGGGCAGAGCCTATCCATGCTGGTTTCTCATCTGCAACCTTGTACTCAGTATACTTTCTCCCTAGCAGCCTGCACCAGTGGAGGCTGCACAGCTAGTGCATCTAAATCTGCCTGGACTTTGGAGGCCCCACCACAGAACATGGACCCTCCAAGATTACAAGTCACAGGCTCGGAATCAATGGAAATCACCTGGAAACCTCCAAAGAACCCAAATGGCCAAATCAGAAGTTATGAACTTAGAAGAGATGGAACCATTGTATATACTGGACTGGAAACTCACTACCGTGATTTTACCGTCACCCCAGGTGTGGAGTATGGCTACACCGTGTCTGCCAACAACAACCAAGGTGGTGTTTCGAGTCCCCTAGTCAAAGATCGAACCAGCCCCTCGGCACCCGCAGGGATGGAACCGCCAAAACTGCAGGCCAAGGGCCCTCATGAGATTTTAGTGACTTGGGACCCTCCAGTGAAGACAAATGGTGATATTGTCGGCTATACCCTCTTCATCTGTGAGCTGTTGGAAAGAGAAGTAAAAATCATACCTGTAAACACAACTCATAATTCTTCTGGTACATGGTCATTCATAGTAAACCAGCTAAGACCTTCTCACAGGTAAGTAGTCAACTGTGTCTTCTGAGAACAAGCCACTGTCGTTTCTATTGCATGAAAACTAGGTCAGTTGTACTGATAAAAATAAAAGAAAGATGGGTTGATGACACCATCACCTATCCACTTAATCATCAGTGGTGGATGAAGCTCATTCGCACCCAGTCAAAGCCTGTTTGCAAGATTTCAGGAGTGCAGAAATCTTGCAGGTGACATTTTGAGTGTCAGTTTTTCAGAAACGTTTGTGATTGATTCACTATGTTGTCTGGACCAAGCTGTGCAGTGATGGGGCCAGTTCCTTGGTTCTAAGTCTTCTTGGAAACCTGCAGGCCCCTGGACAGTTCAGAGAGCCCCAGTGTGCTCATCTTACCCAGGCTGTGGGTAAAATGAAGTATTATTTTTAAGCATGGTAAAAGCCCCAATCAGTGACAGATATTTCCTGCCAAATATATATATATATATATATATATATATATATATATATATATATATGTATGTTTTTGGAGGGGTGAGCCCTTTTTATTGATTCAGCATTTCTTCCAGAAATAATGAGGCTTCTCTGACTATATTTGTTTACCCCATTCAGAATTACTCCAGCTCTGATCTCATGGTTTCTTAGGATGGTATCATTTGCTAGCTCAGGTTTTCTCAGCAGTCCCCTCTGGGCTCTCGGACCCGTTTGAAGCTGTGTTGTTCTCCACACAAAGGAATCTTATCACCACCCACCCCCCTTTTCATAGTCTAGAGAATTGTTTGGCATTTTTTCCAACCACATTTTATGTAACTTACTTCTCCAGAGAGACGAGCAATTAAAGACGTTTTATGCTTAAAATTTAGTAAAATGAACAGAACCACTTAAAAATATTAAAGGCTGAAATAGTGTTGATTTCCAACCACCATACGTAAAATTCAGCTATTATTGTAATCTACCGATGTAGATTAGATCCCTCCTATAATTGTCTCTGATATATAGTGCTGTTTAAATGAGACATTCATGGTCTTATGCATCCATTCATGACAATTATTTAAGATCATATTAAATATTAAACAGTAATTAAAACTTCTGCAGGTATCCACCATAGCTAAACTGCATGCTATGTGAGTTGGCTTTTATCTTACTCTGATTCAGGAATTTAAAAGGCCTACCTTAGCTGCAGCGCTGCACGTTTTATGCCGGTTTCCTCTTTCCTGACTTGTGCCTGCAAGTTTTAAAAATCATACCCATTTGCTCCCCTTTGAAAAATCTTATTCAAAAAGATTTCTAGTGCATGGATGTGACTCAAGCAGTTGAGCACCCTCCTCCCACATGGGAAGTCCCAGTTTCAGTTCCCGGTGCCTCCTGGAAAAATAACAAACAACAAGCAGAAAAAATGAAGAAACCAACTCAGGGAAGCTGGTGTGGCTCAGTGGTTGAGCACTGGCTCCCCACATATGAGGTCCCAGGTTCATTCCCTGGTACCTCACACACACACAAAAGATTTCTAGAGAAGAAAAGGTGTTTCCAGATGTGACAGGGACACTTTTTCCAGACTGAAAAAAAAACAAAACTGATTTATCTGATAAACCTAGCAATGATATTTAAGGTTAGAGAGATGGCTCTTCATTACCCATCCTAATTGAAGACATATGTGACATTGACCATATAAAACAAAATATAACCCCGAAATCTCTTCTATCTGAAGTCAGGGTTCAGGTAGTGTTTTTTCTTAGCAGAATAATGTTGGCCGAATATTGAAAATTAGGGTATGCTCCTTAGGGCACCCCTAACTGGTCAGTAGGAACAAGTAGCCTGGGAATATCCTGAGTAGCAGAAGGAATATGACCCAGAATTTAAAACTACAACAGATAATCCAGAAAATGAACAATCCAAATCTAGACAATCAAAACTGACTTCTTGGAATTGCTTATAGGTCAGATCTGCCATATGCAACTGTGGATTTGTTCCCCAGTAAGCTTGTAGCCTCATCAGAAGGCTCAGCCCCTCAGACGCTGCTGGGACTCAGCTTGGTGAGAGGATGAGGGTGGGACAAGGAAGAGATGGGCATGAGAGGACAGGGAGGGAGGGAAGATGGGGGGAGGAAGTCACAACGGAATAGAGAGGTATAATTATGAAGGAGAAAAGGTAAAACAGAAAGAAAGCAAGCAAACAGAAAGCAGTTGTTAAAGGACTGAAGAAGAAAGGCAGAAGGGGGAAAGACTGGAAACAAAAACAAAAATAAAGGGAGAGAGGAGATGGCTGGGTGTTTGAGGGAAAATTGGGGTGTCATAAAATCAGTGAGGCATAGAGAACAAATTCAAAAAAGCTCTCATTTGCAGCCATAGGCACTTAAAACTAGCAAAAGCCTCATTTGCTGGAAGAGAAAATTCCCTGCTATGGAAATAGAGGCAGGAGACCAGCTATGAGGCAAAACATAATTGATTGGTTGAGTTTAACTGGATGGAGATAAGGTGTCTCCATGATTGATAATCTAGTGTGTGGCTGGGTTAACTTTGGCCCCCAAAGGTCTTTGTGTGGTGTAAGAGAGCCTGTTTTAACATGTCAGGTATCAGGTGAGGGGGTTTATTACCACTGACACCTTAACTCCACGTTGTTCCTTCATGACCTGGAACCATTTCTGGGGAATCATTTAGCCCTGGCTGCAGGGATAGGAGGAACCCAGGGCTATGGAAAACAGGTACATCCTCCGCAAGAGATGCACTCTTCATGCTAAAAATAATTTTTCAGAGTACTAGAATTTCCATGCTGGAAAGGATCTGGAGAGTTTATTTATTCCAGACATTCCTGTTTATGGGGAAAAATTACTCCCACCCCTTCCAAACAAATGAGGATCATTTCTTTAGTTTGGAATGCTAGGAAAATTTAAAATATAAGCTTCCCAGGAAATATGACCCTATTCTTTAAAATGATCCAGTTCTAGAAAAGATATGAATGTACTGCTTTTTTTTTTTTTTTCCAAAAAAAATACTCAGGCTTTTCAAGATTCTTTCCATGAAAAGCTATTTTGTTGATAATAGGTAATTTGTGCTTTGTTGTCCTAAGGTACGAAGTACGAATTCAAGCTTGCACCTCGCTGGGATGTGTGTCAAGTGACTGGAAAACCTTACAAACCCCTGAAATGCAACATCCTCCCCATCTAGAGGTGCGGATGACTCCAGGAGGATTCCATCCCACTGTTTCCCTTTCTTGGACAGGACCACTTTGGCCGAATGGGGAAGTTTTATTTTATGAATTGTACAGAAGACAAATAGCAACTCAGCCTGGAAAATCAGATGCAGTGCTAATCTATAATGGAAGTTCAAGCTCCTTTATGGATTCTGAACTACTGCCTTTCACAGAGTATGAGTATCAGGTAAGAAATATATATCATCAACAATCCCAGCTGAGATTGCCTTTTAAAAAGGCGTGCAATTTGTAAAGTCACTTAAGGAAACACAGGACTTAAGGAGTTTAATAATATTCATCTTAAAATTGTAAGCACAAAAAGAGGGAGGAAAGACCATATTCACTTGCCTTCTTCATTTTCTTGGTCCTTGATCCATGGGATATATGTTCATTATTCCTATGTAGATTTTAGGTTATTTGCAATTGCTATTGATCAAGTGGTTTCAACCATTAAGCTTCCTTCTGTCATTGTTGCCTTGGTAGGAAATATCCCTTTTTAAAAGGCCATGTAGAAAATAACTCATTAATTGTGGCAAGTCAAAACAAAAACTAATGGCAAACAACCATTAGAAAGACAGAGTGTTGAGAGACGTCTAGAGCAAAGTAACTAATCTGTACATGGGGATGAAGGAAACTGTGTATAAGGATGGTCTAAAACAATAGGACTTTGCATACCCCTAAAAAGGGAATGCAGAAAAATAGTAAACACTTTTTGAGATCATAGAGGACTTCTGTTAGGTTTGTTTTATTTTGTTTTGCCATCCATGTCCATTTGCATTCTTCTGGTAATAGCATCCCCATTACCTGAGGCTGATGATCCCCCTACCCCTTACTCAGGCTTGGTGGGAATATCAGTCAGAGGGCCAGGTATCACCCTCAGCTCATCAGACTTGCCTGGGGCTTGGTCTTCAGCAGAGTGACTCAGAATGAAAAAAGGTAGAGGTGAGAAGTCCTGATGAAATATTCCTCAGCTCGATCCAAAAGCTTTCCTGATCCCTGCTGTTTCCAAGCATGGTTCCTCAGCTGTTCTTTTAATTCCATAGCCTCCCCAAAAATTCTCTGTTTACTTAAGTCAGAATGAGTTTCTCCTGCTTGCAGTGAAAGGAGGCAAAGCACTTTCTCAGCATGAGGCACATTTCCAGGTATAATTTTCTAAGAGAAGAAACTGAGCCTTAAAAAGCTAACCTTAACCACAAATAATAAAATCACTAAGTCACCAAGAGTGTGGTGACCAAATCAATGAGTATAAAAAAATAGATACTTTGAGCATGAAAGAATATGTTTTAGGGCATTAGTAGATGGGACGAATGACCTAATGAAGTTAGTAAAAATTGAAAATATAAATAGAATCCTAAGTGACTTGGAGAAATAAATTGATATAAATCCCTTATTTGAAATTCTAAATCTAAAAAAAAAAAATCTCTAAAGACCAAAGGTTTTTGCTAAGTTTGGCACAATTTATTTGCCAGCAAAACCCCATCTGAGCAGACTTGAGACTATTTACAGTATTTATGTATCACACTTAATGTGAATATTTATGTATTTCTACAGAAATATTGTGTTTTATTACAAGATGGCTATCAAGATCCTGCTGGGAATTTTACAAAATATGCAATATATGCCTTGTACTACCTTTCTAAAATTTGAAAAAAAAATAATTTAAAAAACGCCAGGCCCCAACGGTTTTGTGTGAGGATTGCGGTTTAGTCAAGAAGGAACAAAATATCTATTGATATCACAGTTGGACATGAAATACTGTTAGAAACAGCCAGAACCTCTGTGGTCATCCTTTGTACTTTTCTCATTATTTTTACTGAAAAGCGTCAAGTTATCAAAGACCCCTCTGTCCTTAATTATCTAGTCTCCCTTATGAATAAAAACGTACCTATGTGAGGGAGCTGGATGGAGTCAGCATGAACTCTTTGGCCTCTAATTAGACAAAGTGAATTGACCCAGAGGTACTGAGAGCAAACCAGGAATTATAGAATTTGGGGCATTGTGCTGTCTCCTTGGGTTAAATAGTTGGCCACATGATCTGTAGATGTCTCAGCCCCATTTTCTAAGTGATGGTAAATTCCAAGCATGCAACTAATCAGATTTCTCACCAAGAACTAACAGACCCATATTTCAGAAGAGAATCTATTGGCTCTGTGTCATGTTCTTCTCCATACCCAATTCCACCCAAACGAAAGTATTTAATTTGCTTTTCATATCAACTGATCTCAAATACACATTTGTGTTGTTAACAATACAAAAAGGACAAAAGAAAAGAAAAAGAAATCTAGCCTATCAGCCCAAAGGCCCAGTTCGTACAAAAGAAGATTTTTTGAAAAGTATAGATTAAATGCTACAATAAATATATTAAAATATTGGATATATTTAGCCTGCATAAATTCTCAGTCTATACAGACCCTGAGAAATTCCACAGAAGTAATTTAGGAAGTGGTAAACTGAGGGGAATTGATTTCCTTTTAACAAAGAATATGTTGTCTTAGAGATTAATTTGCATTGCTCTCAAACCTAGGTGAGGGTTGCTTCACCTGCAAGTTGCTTTTCAGAAAGCACCTTCATTGTCCTAGAGATTTGTTCACCCAACATCTGACAATGATTCCAACTTTCTGCAGAGGACTGTATTTTTTTTAGGTAACCCACGTGTTTGTATGGAATAAAAGTAGAACTGGGAAGCCATCCAGATATGTAGAATTAAATCAGAAGGGCCATGCTGGCGTGTTAGCTGGGCAGGTGGACATCCACACAGTGCTCCTCAAAAGGGTCAGATGCAGCTCCCTACTGCCCTCCTAAGCTGCTGATGGCAACATATTCATTTCTGGTTTTGAGTCAAGTCATTGGAGGCAACTGCTAAAATTTAGCTTATATGTGGGAAGAAAAGGCAGCACTCCTTAGTCTAAATAAATTCAGATCAGTTGGCCAGCAGTAGAGCTCTGAGGAAAAAGAATACAGTGTGGATAAGCTTGGAGGAGCAGCAGGGCCAGGAAATATCTGGAGAAATGGGTTTTCACTGAGAGAGAGGAACCACGATAGAAGACCATGGAAGGTCAGACCAGCAGATGCCACCCTTACACAACAATTCAGATAATCAGCTTAGTAACCAGCTCACATAAAGATGGGCAAAAAGTCATGTGACATTACGGGCACCTTCTAATTTTTCAGTAATTCTTTAATACGCAATCTTCAAGAGGCAGTGGTTCCCAATGTTTAGAGTACAAAAGGATTACCCAAAGAGCTTTTCTTTTTTTTTTATTCTTCCCCGCCACCTTGTTTTGTGCTCGCTATGTGCCCTCTGTGTCTGTTTGTCTTCTCTTCTCGTCTTCTCATTAGGAGGCACCGAGAATCGATCCTGGGACCTCCCATGTGGGAGAGAGGCACTCAATTGCTTGAGGCACCTCAACTCCCTGATTTGTTGTGTCTCTCATTGTCTCTCCTCTTTGTCTCTTTCTGTTGTGCCAGCTCTGTGCACAGGCCGGCTTGCCTTCACCAGGAGACCCCAGGAAACGAACTTGGGACCTCCCATATGGTAAATGGGAGCCCAATCGCTTGAGCCACATCTGTTTCCCTCAAAGAGCTTATTAAAAGTGCAGATTCCTGGGAGGGGGGGGGGTCCCAGCAATCTGGATTTTTAAAGAGCAACTTAGCTGATCCACAACCTACTATTTAAGAAATACTACCCCAGAGGGTATGGCATTGTTTCAAGTGGTGATTTCCTAAATCAGTGGTTCTCAGCCCTGACTGCACATTAGAGTTACCTGGGGAACTTTAACAACATTCTCAATGCCCAGGCCCCATCCCCCTGTGGTTTTGATTCTGGGATGGGTCTAGGCATCAGTGCATTTGAAAAGGTCCCCAGGTGATTCTAATGTGCAGCCAGGGTTGAGAATCGCTGTTCTCAACTGTCCTAAACTGATTGCCTAAATAAGTGAAGGCAGCTCCCACAAGTGCTTAATTGACATGATGATAATTGATGAGCAGCCTATTTACCTTGGCCTGCCCATGGCTTCCTTCAACGCTCCTATAAAAGAGTCCTCTTGTTTTAGTAGGAAATGCAAGAGGGGGACAAAATATATTATCTGGGAGGTTCCTGTCGCAATTAATCAAATAATTCCTCTTACTCTTCCATGGATTTTGTTTTATTTTTCTCATTTTGTCGTTTTATTTTGTTTTGTTTCTAACCTGGTATTCAGTGGTGAGAGCAAAACTATTATTTAAAACAGGGGACTTCTCTGGTTTGATTAATTTCAACCCATCTTCGAAAGTTCTGGGATTCTGAAGGATCAGATTCTGAAGGATGAGCTTTAATGAATCCAGTAAGACCTGAAATAAAAAATCCAAGAGATTAGGAAAGCCTTTTCATATTGCACAAGGGTAGAGAACAAACATTCTCTGTGACTTTAAAACAGAAAGTAGTTTACCAAAACCAAATTCTCAAACAACTCTCTAAATGCGTGGTTTGTACACTAAGATGCACCTATGCTTGAAATTCTTCTAGGAAGCAGACTTTTTCCATAAGTGGAGATGGCAGGCTTGCTGGGCTACAGATTATTTACAAATCCCCAAATATTTTTCCACAGACAATACTCATTTCTCTTTTCAATCCTTTCAAAATTGGGCTATACTAATATATACCAGTATAAACCTCTAAACTTGGTGTGGGGAACATTCTTAATTGTTCAGCCAGCAAATTAAGACAAGTAGTCTTTCCACAGGCCTTTTCACAGGACCTGGTTGGAGTCTACTCCAAATGACGATGCCACTTTCACCTGCAGGGAGTGAGCTGAGGCTAAGGAGGGGCTCTCAGTAATTGTGCACACATATTTGTCAGTCAGATGGAAAGACGCCTAAGGATGTCAACCCGCTCCAACACAGCAAATGCACAGCTGACCCAGGCTGTTATGGAAAGACATTCTACTCACACAGAGAAGAGAAAGGTCACCTTCACAAGGGGTGGTCATTTCCCCATAGCTAGTGGGTCTCAATCTATGGCCAAGGCGGGAGATCATCTACCTGCTGCACCCTTCCCTTGTGTGTGTGAGCCATAGTGGAGGAACCCTGCACCCTCCCGGACAGGGAAAGAGGGATATATATACCATCTGGGGGTGAGCTAGATGTCATAAAACATGTCCACCCAGATCAGACTTTCCCCAATGAATACTTACACATGGTCAGGAAAACAGAGGAAAGAATGCCCCAGCAGCCCCCTCCTCTACTAGGTGACTGTGTTTTATCCAACCAGGCCAACACACATGGTCCTGGGCACAGAAAGTATCAGTGGGTCCCAGGAAAGGGACTGGCCCCCACGGTATTCATACCTGAATACCATGGCTTAAGACAATGACACCATGGATTTGCTAGGGCCTGTCATAGCTCCCCGTTCACTGACTCTGCTATCCCTGAAGTGTCCCCCCCTTGACAGATTTTCGAGATAAGCACCAGCTCACGCTCAGGGTCCCTGAAGGCTTCTAGTGCCATCATGACTGGGGCAGCCAAGAAGCAGCAAGTCAGCCTCTTAAGGAACAGGTGACTCACTCGTGGGGGGGTCTGATATTTTAGGGCTGGTCCTGGGGGAGCCCCCACAGGCATGGCAGCCTGCCACTTTCTAGTGGACTGATACTGTCCCCAAGCAATTCTGAGAATTTAGCCGGAATAGGATGGAGGGAAGGGTGGCAAAGGAAAGATGGTGAGTCCTCACGCCTATTGAGAAAGGCGCTAGCTGAAGATTGCTACAGAAGCATTCTCTACAGCCATGGGACAAAAGGCTACCAAACTGTAGATGCTGAGCTAGAAGTGGGAAGGAGAAGGCATGTCAGCTTCCCGTCTTTTCCTGAGCAAATTAAACCCTTTGGACCTTTCCTAATCTTTAAGTAAAAGCTCCCTTTATTACTAAATTCTATGGGCCTAAAATAGTGTTAAGCTACAACCAGTATTTTTTATCAAAACTTTGTCTTCTCTTAATTGTCCTTTGTAATATACAGTTCTAAAAATCTGACAGAATACATTCCGAACAAAAGCCATTTGAGTTTTCTAATAGTATTTAGCTTTAAGTTGTATCAATGCAGGTGAATATGTAAGATCAGCTTGAGGCAATAGATGGTTATGTGGTAATCCAGCACCAAAATGGACCTACTGAAATATCAGTAGTTGTATCTTTTATTGAAATCTAATTTAGTTATTTACTAATTTATGTAAAAAATTGTAAAATATTGTAAAATAGAAATATAAAAAAATTATAAGCCAACTTTATTTAGTTTACTACATGTCAGAGTCCCATTTTCTTTGGCCCTCCAGCTTGAGAAACCTTAAACCATCAATAAGGTATTATGTCTATTTTTTTTACAAGTATTAGAAACCCAAAGTACCTTAAATGAAAAGTAAATTGTTTTTGCTCACCAATCTGGGAAGGGAACTGAAAGAATTTCCTAAAACAAAGGAAATGGTGCCAACTCCTTAAAGAAAATAACTGCTGGCTCTCTCAAATCCATACTCTGTCTGTGCGTTGATTTCCTTGTCTTTAAATCATGGATAAAAGTAGCACTGAACTCATAGGCTTGCACTGAGGTTAAATGAATTAGTATGTGAAAGTACTTAGGTTAGTACCTCATACATAGTGTATTAGTCAGCCAAAGGGGTGCTAATGTGAAATACCAAAAATGGGTTGGTCTTTATAAAGGCTATTTTTTGGGGGTATAAGTCCACAGATACCAGGCCATAAAGCATTAAGTTTCTTCTCTCACCACAGTCCATTGCCATGTGTTAGAGCAAGACAGCTGCCGGCATTTGCCAGGGTTCAGGCTTCTGGGGTTCCTCTCTTCCCGGGGCTGCGTTTCTCTCCGGGCTTAGCTCCTGTTTCCTCCACGAGGTCAGCTGCAGACGATCAGGCGAACGGCTTGCTTCTCTTCCCCTGGGGCCTTCTTTCCAACATCAAAACTGCTTCGCAAAAGACTACCTCAACTGTCCTTTGCCTTGCCTTTAATATTCAATTCCCCACCCACCAAGGGGTGGGGCTCAACGCCCTAATCCTAACCTAATCATGCCCAGATTAACAGATCAGTTTACAAGCATGATCCAATTATATTTTTGGAATTCATAATTACATCAGATTCCCCAACGGTTACACATAGTAACCCCACAACCACAAAAATTATTATTATTATCCTCCCACCTTAGAGTAGTAAGAGGACTTCTCTCTCCCAAAATCCATTAAGCCTCTTATGACTGACCCTCTTTGGACCACGTACCTTTGTGTGAACCAACTACTGACCCCAAGAGAATGGAGAATGATAATTTAGCAGTCCCGGTCACAGTGCCCCTGCTATTGTCAGGGCTCCATGGAGTATGTGGGAAATGCTTGCAGGCAGAAACAAAGACTGCCCAGGTACACTATATGCACAATCATATTAACAAATACTCTACACCTTTGAAATGCTTATAATTCCCATGTGCTTTCACATTGGATGCTCACAACCATCCTGTTTTCCAGATGAGGAAACTGAGTTAAACATCACGCAACTTGGGCAAGTTTCCACCTCTCATAGCCTTAGTTTTCTCATTTGCAAAATGAGCATGCTGTGAGAACTAGGATAGCTTGCAGATCTAGCAAGTCCACACATCCCTACTCCACCCCAACAGCTTAAAAGGAAAAGGGCCTTTATTCCTATAGGGAGGGAAAAGAACCAGGTTAAGAGAATTGTTTTATCTATATGAATGAGTCATTAATAAAGTGTTAGAATATAAATATCTCTAATCAAGAGCAGAATTGGCTCTGCAGGTGTGATGCCCTTTCAACTGGACAGTTCAACCTTCTTTGTCCTTGCTGCCTCTCTGATCATGAAAATAATTATTTGCACACATAACCATGACTAAGATTCCTTCCAACTCTAATGGTCTGATTCTAGGTATCTGTGATTAGCTACTTGCTTCAAATTGCTTTTTTTTTTTTTCTGTTCCTATCCACCCAGTCTCTTTCCTAAGCATTTTCTCTATCACATTTAGAGAAAACGTATTGAACATGTTTGATGTTTGGTTTTGGACTTGCATTTAATTAGGTATTAATCTCACTAACGTATTTCTGACCAGCATGGAGGCTTTTGTTTGGTTAGTTTCTCCCTTAAGAACTAAGCTCCCACCTCCCCAGCTCAAGGGTGTTAAATGATTTATTGATATTGTCTGAGTCAGGCAGTGCATTTGTTCTAAAACTTTAGGGCTGGAGTGCTGCAGCTTAGACTGAAGGCCACCAGGACATTTCCATGTATAGAAAACTGAATTCTGCCACTGGGCCAAAGACTGCGTCATTTTTTGCCATCAGGCATTTTTTTGTTCCACCAGGAAAACATTTCTACCCGTGTCTATGAGCACACTCAGAGGCATACTCTGGTTCACACATGTGTATGTCTTTTTGTTCTTTTTCTGTCTCTCGTGGCATCCTCTAGGACTCTATTCCTAAGCTTCTATTGTTGGCAATATTTATGTTGCCTTCGAGACAAGTTATTCATCTGAAGATGGGTTCGTTCTCACTCTCATGCTGATGAAACCCAGATTTATATTTCACTTTAGCTGATATTGATCCCCCTGTCTCTGTGTTGGAAGTTTTGTTTGCTGGACATAAAATGTTAAACGCAGCCAAGTTTTCTCCAGCTGAATGTACATGATGTGCAACTCCCGCCTTCGTGCCTCTTCTCCAAAGCCTTCTGTTCCCACGGTGCAGTGAGATGGCCATGGAAATGAAGCCTCCCTCAAAGTCACCTGAAACTTAGGTTCTGTAAAAACATCCAGGAAAGGGTGAAAAGTGTTTTATTTATTTACCTTTCTGCTATAAGCTGAATGTAGAATGATCTGTCATCATGACACACCCACCATTTTCAAATGCATGTTCCTAGTTACCAGGACCGGATCAGGAGGCTAAACAAACATGGGCTCTACCCCTCAGGAGCTGAAAATGTCGATGATAAGGCAAAGAAATGCATCCATGGATAATGTATCCATAAAGATATAGAGATGGTAGTGTGACCTATGGACATAGGTGTTTGAAAGATCTAGATGATGGCACAACAGCCCCAGAGTGGAAGAAGAAGGACAGCATGTTAAAGCACTGTTACCATAACAAACTCTCATGTCCCTTCTCTGGCCACCTGGGCTTGAGGATAATACAGACGATATCTTGATATTAAAGAGCTATTTGAATAAAAATCATTCCATAGAGACTTCTCTATGTCTTTACGCTCACAAAAATGCTCTTCTACATCTCTCATCTTCATGATCTAATGCTCCTCTCAGCCCACCCACTGATATTGATATCCATATAACAATTCAAAATATTCTCCCCGGTATCAGTGAGGATCTCAGCAGGAAACAGATGGCAGACTCAATGGAATATTTGAAAAAGGTTTAATGAAGAAACTATTTATGTAAGTGTGGGCATGAGTGAGAATCATCAAGGGATGTTAAAGTACCCAGGAGGCCTAAAGGGACAAGGGGAAGAAGCTGTTCCCAGAATCCAGCAAGTACTGTAGCCAGGGGAGAGGGACTTCCCCGTAGAAGCTGTATCCATTGAAAAGGAATGCAGGCCAAACCTGTAGTGCCAAGGAGAGGAAGCAGAAGAAATAAATAACCTGAAACATCTCTCCTCCCTTTGTTCAAACCCAGGTAGAAGCCAGAGAGGGGCAGAGAAAGGCAGAGAATGGATCTGTAGACAAATGGAGAAGAACCCACAGTTCTCCCATACCTCAGCTTGGCACTTCTCACCCAACATGTGACATTGCCTTCCCCAGTAAAATCTTTTCTGGGCTGGAGGATTGCCTGACAAGCTTTGGCTTGCCACTCTATGATTATTGATAAACCACTAAGTAAATCTGGAAGCTTAAAAGAGGATTGCACTTAAGTACTTGGAGTAATGGTATGTATTTATTAAATTCTAAATAAATATCCAGGCCCATAGGAAACAATCAAAACTTTTGTGCACTCTACAGGGGCAAACAAAAATGTTAATACATTTAAGAAAACGAGATACCTGCATTTGAAGTCTTTAAAAAGATAGTTGAGGCTTCCTCTTGTTAATTGATTTATCTATCAGTTGATGGATCTGATCATTACTAAGATGCCTATAAGCATCTAGGAAACTGTAGAGTTCTCTCCTCAATGCCTATCTTAGTAATGGCAACTGGAAATAAAGTTCTTTTCTCTGAATGATCCGTTAAATTGCTCCAATGTGTCCTTTTGCTCATGCTTTGGGACTCTCTTGAGAAATCTCAATTAGTAATAAGGCAAAGGAAAGAATGTCATCCAATCAACAAATTCTGATGCAGAAGCAATATTTCTGAAAAGTCTGACATTTATTCTAACCTTCAACTGTCTGGAATGGGAAGTACCTGGATGAAAGAGAGAGAGGGAGATTGGGGCTGGGAAGGTTTTGTTCCCCACCCCTCCCAAGATGGCTCCCTTGTCTGTCTGCTCATCTGCTCACGGTGTTTGCTCGTTGTCTCTGCTTGTTGTGTCTGCTCTTCTTTAGGAGGCACCAGGTACCAAACCAAGACCTCCCATGTGGAAGGTGGGTGCCCAATCACTTAAGCCACATCTGCTCCCTGCTCGTTGTGTCCGCTCATTGTGTCTGCTTGTACATCAGCTCATTGCGTCTGCTCGTCTTCTTTAGGAAGCACCAGGAGCCAAATCCGGGACCTCCCACATGGGAGGTGGGTGCCCAACTGCTTGAGCTACATCCACACCCTGTGAAGGGTTTTCACATCTGTGATTGATCCATAACAGCTTAATGGGAGCTGTGAGTTTCAAAATTACCATCTAGCCCTATTCTCTCTTCCCAATGGTCCTGTGTTTTTACACAAATAGTTTGGTAATATTCACTATCGTTTATTTAAACACTTGCTATGTACTAAGGACTATGTTAAGAACTTTACATGTATTGACTAATTTAATCTCATAACAACCCTTTGAGATTAGCACTATTACCAATACCATTTATAGGTGAGAAATCTGGGGCACTGAGAGGCTAGGTAACATGTCCAAGGATACAGAGCTGGTAAGTGGAAGAACACGAATTTGCACCTTGTGACTGTGTTCTTAAGTCTTACTCCACAGTTACTTTTGCACACAGCTCTTGAACTTTCAAAATATTGATAAACTAATTATAAAATATTTATAGAAATGTATAGAAACATAATTGCATTTAAATGTTGAGATAGCCCTGTGAGCTGGCTATTGTTCTTTTCTTCTGTAGAGACGAAAAGGCTAGGTGGCACAGCAAGTTTCCCAGCTTACAAGTGGTAGGATAAAAACAACCCGATTCCAGATTTTCTGACCCAAGTCCAGCGACTGTTCTGCTGAGCCACATCTTCTTCAAGTCACCCATATCATGAGCATAGACTCTTGACCCTGCAAAGACTGGTTTAGATTGCAGTCTGGTCTGCATGACTTCCTGGCTCTGTATCCTCAGCAAATAATTTGAGCTCTCTAAGCCCCATTGTCCTTATCTGTAAAACTGGGATGAAAAGACCTACCAAGACCTACCTTGATAGGGTTGCTATCAAGTTTAAATGAGATAATTCAAAGGACAGGACATTGCCATTCAGTCACATACAAAACTAGAGCTTTACTGTATAAATACATAGAAAATGTTCAATATCCAGTTATCCTTTTAAAATTCAGAGCAGGTAAACTCCTTCATATACTGGGAACTCTCCCATGGCTTCCCATCCAAGGCAAACACCTCTCCTATTCTTTGAAGCCTTTCATCGCTTGGCTTCCCTCCACCTCTCACCTCTTCTCATCACTCTCTGGCCCTTACTCACTAAACCCAGCCACCCCAGCCTTCTTGAGAATTCAGTCTTAGGGCATTTATACCTGTTCTTCCTTCTCCCCAAAAGGTTCCTACCTCAGACCTTCATACGGTGGCCTCCTCTTTGCCACTAACCTCCCAGCTTGAGCATTGCCTCCTAAGAGCACCTCCTGGGCAACCCAACCATTCTCTACTATATTGCCCTTCATTGTTGCCTTTTAATGCACATCAGTAACTGGTTATTTTATATGTGCTTATTTATTGATTGTCAGTCCTCACCAGGTTGTTAACCCAGCCTCGACCACTGGTATATCTCCAGTCCATAGAACAGAGCCTGCACACAGTAAGGATTCAATCAATATCTGCTGAATTAATGAACAATATACAGTCTTACCTAGTGAACTATATTATGATAACTATATTATCATTCCTAGAGATGCTAACCGTAATTGGTGATTGTGATCTTAATTCCCTCTAGCAACTTACTGTGGGGGAAGTATGTATTTCTACTGTTATAGCATTCAGGGTATAGTTATTGTTTTAGTTAAAATATCGGAATTTCAAGACATTATCACATGTTTTGAAAAGTATGGAAAATAACGTTAGTAGTATTTGCCTCTGTGTAATACATAACACTGCTTAAAGCATAAGCTGCAGCAGGGATGGGTCCCGTGACTTTTGTGATCACTTCCATCATCTCACTTTGGGGCTGTCCTTTGCAGAAACAGTCAGTCCGTGTAAGGGTCAATGACAGGCCCAGGGCAAGATACCAAACATGTGGACATTGTGTCTAGGCCTACCTTCAATGGCCTTATGTGCAAAGGATAACCCACAGTAGTACAGAGCTTGCCTTTTATATATAGCACATGTCTGTATTGGAAGCGGGTCTTACACCTTACAAAGTTGCATAAATTCTCTGCACCTCAGTTTCTTCACGTGTAAAGGAGGGATAATAATAGAACAACCTCACAGGGTTGGTCGGACAATTGACTAAATCAACACAGCTAATATACTTTTTTTTTTGAAATTTTTAAACTTTATTTTGTACATTTAATAATTGAAAATATAAATAATTAAAAGCTAAAAAGTAAACACAGTTGAATAAAAACATGCATTTCTCAATTAAATGTACTGAATACATATAAATTTTTTTTTGAATCATACAATATGTTACACGATATGAGGGAAAAAATAATTAAAAAGAAAGATGTGAAAAAAAAATTTATATAGGAACACTATACTAATAGCTGAATTTTTTTTTTATATTTCTCTATTTCTTTCTTTATATATATATATATATATATATATATATATATATATATATAAAAAAAAAAGAGGAAAAAAAAGAATATATATATATATATATATTTATTTTTTAAAGGCATTTCCTTTGCTTTTTTGCCCATTTTTTTGAATGTCCCGATCCGCTAATTATATTTTGTTTTGTTTTGTTTGTTTGATTATTTGTTTTTGTTTTTGTTTTTCTTGTTTGTTTTTTTTCCTTCTCTTTTTTTTTTTTTCCCTGAGTTTCCTTATGTTTGTCTCTTGCATGTAAGCTTATCATAGTTGTTTCTTTTTCCTAGTAAATGTATTTGATTATTTTATGGACTACATGTTCATGGAGGATTTGGATCACAGAAGGGTTACAATGGGTACTGCAGGGGATTATTGGTGGGGTGTGTCTGGGAGGGGGGATTCATGGGAATTAGTTCATCCGAATATACATGAAGACATGGTCACGATGGGTGGACAATCACACAATAAATGAGGGAATCTGAATTCCTAGCCTGGAGAGCTCTGCCACAGTCTCCAAGGGAGCAGCAATAGTCCTCTGAGTGCAGGGGCAGTGTCTGTCAAAAGAGGATGACCCACCGATGTGTTCTTTTTATTGATGGCTACTCTTGTGAGTCTTTGCTCTTGTAACTGAAACTTAGCCTGCAGTTGTGGGATGCCTAAGGGTTGCCACCTGAGAGCCTCCTTGTTGCTCAAATGTGGCCTCTCTCTAAGCCAAACTTAGCATATGATTGCATTACCTTCCCCCCAACGTGGGACATGACTCCCGGGGATGAGCCTCCCTGGCAATGAGGGATTAATACCAAGTGCCAACTGGCAACACATCTAATATACTTTAAAAAGTACTAGTGCTCCAGAAACATATTAACTGCTTTTATGTCCACTCGGGGAGAGCAAATATCAGCAATTAAAAGCAGCATGTGGTAAATTACAAAATTTCATTATGATCACTAAAAGTAAACTGAAGTTCAATTCAGTATCTTCCACTCATATTTAAGCCAGTTTTCCCTTCCTCATTCTTTAGAAGAGATCTGTATTAAAAAAACATTTATTGAGTGACTCCGAAGGGCAAGGCTGTGTGCTGAGCAGTAGTGACAGAAAACACCCATTTCCAGCAAGGGAAGTGCCTTGTAGCTTCTTTAATGGCATCACATCTCTGAATTTCAAAAGTCCCAATAGAAAGGAAGACAATGTCCTGTTATGCCCTCCTTCCCCTGGGTCCCAGAATTCAGTTATAATCATGTTCCATTCTTACCTGATCCAAAGTAGTTTTTGAGGAAAGGGGCTGGGATACAGGTACTCTATCTGCAAAAGAGTAACTGTAATGTATCCTAGCCAAGTACTATGCAAACAGAGATGCTGGGAAAAAAGTCTACTGATGACGAAAGAAAATCAGATAGGTATGTAGTTAAATGGATAGCTTTCAGCAAGTTATTCTTTTATGACTGAGCCTGCAGGGCTGCTTATGAAATAAAGAATCTTGTAATCATGTAATTTCAAATTTATTGTCTTCTCTTTTTAGCCCTGAGTTTCTCTGGCCACAATTCTGGCAAAGCCCATTTTGGCTTATTGCTATTCTAACATATTCAAAACCCCACGACAAGCTACCCTTTAAAAAGGCATTAGTGTGAGTGCCATGGGAAAATATACTCCAAGGTTGTAGATGAATTGATATGATTTCCTTGATTGTATCTTTTTATTTATGAGGCATAATTTATGAGCACTGAAGAGCAAACTGCAATGAGTGATGACTAACTACAGCCAAAGTCATAAATCAGGAGCAGTGAAAGAAGTGGTGATTTTGATCGAATCCATTGAATTAACTGTTGGCATTAGCCAATACAGGTATTGGAGAGACCTTTTTAATATCTATTTGTCTTCCTCATGGGAATGTGAAAACAATCTCATTACATGCCCCTAGGAAACAAATAATATAATTGTTTGCCTGTTAACATGCAACCTGTTTACTCTACTTATTAATTACTGGCATGGCTGTTCATTTTGGACTTTTGTTCATTTCTCAACAGTTTTTATAAATAACGACGTTGCCTCCTTAGTGTCACTTGATAAGAATAGATTGTCAGAATTGTTGAAATACTTTTTTTTTTTTTTACCAAAACGTTGTCATTATTCCACAAGGAAGCATGTCATAGAATATCACAGAACTTGCAGAGAGCTCAAAATTTTGGCCATCTCTGAATGGTCTGGGAGTACGAGTTATAATACAACTCTATCGTAAGTAGCCTAGGAAAAGAGCAACATCTGAAATTCCTCCAAGGGCAAGGAGAGTCACTGTCACTTATATGAGGAGTCAACAGATGAGAGTTTTTTTGTAAAAGACCACTAGCTGAATCTGATTATTCCTGTATTCCCATTTTTATATGGAAAACGGTGGCAAATATAAAACCAAATAAACTTCAGCTGGATGCTGATAGTATAGAAATCATCACTAAATATATCCCCTTGGTTTTAGCAAGACTTGAAGCATTTCCTCAGCCAAAAGAATTATCAAATACTTTTTCAATTAAGTAGACATTTATTCTGGATGATATAGAAAGAAAAAAACACATCAGGAATTCCCCCCTTGCAATTTCTGTCAAGAATTCCTCTTTGCACCAAGACTACATTTGGAAGTGTCAGTGCAAAGGAATGTTATTTCAGAAAGCTATGAGCCATTGAATGAGATAAAGTATTGAAATGAAAACTACTTTCCAGTTAAATGTGAAAACTGTGCTAAAGAATAACTAGTATATTATATAAGCACCTAAGGGGCATCATTGAAAGAGAATTTTCGATACATCTCCCCTTCTCCCATCCTCTGCAGTGTGATGGTTCCTTCTCTTTCGCAAAAATTATTGCAAACGTTTCTGTACACAAATTCTTGCCTTCCTCCTAGAATAAAACCAGAAAGACAAATGTTGTGTTCAGAGTAATTGAGAGTATTTAGAATAATGTTTATCTGGTTTGCAAGGTAAAATTAGAGGCAGTAAATTGGGTATCAGGGTTTCAAGGAATTGCACCAGAAGCAGAAACAAGGGGGCAAGAAGTGGGTCTGTAAAGTAAATGAACTCTTGTCTTGTTTGGAACTGTGGCCACTATAATAAACTCTGTGATGATTATTGCAATTGTAACATATTCAAAGAGAGGTGTGCACTATGCTTATTTGAATGATTGATTACTTCAAAGACAATGCAAAATACAACCCTAAATAGACAAAACCTGAATAGAAATTGAAAATGGGTAGTGCCTAGATTTCTGTACCTGTGTTTCTCAAACAATATTGGGCACAAGAATAACCTGGATATGATGAAAAGGCAGATTCTCGGATCCTCTCACAAGAAATCCTGATACAAGTACCCAAAATGATTCTGATGACAATAAACACATTTTGGCAAAGACTGCTCTGGAGGACAAGGATTCTAAGAGGCAGTTTTCAACAAGGGAGAAAAAAGGTTAAAACCATTGTTTACACAGTAATGTGATTTCGGCATCTCGGTGGCAGATACTGACACTATGTTATTAATTTTTTAAGGCAAAACATATAGTAATTAGTCCTTTGGGGGAAAAGAGTAAATAAAAGAACAATTTGGTTCTTTTTCATCTGACAACAAGCCTAAAGAGGGTGATAGTTACTAGTTAAATTTTTTTTTAAATGTATTAGGTTGAAAACAAAATGTGAACAGGCATATTAATCCACTATTTTGCTAATCAAGTATAGAATTTGTGGCTAAAAGATGTTAGGTATTTTATATTCATCCAACTACTTACCCTAGGGTTTTCTAAGACATCTTCTTACACTGTGACTGTTCTCATGATTGAAAACAGAAGTCTTAGAGAAGAAAGCACCCTAAGTCAACTAGTCCTAACTTATTCATTAGGTGCATTTCTAACTCGTGTGTAGTCACAATTGTGTGTGTATGTGTGAGTGTATATGAGTGCTCATCCACCCCAAATAATACATGTTGCAGTGGAAACTAGAATCATCTTTATTTTTTATGATTAAAAAATAGACATGTTTGATCTGGATGCTGTAAGTATAAGAATGCTGAGGGGCAGTCTTACTCTTTTTTTTTTTTTTCCTCATGGCTATGGAATTCATAAGTGTTACTTCTTTTTCTTCCCCAAAAATATCCCTTCCTTTTTGTGCACAGCCCACACACTCTGTTTATCTTTCCATTGCCATGTGAGGGAATCTTGGGCTTAGGTAGGTAGGAGGTAGGCAGGTAGGTAGGTGGATTGGTAGATAGATGATAGAAAGATGATGGATTAGATAGAGAGACAGAGAGATAAAATAAGCAACTCCCTATTCACAAGGTATTTCATTTCTGTATTTTTATATTGATTCATTAAAACTAAAAAAAAAAAAAAAAAAAATCACAACACACTGTTCAAAATTTCTCCTCCGAGATCTCTGATTCTTCTCTCCCTCCCCATATAAGGATAGATCCAAACCTTGGGGCCATTGTTTCCCTTGTGGAAATCGTAAACATAATCATTAGTGATTTTACTCTGAATCTTGAACACTTCAGTTCCTTTATCTCTTGCTTAGCTGGGCAAAAACAAAAACCCACAGTGATTGTTGGGTAAAGGAAATTTTACCTAGATATATAAAGGTGGGGTGGGGAGCGATTTTATTGACAGATTCTTTTTCCTTTTCTTCTGGTAGTTTTGGTATAACAGAAACAATGCTTTGAGGTGCAAGTTTCTTTAAATCCATAATGCTTCATTATCTCAGCCAGTTTTCACTGTAACTGCTTTCATTTTCAGAGTAGTTCATGTAAATAGGCTGAGCCTGCTTTGCATAAGACGTTGATTTATATGAATGCTATTTTGATCCTAAATTGATTGAATACTAAAAAGAAAGCCTAAGAAAAATAGCAATGTATTAACAAAGGTCTCCTATCAAAGACAAAAGATGCTAGATCCTAAGTTCCCATTCTCAGTTAGCAATGGGTATTTTGTAATTGCCTGGCTTTTTTTAAGAGAATATATATAAAGAAATACAGACAAAACACTATAACATTGAGGCTCAAGAGTTTTTATATGCCATGGATTTTAAACATGATTTATCATGTTTTGGAAACAGGATCCACCTAGTAAATGCTCACATAATGCAGAAAAGTTCGAGGTTTAAGCCTCTCTGCCAGCAGCAGCATTAAAAAAGGTTTGATAGCGTTTTTTGTTCTATATCCAGTTCAAAATTGAAAGAAAAGTTAATGTTCATAATCCTGGGCCAGAACCATTCAAAGGACTTCCTATGAATTATATCTTATTTCATCTCACTTTATTTCAACACCCCACACCTGCCCCACTGCTGTCTCCTATTAGTGCTCAAGAATTAATTGCCAACTTGCTGAACTTTTATTTTATCACACCTGGTTGCACATTCCTTCCTATTTTCTACCCCATCCATTGTGGCCCCCTTTAAAATTCTATATGCCTCTAAACCACCAACCAAATTTCTGCTCTTGGCAAAGAATTTCATGTCAATAGTTGCACCTTTTTTTTCATCCCTTTCCCAAAAATATTTCTTTTCAAACCTAGTCTCTCACCATGTACTAAAATCTCCACTAACCCCCAAAAATATTTGCAGTTAAAGGGATTGGTCTGGGTCAGACTGAGGAGCCAGTGAACCTTAATCATCAGCTGACCTCTTCATCAGCAGGGTCTTTACCTGCCCTCCCTAAGGTACCTAAAGACTAACCATGGCCATTTCATAGGGAACTGTAAGATAAGCTGCATTTGAATTCTCACCTGTACTCTGGTTCCCCATGAAACCTATAGCACTCCCATTGGTATCAAAGTTTCCTGCTCCTAAATTCCCTGTGCCTGGCCTTAAAATAAATCCCCATTACCTGAGACAACCGGAGCACGTCTATCTATCCTTGGAACTTTAGACACCAATACCTAATCCAGAAATGCAGGTATTTGTCTAAGTATAAGTCATTTAATTTTTGTGATCCTGAGTATCTTATTTATTATATGGATGCCATTTAGAATCAAATGCAGTTTATTGAAAAGAGGCCTGGAGAACAGAATTCTGGTTTCAGTGCTACTAATTTCTGTCACCTTGGACAACAGAGTGAAATTTTCTAAGCCTCAATTTCCTCAACTGTAAAGAGGGCCAATAATACATTCTCCACCTACCTTAAAAAGTTGTATTATGAAGACTAAGCTAACATATGTTAAAGTACTTTGTAAATTGTAGTGTTTATACAAATGTGAGCGATTATTATGCAAATGAATGAGAAAATGTATCTGAGCTCTTAAAAAAAGCAAATTCTGCTATGTAAGTAGGTTAGTTGTCTCTTAAAAATGGGGCTTCTGGCAATCCTATCAGCAAGGTGCTAGAGATTTGCATTTGACAGCAATTGGAAAGCAGTTCAACATCAGAAATTTTACTTTCACAAAGACTCTGCCAAAACATGTACAGAAGCACCAATGGAAGTTGACCTAAACTACTAAAAATCTCTCTACTGTTTCTTCTCTCGAAGGTATTATTGATTCAAAAGCAAAATAAAAACTAAACTCTCACTGCGAGTTATTCTTTGACAGTATTATCCAAAGTATCTCATATTTTGAACATTCTGCGTGCTTTTTTAACACTCCGCATACCTGAGACACGTGGACTACAGAATCAAATAAGTTTTTCGGACATGTCTTTAAAAGCTTGGTGCAGATTCTACTTGTTTGTAGAAGATACTAAATGAGAAAAAATATCTTGAGGTTAGACTTGCACAACGTGAAAGCTTACTAAGGAATACTCCCACTCCTAAACACACACATAGTCTTCTTGTATTGCCATTTAGATCTATCATTCTGATTGATCACTGTGTAGTTGGCTAATATTCGGCCTAATTTAACCCTATACACTCACACATCCATCTACTCTGTCTATTGTTCCTGACATTCTACAAATTACTTACTCATGCAAATGACGACCTAAGGCAACCTTTTAGGATATTCGTGTTTAATTATACAAATGGTTCTTGATAAATAAGATTATACATCCTTCCATATGTTTATTTCCTCCTTGATGAAAGGAAAATTTAATTTTCATGCAGATTTGGTAGGGACCGGTGTTTAATAATTGCTGAGTTTTATGTAGTCTGCAGATCTATCTAGTTTGGAGAAGCTGACAGAATCACTCCACCTCCCACACAGAGATGAGCAGGTTTTAATTAGGCTTAAATCACCCTGCTGAATTCTGAAACTAGGGCTCCTAAACGGACTCTTTTGGTGTTCATGTAGTCAACGGTAAAAAATAAAATAAAATAAAATAAAATAAATAATAGTCTGCTGCCCTTTGTGATTGCAAGGTTGCAAGATCAAAGTTCATCTCATTCTGTTGTTTTAGTTGCTGGACTGTTACCAAGTTCTTTTCCAGCCCGAGGGTATCTTGCATTTGACCTGTCTGCCTTCTCTTTGGAGGTCTGGGCAGTGAATTCAGCAGGAAGAGCACCCAGTAGCTGGACATGGTGTAGAACTGGGCCCGCTCCTCCAGAAGATCTCAGAGCCCCCAAGTTCCACATGGTCTCTTCTACACGAGCAGTGGTCAACATCAGTGCCCCTGTGAAGCCCAACGGGATCGTCAGTCTCTACAGGTTGTTCTCCAACAACGCCAGCGGGGTGCAGATGGTGGTGAGCTGCAGAGTTCTCTGAATTACAAATCCAGATTGTTTTATTTAAAAAAAAAAAAAATTTACTGCAGTGCTCTTGCTTTTTTTTTTTTTTTTTTTCTCCTTGATCCTTCCTTGCTTTTTCTTCTCCTTGCTCCTTTTATCTTATCCTTATGTTTTTAGTTGCCCTTTGGTAGACTAAGTAGTACAAGGATTTCTGGGGGAGGAGCAATCTGTTAGAAAAACAGAAAACATGGAAACACTCAGGGAGAGAAATGCTAAAGGTAGTTTTAAAGACTCCATTAGTGTTGTAAGGAACCTAAGACTGTAGAGATAAGCAAAGTACATTAATTTAATTTAATTAGAAAGTGTATGTCCAGTACTTACGGTAATTGTTGGTGGTGTAAATTTTTTTTAATTTAATTTTATTTATTTTATTTTTTAAATATTTTTTTAATAAGGTATTTAAGTAATGTTAATATGACAAAGAAACAGTAGAATCCTTGGAATCCTCATTTGAGCACCCCAAAAAAAAAAAAAAAAAAAAAAAAATCTAACACATTGAAAATTCAGTTGTCCTATTGGTAAATTTAAGAAATGTCTAGCCCTTTGAAAGAGAGAGCAAAACAGCTCAGCATAGCGGCAACTCCACTCTTGGTTTAACTTGTATGGGGCAGGTCAGGGAGATTGTTCAGGGAAATTGTCTTTCACATTGTGTTTTGGCCAAGTCACTTGCCAGAAGGGACACTAAGGCTCAACTAGACAGTAGCCTGCATCATTTAAATGAGGAGACAAAGATCCAGTGGGTTGAAGTAACTCATCTCTTGTCATAGCTGTATTACTCTCATGTTTCTCCTGAATAAGTGGACAGTATCATGGCCTGTTCACACAAACTTCAGAGAGATATTGTACACATCCAGGTATTAAATTACAAATTATTTAGACCAACTTAGGCAACAATTTGGGCAAGTGTGGAAAAATCCTCTGAGGCAGTATTTCCAGGTATTGAAACAATTTCGAAAGTTAACTCACATACAAAGAAGTCTTGTATTGAAAGTGAAAGAGATATTAGCATATATTTTACAGGGCTTTATGTTCAATAAATATAGATGATGTAAATATAATCAACTCTTGATTATCCATGCTTATAGAATGATAATATTAATAAGCTAAAACAGTTTTATTTGGAGTGTATCATATACATTTTTTTTTTTTTCGGTAACAAATAGCTCTTACTAACATGAAAATTAGTTTCCAATTTCTGAACTCTTCAGCTCCAGAGACTACTTAATGAAACCACAAGGAGTTCAAAAGTTTGTTCTAAATAAACCACAATGTTTCTAATTCAACAAGATGATTAAGAAAAGACTGTCCCATTTTCTATTACCTTTCTATGGTGACAGATAATGGACTATATTGTGCCTTGTGAGTTCTGTTATCTCAAATTTCGATTTAGCTGTTATAGAATTACTTTATTGAATTGGGTCATGTCTCTCCACGTGGACTGATACCTCCTCGCGGGTAAATGCTTGGCTCAATGCCACAGTGCACCTCTCACAGAACCTATCGCAATGCTCTATGCATGGGAGGTGGGGTGCTTCACAAAAGTCTATCGCTTTTCTCTGATTTGTTGGCGCAGCCTCATCCAGTCCTCCTTCTCCTCCTACAGCTGTCAGAAGGCACAGCCACCCAGCAGACCCTTCACGGCTTGCAGCCTTTCACGGCATACTCCATCGGGGTCGAGGCATGCACCTGCTTCAACTGTTGCAGCAGAGGGCCAATGGCTGAGCTGAGGACCCACCCTGCCCCACCCGCAGGCCTGCCCTCCCCCCAAATCCAGACCCTGGCCTCGAGGATGGTCTCCTGCCAGTGGCGCCCCCCTCAGTTCCCCAATGGTGTCATTGAAAGGTAGTGGGCCAACCAGGAGTTTGAAGAAACCAAAGCAACACGTGCATGCCGACACATAGCTAGACTGTGCTCCACCAGGAGGATTTGCATGTTGAACCAACACCTACGTAAAATGACAGCTTGATCCGAGTGGTGACATTACTTGCGAAGTGTGTAAATCATAAAATAAGCTAATGACAGATAGGGGAACAACAAAGTTGTCTTTAGATATGAAAGACAATGCAAGGTGTTTGTAGTCATTGAATAATATACTCCTCCTCATTGTTCTCTCGAATCATTCCTTTCAGAGGTCTTAGCTGGAAAATAAGACATTTCCATATTTAAATTCGGATTGCCTTAATCTAATTTAAAGTGTTACATAAAACACTGAGAGAATGAAGTTATTTCACTCACAATAATCTGGGGAAAAAATTGTTTTCTTCATTCTAAACAAAGGAGGACAATTTTATCACTCTCTTCTTAAAAGAGAGAAAGACCTCTCTACCAACAAGGATTATTCCTTGCTGAGTGGACAGCATCATGTTACTTCAACCTGTGACTGCAACGTGATGACTGCTTTTAGTATTTCTATGGTCACATCTGCTGTTCATTTCCAACAGCATTTCTGAGAGAGGTTTCCAACCAATGGAAATCTTAAAGAGTTTGTAGTTCAGTGAGAACAAGATGTCTCCTCACAAATTTCACAAGTTTTAAATAGACTTTAACTAATTGCACTGCCTGTCTTCTCTTTACATATCCATTCTCGTTCCAGCTATGAGCTCCAACTCCACAGGGCTTGTGCTCCCAGTTCAGCCCCGTCCTGTATTCCTAGCCAAACAGAGACAAAGTACTTGGGGCCAGGGTGGAGAGCCAGCTTTGGGGGTCTCGAGCCTTATACCACCTACAAACTGAGAGTGGTGGCATACAACGAAGTGGGCAGCACAGCTTCCAAGTGGATCAGCTTCACCACCCAAAAAGAATGTGAGTAGAAATGGCTACGACCATCCGCCAGAAAGGTAGGAGGAAGCCACAAGAGGGTTGTCATGAAAACTAGGGGGAATCACGTTTTAAAAAGGATTGAGTGAGTGCTCAATTACATCGAAAGCTACTGAGACATCAATGAGGTGACTACAGGAGAAGAATGCCTATTTGGATTTATCAACATGGAGGCCAAGGGTGAATTCAGGAAGATTTTTTTTCATGTATCAATGAGGTGAAAACCAATTTTAGAGGAAGTTAAGTAGTGAACGGGAAGAGAGAAAATGGACAGACACTTGTAGACCATTCTTTAAAGAAGTTTGCCAGTCCTTTTCTTTTCCAATTGCATAGCATAATGTCTAGCATCTCGAGAAAACCTTAACACATGACACTGTCAGAAAAAGCAAACAGGCAATTCAGTGCAGAAAAGGGCACTTATCTAACTAATTTGGGACCATCTTCCATTTTTATAAAAGAATTTCTTTTCAGGTTTTAAAAAGTATATATGTTTACTGATAAGAAATGACAAATACAAACAGTATCAAGAATAGAATAAGTACTTACAATCAGAACCAGCTACAGAATTTGCAGGGCCAAGCACAAAAATTATTAAGAATTTTAAGATGGTGACAACAGAGCACTAAACCATGCACGGAGCCTGTCTAAACCCACAGGTTACACACCCATGAAGCCTGTTCTGCTTATAATCCCACCACCCAGAGGAACCCACTATTATATTTTGGCATAATGCTTTCTTTTAGTCCCTTTTATAAGCATAATTTTTTGCATAACTAAGATCAGACTATAGTTAAAATTTCAGTCTGTTTTTTATGTTTGACATTATTTCATTAGTGGCTTCCCATGACATTACAAATTATTTAGCCAAGGAGTGACTCAAGCAGTTGAGCTCCCACCTCCTACATGGGAGGTCCAGGGTTTGGTTCCAAGTGCCTCCTGAAAAAAAAAAAAAAACAAGCAAAACAAACGATAAAACCGACTCAGGGAAGCCAATGTGGCTCAGTGGTTGGGTGCCGGCTTCCCACATAAGAGGTCCCGGGTTCAATCTCCAGTCCCTGGTACCTCAAAAAAAAAAAAAAAAAATTATTTAGCCACCAAATTTAATGGGTATATAATATTCCATTATAGGAATTGGTTGTTCTTTTCAGTTGTTTCTAATATTTCCCTTTTGTAAAGAATGTTTCGAGAAAAATCTTGGCTAACAAATCTGTGTCTGAATGTCTGATCATCTTCTTAAACTTTGACAAATGGAACTTATTGTGCCAAGTATTTGAATATTTGAAGGTTTGGGATATTTATTGCAAACTTGTTTTCAAGAAGGATTATATCAAATTACAATCTCACCTTCAGTATTCAGCCCCGAATTACGGATTACACAGCAAAGATTGCCATGTAATCTGGTCAGCCCTTTCTAATCCTAATAACCCCTAATGTGTTTAACTTTGTGTGAATCTTAAGGGCATACCATTTTTAAAATTAATAATTATGCATTCATTAAAGTCGATTGCCTCATGCAAGTCCTTAATGTGCTTGAGCACAGCTCTCTTTATAGAGGATTTGCTTGTTCTTGCACTGTTCCAGCATTTTACAGAAAAGCCCTGCAACAAGCCTACAAAGAAAGAATTATTGTTATTCCAATTCACAGATGACAAAACCAAGGCAGGACTATGGACTGTGCACTCTAATTCTGGGATGTCATTCACGTAGACTGGGGCCCCTAGAGTTATACAATGAAGTGGTCCAGAACAAAGGCCAGACTTTAAGTAGCTTGACCAGGTTTTCACCTCTAGGAGTCTGCAGGATTACTCTAAATTCATGGTCACTCAACTCAGCTGCACCCTCAAGTACTACTGTGGTCAACTAGCTTCCCATGTTCATTAATAAAGATTTCAAACCTTCTCTGCCTTCCTCAAAACTCCCACTTCTTCTCACTCTTTCCCCTATTTACACATAACCATGCCCATCCATCTGTCCCCTTACTCTGAAGTAATCTTTGCCGTGTAATTCACCAGGAAAAGAAAAGTCATCCGTCAGTAATTTGCTCTTCTTCCCACCACAGACAGACAAGCCTCCCTGCGTGTACGCCATTCCTTTCAGCAACAAGAAAGAGGTGGTCCCCCTATTTATTTTAGAATAAACCTGCTTCTAGTGCTGAGTCCCATCCCCTCAGTTTCCTCAGGAATCCTTCACTATTGATCAGCCTTTATCTCTACTCAATCTTCAATGTATCCTTTTGAGCAGACCCTTCCCTTTGGCACTCAGATTTGCTTATATCTCTTTAATGTTAGAAACAAACATATGAACAAACCTCACTTTCCTTTCCAGTTACTACCACACTCCTCCCCTCACAGCAAAACATCACTGAAAGAATCGTCGACACATGCTTTGTCCCTTTTCTCTCTTCCCACTTATTCTTCAACTTCCTCCACACTGGTTTTCATCCCATCTTTGAATGAAAACTTCCTCCTAAATCTCCCTAGACCTCCATATTAATAAATCCAATAGATATTTTTCTCCAGCATTTTTAATTGACTTCTCAATAACATTCAATGCAACTGAACCCTCAATACTTTAGGAAAAAAAGATGTCGCTTCACCTGGTTTTCATGACAAGCCTCTCCTGGTTGTCCTTCTACCTCTTTGGCTATTCCTTTTTAGTCACCTTTTTTTGTTGATCCTTCACTAACCCAGTTCTTCAAGTCTGGATCCCAAATATTCTTCTTCCTCCTTTTCCTTCTCTCCACTCCCCTCCTTTACTCCTCTCTTTCCCTCTTCTCTTCTTCTCTCTTTAAGTGAGTCCATATATTCCAAGGCTTCAGTTACAAAAGCTGTCTTCCAAATTGTCACCTCCTACCCAAGTTCTTTGCTTTGAAGTCCACCTTTCCTTCGTCACCTCCCTTTGGACAGCTCATAACCAGCTTAAATTTGACAGGTCCCAAACAGAGCTTGCATCTTTCCCCTTAAATCTGCTCCTCCTTTATCCTCAGTTTCTCAGTTTTATCTCCAGCACTGGGCACAGTGACTTAGACACACACAAAAAAATTTTTGTCTAATGAATGAGTGAGTACATCTAAAACTTCTCACATTTATTATGGACATCACTTGATCATCATCCTTTGACATTAATGCTGTAATCAAAGCAAAAAGCAATGATTTTTTAAAAAGCATACTGTCTACTTTTATAATCTCCTTTACTTTGCCTATTTTTCTCACTCTCCCCACTTCACAAATACAAAAGGAACTGTGAGGCACATTTATTTCCTAAATGAAAGTATAGTAAAATGAATTTTGACTTGCTCATAAAAATGCTATTGTATCCAAGGAGTGGGGGCAAAACCTAATTACCATCTTTCTTAAGAAAAGAAGCATCACACTTCATAATACATCCATAAACCTTTCTCACAATTTTGCTAATTATTCCAGTATTTTGTGGGTATTGGCCAGGAGGCCTGGCCAGAAAAGAAATGTGGAGCTTGCAGGTTATAACCAATTCTCTTTTTAGTCATAGTCTTAGCTTTTGCCATGTATTTTTTTTTTCTTTTGTAGAAAGAATAAAGCGAATAGATTTAAGATCTCTTTCCTTTCTTTTATTTCACATTGGAGAAGTGGCTGAACTCTGGACCAGCACCTAAGGAGAAAGGGTTCTTTTAATCTACTTACTGCATCCATAAACTTGGACAAATACAATAAACAACTGACTATGCAGATGGGGTTTGCAATATCATTTATGCTCTTGTTGATTTGTTATATACACTAGAAGAGAGAAAACAGCTCAGAGAATGCAGACCAAAAAATAATTTTTAAATAATATCAGCAATTTTATGTGAATGTGATCACATATGTACTCCAAAAAGGGCCAGGAAAAGCATTGGCAACATGTTCAGCCCCTTCTGCTTGCATTGCACCTTCCGTGGAATAGCAGAGGTGAAGTGTAAATGTTTAACAACTGGTCCTCTGGTAGGGAAAATGTCCTGATTTGAAGTGTTTGCCAATTTCCATGGTGTAAATACTCCCACTATGGTCGATTTCAAGGTACCAACATGACAGCACTGACCTCAGAGTTGAAAGAGATGTGCAGCAGTGCACCATTATGTATTTCCACCATCCAGATACACAATAGATAACCTGGAAAGCATAGATAATAAAATGTCGTAAAATAACTAAAAGGTAATGATGACTGAGTACTTATTATCTGTATTCTTAATATAATTTATTTAAAATATCATTTTTTTTTAAATGGCTGTGTTTAACAACCATCTCACAACATTCACGAAGAGTTAACAATGAGTACAAGCCCGCACCAACATACCACTGGCAAGCACCTGTAAAGGGAGTTGGTAAACCATGCTCCTTTCAATAAAAATGTACTGATTATAACAAAGCAGTAGAAACTTTGGAATCAAGGAGACCTGGGTTCTGATCCTTGGTCTCCTACCAGCTATTGACTTTAGGTAAGATATTTAACCTCACTGAACCTTCGTTTCTTCATCCTAAAAGCAGGAACTAATCCTTACAGGATTATTTTAAGATTATTTTAAGAATTTAAGAAGTCAAGTTATAGGGGCATAGTGTCTCTTACCATTTTCTCAGTCTCCTTTAGGGAGAGTACATAAACTTGTTATTCCTGGTTATTTTGATTGTTTGCTCACTCTTACTCCTCAAGAAGGTCTCCCTATCTTCCCTGTATTTTCATATCATGTATTATCCCCCTCTTGTATAGTTATGAAATATGGAATAAGTGAAAATCTAGTGAATTAAGGTGAGAGAGGGATGCCACAGATAAATACAACAGTGTGTTCTCATTGTGATATTAAACAAGATTAGAGTTGGGAAAACATAGAGATTTAAATATGACTTGATAGCTCTAGTTTTGATATTTGTGGGAACTTTTTCTTATACTTTTAGGAAAATGTTTTGTTTTGAAAGATAAGAATCAAATTTGCCTTATAGTTGAATCCTGTAATCACAAAAGCATAATTTTCTTTATTTTGTTATTTTCTAAGAATTATTAAAGATATTGAATTTATTTCCAAAGCTCACTCATTCCTTTCTTTCCTTAAATGCTGACTCAATGTATAGATGGATCATAATGCTTTTACAAATGCATTGATTATTTTGGAGAAAACAAGATCTTGTGAAATAAATTTCTTCTGATTTGACTCAGATATGTTTCTACAAAAAATTATTCCTTTATAAATGAGCCCCATTTAGGGATTGTTTCCCCTTTGTTTTAGTAAGGAGCTGAAAAACAAAAAAGAAAGCATGACAATAAAATGCACACCAAGTTGCTTCTATATTTGATGTAATATTTAGGAGACCTGAGCTTGATTATATACTAATGTATTATGCTATTGATTGATTAGTCAGGGCAATAAATTATACTCCAATTGCTATTTGCAAGGCTTTTTAACTATCTTTGAAAACAAACTAACGGTTCAAGAAAAAGCTTTCAAAATAAATGGATGCCAAAAGGACATAATTCACTTTCTAAGCAGTTTGGTTTGGAGAAAAAAATATATTAACTTCATCTAGTCCTTGGGGCTTCATAGCAATAAATATTGATTTGATATGAAAAATAGCTATCTACTGTAGTTAATAGTGTTAAGGATACTTTACCTTTTAAAAGAGGGAAAATGTAACAAAATATGAGCTTCAGGGTTATGTCGGTGAACAGACCATTGTAAGTTAATAGTTTCATTTCATAAAACACCACTTTCCATTGATTTTTTTTTTTTTTTTTTTTTGAAAGCAGGTACAAAGTTGCTGAGAAAGCATTTCACACATGTTGTCTTGGTTTGGGTTTACTTTTCACCTCCAATTCCAGTTTTCTTGGTGCAAATACTTTTCTTTCCTCTTCTTTTTTTAATTTTTTTTTAAACAATGGGGAAAAGTAAAGGGTTCCAGCAATGCCAGGTTATTTTATGTTTGGGGGGAGTTTTTTGCTCATATTTTTTAAAAAGCATATACATACAGAAAGAAGTAACCATTTTTAAAGCATACAACTTTCTCCCAACAGTACCTCAGTACCAAGCCCCATTTTCCGTGGACAGCAATTTGTCTGCGGCGTGTGTCAACTGGAGTGGAACTTTCCTCCTGAATGGACCGCTGAGGGAGTATGTGTTAACTGACGGAGGACAGCACGTGTACAGTGGCTGTGATACCACCCTCTGCATACCAAGGACATCAGACAAAAGTCAGTTTCCGATTCCCGCTTCTCATTTTGTAAGGAGCTCAGCTCCCCAGCCTTAAGAGGTGCTAAGTCTGAGAGATGACCAGCAGATGCTCATCATTAAAATGTCTTGGTTTAAGTGGTCACTTCTTGTGGCAAAGACACTGCTCAGAGTCAATAAGGCTTTCCTTCCCATTTGCTGCCCAACGCATTGCAGTCGGGGTACAGTCCTCAGGGAGAGAGCTGCCTTGACCTGAGTATCACGGATACCGAGCAAGCAAGTTGTGTTCACAAGAACCATAGCACCTAGAAGTAGTCCCTTTGCATCCTCAAATAATGCACTTTCAGGGACTTCAGATTTTTTTGAGGTATTCCCAGCCTCCAAGCAAAGCCCTATCAGACAATGACCATCTCCAACCATTAATGACCCTAACCTGTCTCAGTAACTGTCCCTGTAAGTCACACCCTCTAAAACAGAATGCCTTCTCTCTGTTGGGTTAATTTTTTGTCCATTTCCTGCATGTCACATTTTAAAATTGGAAATGAGAAATAGTTTTACAAGGTGCTAAGTATTTCCTAGTGATCTACCTCATCACAGGACCAAGAGATGTGTAGCCATTTTAAACAATCTGGATAAACACAATGAATTGGAGGATATTTTTTCATTTAATTGAAATTACTATTTATTTTTTGGCTAAAAGGTAAAGGTAGACAATGTGCTCCAGCATTGCAGTTACATTATTTGCAATCTGACTACAACATTTTTTTTTTTCACAATTCAGCTACACATTTTCTTTTCCCTTTTTTTTTATTTTTATTTTTTTAGGTACTGGGGCTGGGGATTGAACCCCAAATCTTGTATGTGGGAAGCTGGTGCTCAACCACTGAGCCACATCGGCTCTCCTGAGTTGGTTTTTTTGTTTGTTTGCTTGTTGTTGTTTTTCTGTTTTTAGACAGCACAGGGAACCGAACCCGGACCTCCCATGTAGAAAGCAGGTACTCAACCAGTTGAGCCAAATCCACTCCATAGCTACACATTTTCATGGTCTCATTTCTTGGGAACCTGTGGAAGGTTGATATGATGGGAAGTTTGGCCTGAAAACTGGGCCTCCAAGCATCTGTGTGACCTTACAAAAGTGGCTACCCTCTGGTTCCAGGCTATCAAGCAAGGAAATTAGACCACGTGATTTCCAAGATCCTTTTTTGAGCTCTTCTCTTCAGTAAGAAACTCTGGGTCACTCAGTGAAAGGTATCCCTGTATGTTATAAAGGAATGGGCTTAAACCACACACAGGAGATGGTGTGCTACATGCATTAGCCATTACTCCTCTGATAATTCTTTTCTTTGCTACATAAACTGCATTGTTCTTTAACTCTGTTACTTATAGATACACTATTATCACATTAATTACAGCTTTTCTCTTGATAATTAGAAATTAGAAATCAATTTGCATAATAGATAAAAATCTCACAACTTGCCCTGTTTTCAGACTTTTTCATACTATGATGCATTGTTCATACTATGATACACTGTCCTTTTAAAAACGTTTTATAAGTGTTGAATGACCAAGTCATTAAACAGTTTTCCTGTTGTCCAGCCTTCTTTTTCCAAGTCATCTGCACAACAGATGAAGGAAGTGTTAAGACGCCTTTGATCCAATATGATACCTCTACTGGACTGGGTAAGCATTTAACAGCTGTATGACTTCCTATACCCAACGTCACCCCACTCCCCTCAAAAAAAGATTTATGGAGAAGTCAGAGGAAAGAGAAATCAGAGAATTCCAGAAATTAATGTTATATAAAATTTGTATGCAAACCTATTGGTTTAGAAATATCAGAATGTCCAAACATTCTGAAGCACGGGTGAGGATACATTTTGTTATCAAGCATAGTTTCAACCTGTAAAAATAATAAACTATTTTCTGTCATTCCAAACTCTACACGTCTGGACACCATGTAAAATTTCTTACAGCACCTAATGCAATTCCTCCCCCTAGACTCACTTTATTTAATAGCAGCTGTGGAGAGAGCAGCCCTTGTTGGGCATTCTTGTAGCAACTCCCATGTTTCCTCAGGTGGACCATTAGCGCCTGAAGGACACAGTAACCTACCCAGGAATGCTCGGCAAGCTGGTGGCCAAGTCTAGAACCTGAGCATGGTCCCATTGGTTCTCAAATATACGTGTACCTTAGGATCACCTCAATGTGCTTGTTTCCAAGGCCTCCAGAGGAGATTCAGATTCAGGAGACCCCAGGAATCTGCTCTTTAAGCAAATTTTGCCCAGTGATTCTAATGCATGTGGCTCAGGACCACGCTTCTAGCAATGTCACATAACTTAGGTTGTTCTGCCTTCAGATTCCCACCAGTGGGGTCACCTTGATCAATGGAAAGCATGTGTTTCCTTGAGGCAGGCAAAAAATAGAAAGGGATTTCCTCTGACACCAGTTCTGGAGTTAAGTTTATCTTTGGGACTGAACTGAGAGCTAGTCACAGGAGTTCCTACCTTGAGCCTGAACCTCCCCCCTTGATGCACAAGTAGAGTCCCTTAAAGTGAAAGGGTACTTTGCAAAAAAAAAAAAGGGGGTGAGTGTATTAGTCAGCCAAAGGGGTGCTGATGCAAAGTACCAGGAATCTGTTGGCTTTTATAAAGGGTATTTATTTGGGGTAGAAGCTTACAGTTACCAGGCCATAAAGCATAGGTTACTTCCCTCACCAAAGTCTATTGCCACGTGTTGGAGCACAATGGCTGCCAACGTTTGCAAGAGTTCAGGCTTTCTGGGGCTTGCCTTTCCCTGGCTCAGCTACTCTGCTCTCTCCACAAGGCCAGCTGTAGACTCTCTGGCAAATGGCTCATCTCTCTTCCCGGGGCCTCTGCCATGTCTAATTGAGCTTTCTCTCTGTTCCTCTGTGCGCTTACTTCCTGGGATCCAGCATTAAAACTCCAACTAACTCCTCTGCTCTGCGGGGACTCAACATCCTACTAAAATGGCCCAATCAAAGCCTTAATCATAATTTAATCAAGTAAAAGTAAAACCTCTGAGTCCAATACAATATAATATGCCCAGAGGAACAGACTAGTTCACAAACATGATCCAATATCTATTTTTGGAATTCATAAAAATTATCAAACTGCTACCGGAAGGACTACGGAGACACCATCCAGATCTCAAATTGAGGTTTCCAGCATTGAAGCTCATGTTTGGAGGCTGGACTCTTGGGGCAGAGGGAACACTGAGGACTGTGAGAAGTTATGGCAAATTCTGAGGTTTACTGCTCAACTGTAATATCCATAGTCAGTTTCAATTTTTATGATGTAATTTTAAAACATTCCTGTTCCCTTGCCTGAAGGCAGCCTCCAAGCAGGAAAGTCACACAGACCTCATTTGCCTCTGACAGCTCTGAGAGCTATTTCCCTTTTGAGGCTTCCCTCAGGCAGGCTGTTCCCCATTTTCCCCCCATGTCTTCCTTATCAAGGGGCCCACTGGGCACATCAGATCAGTCTGGAGTCATGGTCTTATATTACACACAGAGGAAATTCAACTCTTTTAATATATATCCAAAGTTTGCATGTTTTTAACAAACCAACAAACATTGGTTCCTAATTAGAGGAATTCTAAGCTATGAAGCTACATCAGAGCTTTGATTCCAACCTCTCATTTTAGAGATTGGGAAGCAGAAGCCCAGAGAACCATTGGGACTTTTTAACCAAAGAGTGAGGCTAACAAAGAGCTGGTCATAAGCAGAGCTAAAATCCCTCCTCTCATGGAGTTCAAAATTTAGTTTTTAGTCACCTTCTCTCCTCTCTTAAATACTCTCATCCCAATTCTTAGCTCTTGCCTGTTAATCCTTCCCCTGAGAACCTGGGTGTGAAGAGTCAGGCCTCGCAGTCGTTTAGGTGCAGAAAAAGGGAAAGTTTGTTCAGCGAGTGAGTAGCCACGTGCAACTGTGTCTGTATCAGTCCTTCTGCCCCTTAGCTTAGAAGAGCAGCTCTCTGGCTCACAGCTGCCCACCAGCCTGTGTGGTGGCCATGTGAGATCCCCAGCCTTCCTGAGCTAGGCCCAGCAAGCGGCCAGGCTGGAGATGACCTCTGAGACCCTCTCCTGCTCAGTCTGCCCACCCAGTGTATGGTTCATTTCAGCTCTCCCACATCCACAATTTGATAGATAATCCTGCTCTTGCACATCCTTCACCCCAGGAAAGCTCTTGCCACAGGGCCTGGCACAGAGAAAGTGCACATTAAATGTGAGCCACTTTTATTAGCCTCATCAGCAGAAAATCCCTTCCACTGAACTCTCAACACATGAACAGAAATCAAGGGTAAGTGGTCCCATTGCTAAAGGACGTCTTTCAGTTGGAAGCTCTTCCCGTGCGTGTGAGAGCAGAGAAGGCAGGGGACAAGAAATATAAAGACAACATGTTATTAAGCACAGGCTGTTAATATCACAGTGGAAAACGGGGTGTGATAGCTCAACATTCAGTTTGCACAAAACTTCCGAAGAACAGGGCTGTCGCGTGATATAAGGGGACGTGGATCTCCACAGCATGGTCTATGTACGTGTTGGGATCTCTGCAGAAGTCAGTGTGGGTCCCAGCTCCTCATGAAAGCCAATTGTTCAAAAGAGGCATTTGGTCCTGGGTACACAGTGGAAAACGGGACGTCCTCCAGATAATTCCAAAACCCCTTTTCAATATTCCAGCCCCTTGTCTTTCCCAGGCCTTGCCAAGGCAGCAGTGATTTCCAATGTAAGCAGCAATGCCAGGAGCATCAGCAAGCTACTCTACAACCTACGGACCCACCAAGCCATCCCCCCACCCTGAGCCCAAGGGCAAGCAAGCACCGATCGATAAACTGCTTTAAACTTCTTTCTAATTTACTATGAAAGAACAGGGCAGTAGATCACAGAATTGCCTCCTGAAGCAACCTTTCCCTTTTCTTTCCCTGGGTTTTGCAGGCCTGGTACTAACAACTCCTGAAGATAAGAGAGCTGGGAGCAAAAGGACGGAGTTCTACAACGAGCTGTGGTTCATAGTGTTAATGGCAATGCTGGGCTTGATCTTGTTGGCCATTTTTCTCTCCCTGATACTGCAAAGAAAAATCCACAAAGAACCATATATCAGAGAGAGGCCTCCCCTAGTACCTCTTCAGAAGAGAATGTCTGCATTGAGTGTCTACCCACCGGGGGAGACCCATATGGTACGCGTCCCAAAAGGCATGGCCCCTTTTCCCCATCACTGTTCTAAAATATTTTTGTTCATTTATTTAAGGGGAAATGTTTCCATATCCATGGTAACAGGTGTTAGATGACAGTTCTGTTTGACTAAGTGTGGGATCAACGGCGGCTCACTCTAGAACAGTATACTCAATGTTGGCTGCACATTAGAATCACCTGTGAAACCTGGGCCCCATCCTAGAAATTCGGACTTTGTTGGCTGGGGTGGGGCCAAAGCATTGAACTCTCCAGGTGACTCTAATGTGCAACCAGGGATGAGAATTTCTGCTGTTTAGTCAGAGGATGGTGGAGAAGAAAATTGAAGATTGAAATCCTCTGGTGAATTTGTAATTGCATTATTGTGTAATTTGAGGTTTTGGGTATAAAAAATGGAGATGGGGCAGAAAGGACTGAAGTGCTAGTGTCACTCAAGCTGCCCCTGGCCCTGGCACCCTTTACCACTAAAGACAGATGGCTCCTTAGAGTTCCAGACCACTCATTCCCAAGACAGGAGGTCAGGCTAAGTTCTAAAGTGAGTGCCACACCTATGGTGGTGCAGGAGGATGGTTTCCAGAACACCTGTTGAAGGGATGGATGGTGACTGAATTTCGGCTGCGCTCCACTCACCCAGTGGTGCACTGGGGCATGGGGCTGTGTCTTCCTGAAGAGGCCACCTTTGCTCCATTTCGCACAAAGGTGCTATATGAGCTAGTGGCCACCCTGTGCAGCACCAAAATCCAGCACAAAATCTTGGTCAAACTGCTTAGGTTTCAACACTTAAAAAAAAAAAAAAAAAGAAATTAGGGAACAGTAGCTTTGTCAGTCTTCTGGATCTCTTAACTTTTCCAGGACAGAGCAATGAACAGTGGTGAAAACTCTGACAAAGCTGCATCATACCCAGTCCCAGAGGTGTCAGGGGAATGGAGAGGGCAGTTATCCCCCTGAGGGCCATGTTTTGTATTTGGTGCAAGAAGCAGCAATGAGGCAATGACTTGGGGGTGGAGAGTCAAAGAAGACAATGCCCTACATGATGTGGCCCTTGCCTCTCTCTCCTTGCTCCCAACACACCCAGCCTCCTTCCTCCTTGAGCACAGCAAGTAAGCTCCTTGCTAATGCTGTTCTCTTGGATGGCTCATACCCTGACTTCGTTCAGGTGTCTGCACAAATGTCACCTCTTCTATTTAAAACAGAATTCCCTAGCCCCTTCACCCACTTTTTTTTTTTCATAGCACTTACCACTACCTGACACCATAGCAGATTTATTTGTCTGACCCCTTGACTAGAATGTAAGCTCCCTGAGGGCCGGGATTGTGTCAGCATTTGCAGTTGTACCCCAACACCTAAGACAATGCCTGGCATATAATAGGCACTCTACAAATATTTGTTGGAACGAATCCTTGCTGAGTGGTCAGTTCTAACTATGGGTCATTTGCTCCTGTTCATTGTATAGCCATTAGGAGATTCTTACTGAGGTGCTGATGCTTCCAAGTTTTCCCTCGCTGAAGGATAATCTTTCTCCATGGAGGTCATGCTTTTAGACAAAGGATGCACAGCTTCCAGAGGGATGCACATGAAAGAGTGAAGAAAGCATGAGAGATCGGTTTAGCTTAGGAGATTAGCTCAATCAACCCTGGATTCTATTGAGTGCATGTAGATTTTGGAAGGAAAATTCCAGAACAGTGCATGTAGAAATTGGAAAGAAAATTCCAGAACACTGCTGAGTACAACTCCTCTATAAACGGGAAATGTGGTTATAGGAATAAACTGGCACCTATACCTAGCATCCAGAACTTGTTTCAGTGATATCTTCTGTCCATTGACCAGTTCTCTATCAGCAGGCACCTCTGCATCATAATCATTCATGAGGAAGATACTGTTTTTCTCACTTGGTAACTTAGTGATTCTGGACCATCCCGTTGCTCAGGGTTTTGATGAGTTCTTTTAAAGCTTTGTTTTGTCCAAGTGAGGCCCATGAACTACCTGCATCGGCATCACTTGGGCACAGGACCTGAATCTCTGAGGAAGAAATCCGAGAATCTGCCATTTTAACCAGCACTTTAGAAAGGTCTGATGCAATGGCAAATTTGAGAACAGTCACATATGAATTAAAAATATAACAAAATTCGTGTAAGCTGTGAATACAGTTAGATAACCAATAATAACAGTTGGGGCAGCTGATTACAGTTTGTAGTCCCGACACAGGCTCAGCTGTCTCTGGGACAGACAAAGGAGTCAGCAGGGGCAAGCAGACATAAAATAAATGCAAACTCCTGGACACCCCTCACCATTGAGGCAAAGCGGAGTGGCGCCCACTGACGTACTTTGGCTAAGTGGTCAAGAAAGTGTGAAGTGTGAAGAGGGTTACAGGGGAAGAAATGGTGGGGACTGGCTAGCTGCCAGGTTCTAGGCCCAAGGACTGACCTGTCTTCAGTGGTGATGGTGCTACTTTCAGGCCCTGGAGGGACAACAGAAATGAAATCTGGGGTGTACTGACATGCAGGGCAGTGTTCCCTAAAACCCATTTACCCCCAGTTTAATCCTGCCCAGTTAACAAAGTATACTTGCAACATTGTTCTGCTGCTTTTTGAAAAACGTTTTTCTAACTTAACTGTTTTCACAAAACTTGAGAACCCGGGAGCAAATTGGTGAAGGTTATTTAAACTAAAGAGTATAATTTACATTATTAGAGCAAAATGGAGAGTTGCTGTTGGTGTCCACGAACTCATCTCCCCAGAATCCAGGGGAAGAATCTGAACAAGCACGAGCGCATTCACCTGCTCCGTTTCTCAGATTGACTTTCTTTTCTCTTGGGTAGATCATTGCGACCTACTCCTGCCACACGCGTGCACGCGCGCGCGCACACACCCACACTCCTTTGCCCTCATCTGAGAAGCTCTGGTTTCTGTGTTGCTATAACCCTGTTGCTTTGAGCACCTCATCCAAACCAGCAAAATGATTTCAGGTTCCACTCTGAACAGAGAGAAACAGGGCAGAGGTGCCAGGGAATGAGGGAGGCTTTTGTATTTTATTAATGTTGGCAAGGTCACACAGCATACAGTACAGCTAAGTTTAAGTACAGATTTTACTTGTAGCTTAATTACTGGTTTAACGATCCTCTCATTCTCTGCAATACTAAACAAATAATTCAAGTGAAACTCACCTTAGACATTAAGAAATTAGTTTCCACTTGCTATTTGTTTTTTGTTTTGTTTTTTTATTTATTTTTTTCTTTGCTATTTGGTTTTAATTGCAAAACCCATTAAATATATATGTATATACATATACATACATACATATATACATATAAATATATATGCATATATATACACACATACAGAGATATATTTAGAGTTTTGCAATTTAAATCACTTGATGAGTGGAAGCTAAATATCTCAGGGTAATATTAATGAATGGGTATGATTATGATTATGATTATGATTGTAGTTGGAGAAACACAAAGAAATAATTTAAAACACTGACTGTTCCAAACACTGACTCATGTTCCCTATTTGTTCTCAGTTTGACTCTGTGGCTGATATATCTGATGTGTCAAGCAGTGTCACCCTAAAAAGTTATACCACGCACTTTGAGGTACCTTTGTGTGTTGCATGAATGCATGATCTTTTGCATGGTGTGTGGACTACTCAATGAAAACCTGGAACATTTCTTTGGATCAGCTAAATCAGAACCTTCACATATTTAGAGCAGCTAGATTTTATCTTAAGACACAGTCTAGATCCTAATCATGGAGTGACTTTCTCTTTTTGATGTTATTATCAGACTTGATTTATGTTGAAGGCTGGAATCCTGGAAGGAGGGGAACAGTATGGAATGAGAAAAAAGGAAGGGAGGAGTGAATTTCCCTACACAAGTAAAAAAATATAATTAAGTGAAATACAAGCTGTGCTCACTTGGGCAAACTTGATGGAACTCATTAACCTTGACTGGTCTAGGGAAAGGGTGCTCTAAAGAGAGAGGCTCTGTGCTGGCCTGCATGGAGAGATTATCCTGTTAATCTGTCCTCCATCCATCTCCCCCACTGCTTTGCCATGCAGCAAATCCTTGTTCCATAAGGATCAATTACTGGGCACCAGTTCATGGGCTCACTGGGTGTGAAGGAATACTGGTCATCTAACATGACCATTAGCTTTTTAAAATTTATTTATTTAATTTTAACTTTATTTTTAAAGAAGTTTTAGACTACAGAAAAGTTACATTGAAAATATAGGGGACTCCCACGATATACCCCAACCCCTTACATTTTCTCCTATTAATAACATCTTATATTGGTGTGGTACATTTGTTACAATTGATAAATATTGAAGCATTGCTACCAACCATGGTCTATAGTTTACATTATGGTTTACACTTTGCACTGTACAATTTTGTCTTTACAAAATGTATAATGGCCTGTATCCACCATTGCAATGTCATGCAGAACAATTCCAATGTCCCAAAACTGCTCCATGTTATGCCTATTCTTTCCTCTCCCTCCCCTCAGAACCTCTGGTGGCCCCTGACTTTCTATCAGTTACAAATTCTTCCATTACTACAATAATAAGTCTCCTTTGGCCCACAGCTGCGTTCCCCCCTTATGTTTGTTCATTCCTCAGTCTCGATGACTTTGGGATGGTGATGCCCGCTCTGCTTCAGACTGAGAGGGGGCTTAGATCTTACAGGGCAGATGGAAGGAACTGTCTTGTTTGCAGTTGTAGGTACTCTGATTTTTAGGATGGGTATTGTCCACCATCATCACTTTGTTAGTTGTCCTAAGTCTGATGATCTGGAGGGTAGGTGTTGTCTGCAACTCTGCTGAGATTCAGGGCTCACCGGCAAATGAACAGGACCATTTAGCTTTTTCTCTCACTTTTACCAAGAAACAAAGGACCACAATGTTACAGGTGAGCTCACAGTCGCTAAGTTCTGTAGGAGGGTCTGGAGACAGTGTTCCTTCATTGACAATGTGAGAAACTGTTTTCAGTTCTATTTTAAGCCCATTTTTTTGCATGTTAATCACCAACAGCAATTCTCTTTTCAGGGACTATCTGACACCAAAATTCCCCGGTCTGGCACACTTGTGAGTATTCGGAGCAACCAGAGCATGTCTGTACTACGAATCCCAAGTCAAAGCCAAATCAGCCAAAATTATTCCCAAGAAACTCTCCACCACAGCATCAGCCAGCTCATGGATATTCAAGACAAGAAAGTCTTGATTGATGACTCGCTGTGGGAAACCATCATGGGTCATGATAGTGGATTGGTGAGTTGATTTCCCTCATCCAGAGCAGTTACTAAACATCCCAGGAGAATATTGGTGAAGAGATGACATGAAGCTTCCTGTACCTCACTGAATGCTGCCCATAGCGCTCGTTGTATACATCTCAGCCCTTAAACAATTATTTTGTAAGCACTTGTTCACTAGTTGCATTGCTACAATTGTTTGATGCTGAGCAGGGTAACAATTTTTGTCCTGTTCTTCTGGCACACAACAGATTCTCAAAAATAAACATATGAATAAATGAAGAAGCAAACAGGCTATACCCATTAACTCAGGTAAAAGTTGAATGGAACATTACTACTGGCTTAAAAGAAGGCTTAGAGTTCAAGTAACTTTAACTAAAAAACAACAAAACAAAACAAAATGGCACATCACCTTTTTCCTTCTAGTTGATTGTTACAAGAGGATTCTATTCTTTCAACAGGTGAAAATGGTTCCTTCCCAAGAAACTCTTAGAAAATTACGATAAATAAGGGTGCTACTGTTTGTGAGCTTCAACTTTCCTAATTTTTATCCAGTGGGTACAAATAATTGACCGTGAAATTTAACCTACCTAGAGTTTGTTAAGGGCCCTTAGGTGGCTAAAATGCCTAAAACCCTAGAGATTTTACCAACCACCAAACTCTTCATTGTGTCACTACCTAGATGTTTGCTGGAGTACCATACCTTTGGGATAGTTAGATAATAAACACCTGCCAACTAAGAATTTAGCTCCTCCATTTACTGCACTGAGGTGGAATTATCCACCTCCATTTCTTTCAATCATGCAGCTTTTTGCTTTGGGGCATTTTCACTCAACTCTCCCCCAAGTTCTCTTTTCCTTCATGAAATGTTAACTTCCATAAAGTCTTTCTTGACTAATGGCAAGTAGTAAAGCAATTTCCCTGGCTTCAGTTTCCGTATCACCATTAAAAGATGAAATATACAGTCCTTCTTGCTTGTTCATAACAATTATGTGTGTGTGTGTGTGCATATATTACACACTTTAAAAGCATGGACCTGCTTCATGTTATGACTATCAAGTTCCATGCATTCCATTTGAAATCTAAAGTTTCTTTATGGCAGGAATGATTATATTAGGTTGAACATAAGGAAATGTTAATTGATCATTTTAACATGCAACATAGCAATTTCACATGGTTCAATATAATAAATACATTGGGGGCTTACAGCCATCATTTCACTTAGTTTTCACAAGCTCTAGGAGGTAAGTACTATTATCATTCCCATCTTTACAGAAGGAACTGAACCTAGAGAAGTTAGTGATTTACCCGAGACAACACACAGCTAATACATCATTTTTTTTTCATGGAGTTGGGATTTAAAAAAACATCCTCTGAATACAGAGACCCCATTCTTAACTAGTATACTATAGGGACACTTTTTCTTGCTTTTTACAGTACTAGTTAGTAATGGGCAGTGTCAAAAAGATTCAATGAAAGCTTTTGAAGATGCCAATACCTGTCAAGTTACCTGTTCATTATAACATTATAATCAATACACAGTAACAGAGTGGGGCAGAATAGAGCAAAATAGCTTGCACACTGTGGCTCTTCTGCTCACTCTGAACTAAATCTTGATTTATACAGAAATCTATCTTTCTAACCTCCCCATTTTAAAGATGACAACACAGAGGCTTAGAAAGGTTAAGAGCTGGCATGATGTAACACTCAAATCACATACAATTTGGATTATAGTTCTTGTGTGCATGTGATGTGCTCCATTTAATAAGGCCAACTTGAGGTAAGGACTGAGTCTTAAAGCATACCTTAGTGTTGAGCATAGGGTAATAGCCTTTAATAAATATTTACTGATTTCTTTTTACATTAAATTGATAAAACTATTAACTGATAGCAAACAACTATTGGTAGCAAAGAACCTAATCACTGCTGAATGGTTTATTTTTCAGTATGTGGATGAAGAGCTAATGAATGCCATCAAGGGTTTCAGTTCAGTGACCAAGGAGCATACCACATTCACCGACACCAACCTGTAAAGAGTGGAAAACTTCAAGCAGTAAAGCTGGATTGTAGGCTTTGCACTCCAGTCCCACTTGCTTATCACCGACATACATATCAAAAATGCTGAAAAGCCTTTGCTCCTTTCTCTCTAATTCTTTAAAGAGATGAGGATTGTTTTTAAAAATAGCTCCTCTTTAATAGAAGTCTAAGAAAATGTTATTTTTTTCTGGATGTCCTAAATGAAGGGATAATGTTCATATATTTGTTTTGCTCTGCTTATTTTATGGAAGACAAAGAAGCATGTAATTTATACTTGGCTGTATAGTAGTGATGCTGTCAGGAAAATGAATAATCAGTAACAATTTCAAGGTGGCCCTAAGTTGTTAAAAAATATATATACATACATTTTACTCTCTGTACGTCTCATTTCAGACAACTATTCCCTCTTTATTTTTGCCTTCGAATCACTAAGAACAGATAATATGCGACAGTACCAATTTTCTATGGTTCAAAAGTTTGTCATCTGCTATTGGATTATAAAGTCATTGGTGAAAGTCCTACAGCAATAAACACATTTTTCTTCAAGTCATCAACATAAAATTAAAGATGTTTATACTAGTTCTTCATGGAAAACAATGTAAGGTAACCCCTCTCTCTTCTTCCTTCATTCATGAAGGTCTTACCAAATCCAGGAAGTTATTTTTTACTCTGTGTCATGACAATTGTCCAACAATCTTGTCAATCTGCATCTGAAGGCAAGCTGAGCCAGGAAAAACTTCTGAAAAGACAACCTTATTTATTCTGCCTGAAAATTATGAATTACCCCACAGTCCAAGAGTCAAAGATTGTGGACCTTTGGGGTGCTGAGATTTTATCCAATTCTTTGAAAGAGCATCTCCTAAGATTAGCCAATTCCCAGACAAACTTTGCCAACCAGAAGTGTCAAAAGGACAGACCAGTATTAAGTGGAAGTTCTGCCCCCTTGTAAGAACTGCTATGAGCAAAAAAATCTGAAATAATTGTGTGCATTTGGCAGTGGATGTACAAGTGATAAGAAACATATGCTTTTTCTCACCAAAAGTTTTATAGTTTCTGAAATGGAAAATGAGACTGGCTAACTTAGTTCACCGGCTTCTCTCCCAATTCTATTCAGTTAGTTGTTCTGAGCTATCACAAATGAAGTTAAGGCTGAGTTTCTGCCTCACATGAGCTACTTAAGCACTATAGGGAAGTAGTGCTATTTTCCAGTCATGAACTCACATCCTTATCCTTGAACTACTCTTCTGTAGGACTTGCTAGTCACAGGTGGATTCAGGAGATTGAGCTCATTTACCTTTTCGGAAAATTAACCAGATAAGCTTTATCACTCTGTATTTAAAGCACAGTATAATATTTTAAAAGAACAAAACAGAACTGCAGGGGATTTCATCTTAAATCATTCTCCACTTAACATCTAGTGTTAAGCATTTAGTTTGACAGTTATATGAATTCATTTTGCTTAGTCTTTTACATTTTGACCCCATAGCTGATTGAAAAGAAGCCTGATATGGCTTCTGCCCCAAACACTGGCCCCTGCAATTCTTCTAACATTATATTTATTTTAGAGAAGAATCCCAAGATTTTATTTTGCTACCTTAGGTGGTATCAAGTGCCAAGCTTTCAGTACACAACCTATGTAGGACCACCTCTAGAGATTCGAATTCAGCTGATTTGGGGTGGAGCTGGGCATCAGTATTTTAAAAGCTCCCAAGTGTTCCTAAGGCTGAGAACCAGTGATGTAAAGCAACCTGGAAGAAATCATGTATAGGGTAATATATTGTGTACCGGGACTGTATTCCTTGGCTCACTGCTTCTTCCTTACAGAGTAAACAATGAGCAGTTCTCTCTGTACCCCTTTGAATCTGTTCTAAAACGTCTGACTCTTGTCTTATCACTTGTACAGTCCACATTCTCAACTTATAAGAACTACCATGTTTTGATAATCTTAATATTGTTTGATAAGAGTACTAGTTATGTTTTATAAGTGCTACTAAGAATTGTGTTTATAGATAATCTATTGGCGTTTCCTCTAAACAGAAAACTTAAACATGAATGTTATGGTATCTTATATTGATCTAAAACTTATGTTAGCATCAATATAAAAATAATTCAACCTGACCGACCTATAAGTAAAACACAGGCCAGGTGAAATAATTCTCTAATAAGAAACTTAATTATGTCACATGAATAGTTTATTTCCATTGCAAAAATATCATGTAAATTAATTTAAAGATGGTTTGCTTAATATTTAAATATGAACCAATTTTGGTTTAATATTTATGAAAAGATACTCTAACAGCTCTGAATTTTATTTATAATTTACACATAATAGAGATAAAAGCAAGCCCATTTCAGAAAATAGGGTGTTCTGGATAATTTCTCAACCTTCAGCATGGATTAGAATCGACTGGGGTACCTTTTTTCAAAATACATGAGTATGAGCCCCAAGCACCAGAGATTCAAATTTAGCAGGTCTGGAGTAGGGCTTGGGCAACAGTATTTGTATAACTTCAGGTGATTCTGATACACAGGCCTAATTGAAAAAGCCAGGAACAAGACCATATGCTCTTGAGGCAAAGTAAATCTAGGTTCAAAAGTTAGCCCAGTAGCTGAGACTTGTGGCTAAATTGTTTATCTTCTCTAGGTCTCAGTGATCTCATTTGTGAAATGAAGATAACAATAACTAACTTACTAGTGTGATAATATTTATGAGTGTTGTTTTGAAATAAATACAAAGTTATTTAAAAAACTCATGAGAATTAGAATTCTGTTCTTGTTTTCCTTCAATCATACAAAGTATATAGATTCAATTCTTCTTCTTCCAGATACAACAATCCCAATGAGGTAGGTACATTAGCCACAGTGGGATTATCCACTCAAAGTTACAAAGTTAAATGCTGGAGCAGACTCAGTTTCCTACTCTAACATCAAATATCAAACACCTAAGTGAAAGAAAGAAATAATATCTGATTTGATGTATAATGTAATCCATGAGTTGTCTTTTTAGGGGATATTATAATATAACTCTTCTTTTTCTTTTTTCAATCATCTTTTACTCTTGGAAAAAGTTAAGTAAATAGTCCTTAATTTTCTTACTTGCCCACCCAACTTTCACATAACTGTGATAATGAGAAAGAAGAGTATAAGAGATAATTACAATTATTTAGTCAGTGCTGAACACTTTCCCCATTGATAATATAACTTAGTTTTCATATATATTATGTTTTCCCTCCCTCCCCCCTTTTTTTATTATAGGAAAAAGCAAAGAAATGAATAAAAACATGTAGGTGCACTTTAACAGGGAAACTTTCTTAAACAACTGAAAACACATTTCCTTAATCATTTTTATTTGACTTAACTGATAAATAAATACAAGTGAACTGGTGTGAAACCACTGGCAACGTAGTAAACTTTAAAGGATTTATTTCAACTTCACTCACTCAATATTTGTTGGAATGGGAATATGTACATTATTCACCAGTAAATAATTAATGCTTTAATTTTATAATTGCTCTATTTGCAGAAACTTGAAAATCATTCCAATTTAATGAAAAAAATGTACACAAAGTATCTTTCTTTTGACCTTATAATTCAAAATATAGTCAAAATAACATTTTTACAGCAGCCAAACCTTCAACCAAAAATTTAGAACTTCAGTCTCATAAATTTAAACTGCCACATTATAACTTTAATTATCTTATTAACACAGAAAAATAATACGGTGGTTCCTAAAACAAGGCAGACTAGCAACTGGTACAGCTTTCCCTTCTAAGCACTAAAAGTTTTGCCCTTGATTTTTATTTCTCAGTTCAATAATAGACAATTGCTCCAAATAAAAGAAAGTTTATATGGACTTTTGGCATTTACTATTAACGATGCTTGCTAAGATTTGAGAACTCCAGCAATGAGAATCAGAAAATGACCCACAATTTAAAAAATTTTATCCTAAGGGACTTATTCCACAGTGGAATCTGATATTCATCATCAATAGTGTTTTTGTTTATGTGATATTTTTTCACAAACATAGCACCTCATTCAAATATCTGGTAAACACTTTGCACACACAATAAGGGCTAGAAGACCAAGTTCCAAAGAGAATTATGTGATTCACATGAAGTAACATTGCAAGACAAGACCCAGGCTTAATTAAGATTAGGGTCCCAATCTGTTGATTCCCGCTCTCTAAGAAGATGCTTATCTATATGGGTATCATCCTCTTAAAACATGATACTTGGCTTACAAAGCCAACAAACAGAAGCTAAATACTTTTGAAATGGACTTCTGCTTTACAAATGAATATGTTAAATGTACTGCAAAACAAAAAACTTCCAAAACATCAAAAGAGAGAGGGTTATTATTTTATCTCCTTTCCTCCAGGTAATTCTGTTAAAAAATTACTAAATGAAGTCCAATTTTAACTTGTAAAGTTTTGGTGCAAAAATCAATGTACTGAAATCCAGTAAATTTAACAAGCAGCTACTCATTTTGCTGAGTTTTCACAAGCTGTACTCTTGACCTGAAGAATCACTTTTTTTATGCCGAGGTGATGGAGTGGTCTTTGTAGGAGATGGGGATGCAGTACCAGGTGAGTCAGTCCCTCCATCAGAAGTACTTGGTGATGATGCCAGATAGGGAACTTTCTTTCTTCCAAGGAATGCACCCCCTTCAAATCCTCCTTTCTTCCTTAACTCAACTTTATTTTCATTTTCATCTTCTGATGACCTTTTCTTGGATTCTGAAAAACCTTCAACTATTTTATGAGCTTCCAATCCACTATCTGATTCTCTCCAACTTTTTATTTCTGCTCCAGGAGACTTTCTCTCAGATACATTGCATTCCCCTGTTGCCCGCTTCACTTCCGCTTGTATTGGACCCAAGTTAGCATTTTCAGGAACAGCTCTTTCTACATTTCTGTTCAAATTAATAGTCTGGAAGTCCCTATAACTGTGAAAACTCTCAGTCCTCCTTGCCCTTGCTAACAAAGGACTCTCTCTGTAAGGCCTCACGGAACCATAAGTAGCTGCTTCATGGATGGTTTCATGGTGCTGAAGCTGAAGGCTGAAATATATTTTTAAAATTATAGTTCAGTTCTCTTTCTAAGATTTTTCAGGGGCATATCTTATCAATGAAACTACCAATGCAAACACATTTACATCCATATTCCTATATATAAAAATATATTATTAAATACTTGATATTATATGCCATTATATATATATCACATTAAACTACCAATGCAAACAATACCACACATGTATTCACAGACAAGTTGGATTTTTGAGTAGCTTTTGAAAAGCTAAGGAAAAAAAATCTTTGAAACCTATATGGAACCAGTATGATTTAGTATTTAGCCCATGGTCCTTCAGTTTTTGGAAGTCTGTCAATGGTAATTAAAAAGATATGTCATTTTATTAAAAGTATCTAATATCTAAATGTAAAATTAGGCAAGATAAGGTAATCACTTTGATTAATGTTTCCTTGAGGCAAGAGGAACAAAACCTCCACATAATACCCAAGGTGACATGATTTTTCTAATAATTTCATTTGAATGAATTCTTGATCACATAATAGACAACTAAATTGGTAGCATTTCATAAAAGATGAAAAATGTTTTTCTATGAAAAGAACCACAGAGATGCATGTAGATGAGAAATCAAGCAAAAGTTTTAAAAATTGAGTATCAAGCATAAAGTATGAATTAAAAATGTACTCTGGAAAATATGGCTTTCAAGGGCAACCACACAATTGCAATATTTAAAGCCAATTTTTCCAAAAGCAATCAATTCAATTTGTGTTATAATACTCCACTCTTTGACCTACCTAGAATTTGACTCCCGCAGACGGCTATGCTGAACCACAGAAGTTGCCGGACTGATGTTAGGAGTAGCACAGCGAGATGCGCTCAGATCACACTGATCTAATAATTTGAGTAGCTCTTCTTCAGTTGGACCACCTACGTCTTAGAAAAACAACACCCAAATTATAATTACTTATGTCAAAAGCTAATCCTATGACAAACATCTTTCCATATGGCAACCTACCCTTCTCTTCACTTTTGTTAACCATATCCATAGCAGTGGTCAGATCCCACATTTGAATGCTGCCATTTGTATGGCCTGTGAACAAGTAGCGCCTTGGCCTTGAGCCCATTCTACTGGATCCTTCACATTCTCTCACAGTAAATGAGGATATTGTAGTACAGTCAACAGCTTGGATCTCACATATTCTAAAAAAGACATTGTATAGCTGAAAACCATGGAAAATGAATAGCATTTCATAATTCAGATTTTGTATTATTTTTTATTTCCAAAGTTACAGTTAAATACTGTACATATATAAAACAGATTTAAAGGGATCAAAGCAAGTAAACAGAAATAAAAGTCAAGCCTTGCTTCTTTCAGTCTAGAGAAAAGGCAAAATACAAAACAACATATTAAAATATGAAATAAGGCAAATAATTTTAGTCAAGCTTAAAATAGAACCTTTATGAGAATGAGTTACTCTTTAAAAGGAAGTTATAAAACCAAAAAGGCAGAAAGAAACACAACAAAATAGACATCATGCTAGAAGAGATCTTGAGAAGTTATTTAAAATTTATGTGTAAATTCTAAAGATCTGTAAAACATAATATTCAGCTATATAGAGATAGCCTAAATAGAATCCTCCATTAAGATAATACTCTTAAAATTTCAATTCATTTTTATAGCTATTTCATATGATTTTCATAAGAGATAAAAGAACCTAGGAAGGACATATTTGACAAATGAAGATACCAAGAGGCAAAGTCAGCAAATGATTTTCCCAATGTCATAAGGACTGATTCAATTGAGCTTAATTGAATTGTTTATCCCAGCCCACTTCAAAACAGAGTTGAGGTGGCTTATTTTTAAAAAAAAAAAAGGAAGAAAGAAAAGATTGAGAACAATTAGTACCAGGCAAAGGCAAAGTCAAAAATTAAAGGAGGAAGAGGAAATACAATACATATAAATGTGAGAAGCCTTACAGATATAGAATAAAAAGCTTAACTGAGCTTCCCAGGAGGCAGGGCAAAAAAGGGTACAAAAAAGTAGGCCCACATATGGCGATTGAGACTATCGTGATGTAAATTCTTGACCTCAAGGGAAAAACTTTCAATATTTCACCACTGAATATGAGATTTGCTACAATTATTTTTGTTGATATTATTCATCAGATTAAATAACTTGCCCTGTATATTCATTTGCTCAGATTTTTAAAAATTATAAATGGTGCTGAATTCTGTCAAATGTAATTTCTGTATATTGAGATGATCACAATTTTTCTCATTATTGTTAATGTGGTCAGTTACATTGATTTTGAATATCTGCAAAATTTATTAAAAAAACTTTTTAAATCTAGATTCCCATTTATGTTTAAAATAAAACAAATCAGCATATGTATACAAAAACAAACATCAAACATGATTTTGCTTCCCCCCCAGAGGATAGAGTCCTTAGAATTACTCCTTGGCTTTTCAAATTATTCTAAACAGATTTTTCTCCTGCTTCATTTCAATAAAGTCCTTTTGTTTCACTTTTCATTATTAAGCACCTGAAATGCTTTTAAAATGCTTTTAAAGAAAAAGCTTTGTTTCACATTAGCTTCATAATAGGTTGATTTTCTATTTAATTCTACAAAATAATTTCTGCTTCTTGATAGAACTATTGAATTTCCTCTGAAATCATAAACTTAAAAACTGTAATTTTTTTGATCATGCAGAAAATGTAATTAATTACAACATTGCTACAGTTTGAGGTAACAGAAGAGTGGAAGAAAATAGAATTTAAAAAGGATCTGAGATAATGCATTGTTAGAGGATGTTATATATTATGACACCAGCCTTAATAAACATTTGGCAGCTCCTTCATTGAATATGCACAGAACACTAAATCACAGTGATTTATAACATTTCTTGAGATAATAATTTGGTCTCTAACTACAATACAGGCTCCTAATACATTTTCTTAAAAAAAAAAAAAAAAAAAAAAAAAAAAAGCTGTCAAAAAGATAGTTTGGGTACAGAAAAGTCATTTTCTGGAATTAATTAATTTAATAGTTACTAAAGACTACATGCAATGAACTTTGACGGAAATAAAATGGATCATCTCTCAAAGAGTTTATTCATTAAAAGATTAAGTAATAAGAGACCACATGTTGAAGGAAAGGCAGCTAAAGAATTATTATTAAAAGCATCAGTATCATTAATATGAAAATCAATAACCTTCGTAATAACTGTTGACAAGAATTTTAGTTTCATCCACTTGTTTAACATGTAAAAAATTTTTCTTTTTAAAGGGAAGAAATGTTAAAGCTCACTCTGTTTGAGGCTATAAATAATGATTTAAAAGAAGTAAAATTTCAGTCAAATTAAAAAGTTAGAGGAAATTAACTTTTATTGAGTATCTACTATAGTCAGGACTACAGGAGCCATTTCATGTATTTAACTCAGTTTATCCTATGATATCCTACCAAGGTAGTTGAATCTTATTTAATAAATGAAGAAACCAAGGCTCAGGGAAATAAAGTAACTTATATTGAATTTACACAGACAGTAAAAGAAAGTACCAGAATCAGAATTTAGTCTAGCTGTCTGCCACCAATCTTACTGCGTTCTAATTGTCCAAAGAATCAGTGAAAATTTCAAATAAATCCTATAGAATAAACACCATATATTAGTTGTCTTAATTTTAAGTTACTATAATCACAAGATAATGGACAGACTTCTCTCTCAACAATTTGTTTCTGAATATTCTTTTATCAGTATGTCAAATTATACAATACATTTTTTAGACAAAAGTGACTTCTGAACATCTATATTTTTACAATAAAATGTTACCTTTTCCCAGTAGATGAGAGTCTCACAAACAGTTTGTTAGTGATAGGAACAACTTTCTGGATAAACACCTGTTGATCATCTCGCTCTCCAAAAGGCCCTTGGTCAGAAGACAGAAAATGTCAGAAGAAATTAATTGAAATTTAATTTGCTTCATTTTACAAAGAACATTAAGAACATTAGTGCCAAAAAATAAAAATATTTCATGCTTCTCAATATGGCGTTGCTTTCTATGTCAAAATCATACACAAAATGCAATGTTACAAATACTTAAACTTGCTTTAAAATTTTTGAAAAGAGCAATTTTTCAAAATTACATTTTAAGCACTAAGGATATAAAAGATGAAGGCAATAATTTATTTAAGGCTATACATTAAAAATATTAGAAATAGACCTATTTAAACATAAGTTCTATATTCACTAATCCCAGGGATATATTTAGTTTCTTAGAACTTCAAAAATAGGAATTTATAGAATAAGTTACTTTATGTGTTGATTTTACCTTTTTTTGAAAGACCAACATGCAAAATCTTAAAACATTAAGTAAGCCTCCATTAACCAGATTTCGTTCCTCAATATATTTTTTTGACTCAAATTAGAGGGAAACAACTTTGTATAGGGTAACTGGTAAATGAAAAAAGAAAACAACAACAACATATGTCTGAAATTTAAACAAAATATAGTATGAAATTCACTGAGTTGCACACCTTGCAAGGTTTTCAATCAAAAAAAGAAAGACTCAATTATTTTTATTATACTTTACTTGGCAAGGCAAGTTATTATATTTTACAAAGATTCTGAACAATAGCATAAAGAAAAGCTGCTTTCATGTAAAACTTAAACATCAAATATAAATGACTCACTATTCCCATTACTCATTAGCTAAAATAATACAAACTAATCATTCATTAAAAATTAGGTGATGTGCAAATTTTTAAAGACAATATATTCCAAGTATCTAATGTGAATCACACATAATTAATAAATGAACCAATAACATTTTTATTAGTTAACAAATACTATATATTACTTACTACGTGCCACAGTAAATGTTTTAGAAGTATTAATTCATTTTATTTATCACATTAACCACATAAGGTAGGTATTATTACTATCTTCATTTCACAGATAAGGAAACTAAGGCACCAAGAGGTTAGTTAAGCAAAGGTCTCCTAGGTCCTATGTGATGGGACTGCAATTTGAACCCAAGCTGTCTGACTCCAGTGTCGACTCGCCAGTATGTTGAAATTGCTCAATTACTGAAAAATTTTCTGAAGTCTAATTCAATTTAAATAAAATAACAGTCCTCCCCAATAACCCATAAACAAGGTCAAAGCAGTGAGGATAAAAAACGAGGAGCAAGAAGCCTAAAATATATTAAGGGACTGTATCTTCCCCCTTCTCTAACTTTATACTGATTTGTGATTCTCCTATAACTTAATTCTTCATACCTTACTTTATCTGCCCTCATCAAATTTAGTTTCTCCAAGCCCAAATTGACCCCTTTCCTTCACTAATATTCATCTATTACTCCTTTACCTATTGCCATCTAGAGTCCACCCATACCACCCTAACTGAAATTTAATTCTATTCTGTTCCACTGACAAGTTATTATTATTATTTTTTAAACAACTTATAAAGAGAAAAAAAATCTTCTTGCCCCCACTGAAAAATTTTACAGGGCTATTACAGGTGTTTTACAGGGCTGTTTCTAAATGAGCTTTTTATTCACATTACATATTCCTTCCCTGAACAATCTCATCTACTCCAGTGCTTCGACTCTTCTTATATGCCAATGACTCCTAAATATAATTTCCAGCTGAGGTCTTTCTCCAAGATCCAACCTTTATACCCTAATACCTAACATTATCTATAGGCACCATGGCTCAAAATATCCAAATCTGAACTCATCCTCATTTTTCAAATAAGCCTCTCTGTCTATATTTCTTTATTTCAGTTAATGACACTCAGTACCCCATTTCCCAAGTCAGATTCCTGAGGGTCATTCTAGATTCTTACTTGCCACATCTAATCAGTCACTATGCCCTTTGGTTCTTATTGATCTGCCTCCCTTAGATAATTAATAAACTCTTCTTCCTGGTTTACTTGCTTCACTGCTAAGTCTTCTTGAACGCTCATGAAGAAATGAACTATGTATAATACAAATCTATCATTCTCAAAATTCTTCAAAGACTCTCCATTTGTTACAAGAGAAAGTCTAAATTCTTTAGTTTGATGTATAGAGGCCTTCCATGATCTGGCCCCTACCTATCTATGCAGCTCATGTCCTAATATTCTCACCCATATCCTCTGTGGTCCAGCATTTAATGACCTTCTTGGCATTTCCTAGGTTTGCCAGGTTCTCTTGTCTTTTATCTTTTTAACATGCTGTTTTTTTCTCTGCCAAGAATGTCCCAACTCTGACACCCTCCACATCTACCAAACCCTTACTTAACCTTCATTTTCAAACATTAGCACCTCTATGAAGAGTTCTCTACTGAACCTCAGTTTCCTTATATGTTAAATGGGGTAACATCTACCTCATAAAATTGTCAAGAAGATTAAATCAAAGTGTATGTATAGCACGGAGCCTTGTGATATCTCCCCTAGGTGCTTCGTGCCTTAACACACCTGTTCTAATGTACCTGTTTGCTTTTTATTCCCTCTGCTCACTATATTGTAAGTTGATGTTCACTGTGTATTTTTTGAATTTCTAATGCCTGGTGCAAAAGTACTTAATAAATATTTGTTGAATAAATAAATAAGCAAATGTCTGGTTCCTAGCATCATGTAGCAAACTGGGATCACAACTGGGATCAATTGTTAAAACTAACCAACAGTGAGCATTTTTTTCTAAAACTACTAAGACTTGACAGCACGATTCCCATAAGTGGCTTTAATGTTTTTTAAAGATAACTATTTTGAAGTCTTTACCATGGGTGCATATTGAGGGATGTAAATTCCGATATCATGCAAATCAATTCTATATATTCTTTCCCTTTCTCCATCAGTGTTATAATTTCTGCTTATAAAAATTATCAGAAAGGTACATTACTTAACCAATAGGAACCTGACAAGCCTAAGAAATGTACAGTGAGATACAACTGTATAAATAGTAGAGATTCTTTTAAATGGGTGCTTGGAGAAAATTGTCTTTGTGAACACTGTATGTTCATGTCTGTGTGCATGTGTATGAGAGAGAGAGAATACACATGCTCACATGTGTATGGTATATGGAGTGACAAATGAATCTAACTTTATAGACCTTTTGCTGAAATGAGAGTATCAAGAGACATCTTGGAGTCATATGGATCATATTACTAATGCCATCAAATGGCTCAATATTTAAGAGCACCAGCACTTTTCTATCTTTAAATGTTATTTTCAGTAATTATTAGCAATAGTAGAAAAAATTAACTTACATTACATAAATCAGGAAATGCTAATGAAAAATATATATTTCAAATTCATTTTTAGGTTTCCACAGAGGTAATACACTTGCCCTGCAATACCCACATAGAATTTGAAAATGCCCCAAAATAATCTAACCCACCTATGTCGTTCCCAGAAGAATAGCTACCATGACTTTCAGTCTCCTCCAGAGAAAGTATCTTGAATGATGCTAAAGGAGTAGAACCTGGCTGAGTAGAGATCATTCCTCTGAATCGTGTTACTGTCCATGTCCGGACATGATTATTATCTGCACAGACTAGGAAAGAAAGAGAACACAAAAGGGCTGTTAAAATGAGAGAACTGAATATGGTTTACCTTGCTGCAAATATAAAATATGTAAGTAAATCTATAGATTCTTATTAAAAAATAGCCTGTAGGGTATAAATGTAGGAAAGGTTTTTAAAAATGCTTAAGAGAGAAGAAATGGTATTATCCTGTTCTGTGCCTAAACGTCTAAAAATTTTTTAAAATTGCCCCAATTTATGAAATAAGAATTTGTATTTAAGAATCATTCTCCAATTGATTTTATTTCTGAATGGAAGTAAGATTAAATGCATATATTTTGCAACATCACTTAACAAGTAGCCTATATCTATTGTTTTATTGTCTGAATACTCTGTTAGAAAATGCAAACCAAAAAAATTCCAACATTAATGCAAGAAATATACTTTTTGGCATGCCTTAAAAAATGCATCTAGTTGTCACTTATGATTTGGGAAAATCAGTTGTTGTTAGCAATGAACTATTAATTCATCAGTAATTATTAGGGAATTATCCCAAAATTTCTAATATACGCACACTGCAATCTCCTACTTGGTAAAATATTACAGTTGCATATTTTAAACAAACCTGTAGGAAGAAAAGACAAAGAGCAACAAGTAACATCAGTATACTTTTAAAATTCTTAAGTAACAAAATTCTCCATTTCTCAGAATGCCAGTATTCTGGTAAAAACAAGAGACATTTAGTTTTAGGCTGTTTAATCAGTTTCATGGGTAATCACTTCCTGGTTTCACTGTTAACCTTGCTAGAATTCAGAAAAATAATTTTAAATATTTTTGGCTGATTCAATTGGGCAGTTATGGCAATTGTTTTAGTAGTAGTCATTACTTAATGTTTTTATTTATGGCACTAAAACTAAGACTCTGGGAAAAAGAATGTCAACACATATATATTGATATCCACCAGGTGGCAGAATAACATAACCGGATATACATCATATATGCCAGACTTTTGGCTAAACTGAACATTTTATTGGCAAACAACTTAAATTTCAAATCTACATGAAATATCTGATGTTATATACAAATTTTACTAACTAGTTCTTTGGCAATATCCTACAATAACATCATCTCTATCAAAATCATAGCAATTATTACTAGGTACCTCTAAGCATTGTCATTTAAACATCACAATCACCCTGCAAAATAGTCTCTTTTTTCACAGGATCAGAATACTTCACTACATGCAACATTTAATCAGCATCCTTTCTGTGCCAGGAACTATGCTAAATGTGGAGAATAGGCTGGAGAACAAAAGTTCCTGCTATTATAGACTTATATTTTAGAAGAGGGAGACGAACAATAAACAAGTGAACAAATAAATTATTAAGTGATAATAAGTCTATGAAGAAAAATCAAGATCCTGTTAGACTAGGTGGCCAAGGAGGTCTCACTAAGAAGATATTTGAAATGGGACCCAATTGACAAGAAGGCAGCCAACAAGCATCTCGAGGCAACACATTTCAAGTAAAGAGAAGTACCAAGTACAAAAGTCCTAAGGCATTTTTTTAAGAACTAGAAAAGCCAAAGGGTTAGTGTCAAGAGCAACAGAAAAGTGTAGGAGGTGGGGAGGAGATCTGAAAGGTAAACATGATCCAGAACAGCTGGAGGCATAAAGGCCAAGGTGAGAAGTTTAAATTTATTCTAAATACAATTGGAAGCCATTAAGAGTCCGATTTGATTTGTGTTTTCAGAAGATATTTCTGGCAGCTGTGTAGAGCATGTACTGTAGAGAAGCAAAACAGAGAAGCTACTGCAGTTATGATTTGATGCTACCAGGCTGCTGCATGCAGACAAAGTGATCAGATTTGTGACATAAGTTGCAATAAAGTTAATGGGACTTGCTTGCTAATGGACTGCATATATGTGGGAGGTGAGGGAAAGGGAAGAACCAAGGGTAATTTTTTGCTTTTCAACTTGAGTACATGATGATACTGTGTACTAAGATAGCTTTGGATATACAGATGATACTGAATAATCAAATTTGACACCAGGGAAAGTAGAGACAAAGAATAGTGAAAATAGGAAAGAGTTTTAGGGCAAGCCAACACTTAGCAATTGGGCAAAAGGGGAGGAATCAGCAGTATAGAGTAAGAAAGATTCCTCAGTGAGGCAGGTATTAGGCAAGTATTGCTTTATGGAACTCAAAGATGAGAATGTTTCATGAAAGAAGGGATAGTCAACTTTGTTAAATGCTACTGAGAGGTCAGGTAAAGATGACCACAGAAAAATAAACTTGGATCTAGGGATATGGAAATCAAAGGTGTCCTGAGCAAGAACAGCTGCTTTGGCACACTGGGGTGAAAGATCAACTGGAAAGGGAGAGAGAATGGGATGTGAGAAAAGTATGGCTATGAAAGGAACATGGAATTAAGAGAGGTTTTGTTTATTTATTATTGTTTCTGTTTTAAAGATGGGTTATTCTAGAACTTATCTGTATGCCACTAAGGATTCTCCAGAGAAGGAAAGAAGCCAATGATACTATAGGGCCAATAGTCTTAATAAGGGGTTCTTGAGCTTGAATTTAAATTAAAAAAAAAAAAAAAAATTATTCTTGTGGGGACATGTTGGTGTGAGTGTGATATATTTATTAAATAATACACAGTAGAGTGTAGATTAGTAAGGCGTCCGTGATTTTCACCTCACTGGCAAAGGGGTCCGTGGAACAAAACAGGTTAAGAACCCCTCCCATAGATGGAATAATCTAGGCAAATAATCTGTTGACACAACACAGGCTCTTCCATTTTCAAATGAAAGAAAAATTATTGTATAGGTCCCTACAAGTTAAGAGTGTTTTTCAAGAGATCAAAATGGGATAAGCGGAAGCTTAATTGGCCAATACCTGCCCCTGGGCCCTTCATCCACCTGACTTCAATTTAACACAAGCACCTGGGTTTTAATTTGTTTATATATTGGACTCTGCATAATTTTAATTTAGGGAGTCATTGACCTGATCCATTAAAATACTATAAAAAAGAACACTCATTTTTTAAAAAATACTTTTACTCTAAGAATAAAGAACTAAAGTATTTAAGTATATTTAAGTTTAGTGTTATCATAATCTAGTTTTAATTATACCCCCAAACAATTAGACATTCCATATAAGCATTTCAAGGACAAGCAAGATATTTCAGCTCCACTGGGTGTTAAATCAGATTGGCCAACAGTGAAAGAAACATCAGCTTTTTATATTAAGTAATCATATGAGCAAACTCAAATATAAAAATGATGTTATTAAAAATTTTAGGTTAGGCAAGAACCACTCACAAAATATTTTCAACCTAAGATTCCTCTAAATAGGAAGGTCTCCTAATGTACCTGAGTTATAATTCAATTTTCATAAAATCTTTTAGAAATTATCTGCCATATACAATGAATCTCTTCAATAAAGTTTTACTTTGTGACCAGTAGTACTCATTAAGTTTGAAAATTTAGTATGTAATTTTTTAATTCCTATAATTATAAAGAATTACAAATCCACAAAAATATTTTCTTCAAATAATCTCTTTATACATTCTACTAATTTAAAAAAATTATATAAGACAATCAAACAGCAAGAACAAACAAAGAAACAAAAATTTAAATCTACAACTTTAGTATTTATGAAACCTTAAGTCAATACAACCCATTTTACATTAAATTTATATTGGAAAAAATTATCTGATAAAAAAATGCTTCAAGTAGATTATGACAAATATCTTGAAATAAAATATGCCATGAGAAAAAGAAGAATACAGAGCAAATAAAAGATATGATACCTCCTAAATTTATATATATTATAACCATAGCAAAATTAAAGAAATCTTTAAAAGATAATCATAACACTTCCAGTTATTAAACTTTGTACCATTTCTTTTAAATGTATTTTTCTCACAAAAGACACTTCCTTTTATATTGTTTTGATTTGTACAAGGATTCTAGAAAATCACGTACTGGGTAAATTTTTACACAAAGTGGAAATCCTTACCAGTACTAATAAAATCACTTTACCTGATACGAGATGCTTCTCTGATAGCATTATTTTTGTAACGGGACTTCGGTGAACTGTGAAAGTCTGGAAAAGCTGAGGGCCTGACCCAACTGTTTCTGGGTGTTGTACAATTACTCTTACTGCTCCAGAGCTCGTACCATAGGCAATCTCAATCCAGTTACCACTGACACCTACACAAAGCCAAAAGTTGAAAGGTGGTAGATATATTAGATCCCCTGTGATTTAACAGGCAGTGCAGGATCTAGCATCAATCTAATAATTCAGTTCAGCACAGAAATCTCAAGACTTCTCCACCTTAAAATCATTATTTCCTTTATAAATCTGCTCACCCCCTCCCTTGTACTATGTATTAGGCTCTATTACAGCAACTATAACACACTAATCCTGGATCTATTTCCACGTCTATCTACCCCTATTCCTTGTTGACAAAGACTGAATTATAATCAGTCATAACCATCTTTATCTCTGGTACCTTACAGAGTGCCTGAGACATAGTACCTATCAGTACGTATCCTACAAATGGTAATGAATTAATAAAATTGACATGCTAAGAACTTCACTGAAAAAACACAGTATTCTTAAAGCAACATTCTGTATTACCTCTAGACTAGAATGACCATCTGTTTTACTTTTGCTACAATATTGCATCTTCCTTGAATAATCAAGTAGTATATATATTACTACTGAACAGCTTCAAAATACTGAACTATGGAACAGAATATGGCCATTACAATGCTTACATCACAGTTACCTATGCTGCTCTTCTAATTATGTCTAATTATCTGGTTTCTGTCAGGTTCATCTGTGGCATCTTTTATTCACACAAGTGCCCAGACCCCATAATAAATTTAAAGATATGATGGAGCTCATTAAAAAGCTTCACAGATAGAGAACTCTAAGCTTTAATGGCTGTTATTTTTGATTCACCTAAAAATATTTGAATCAAAGGAGAAAAAGCACACCATGGAAAATACCACACATAACCTAAAAGAGCACTTCAGTCCCATGCCTATAAAGTCTCCTGCCACCACAAAGGCCAAAAGAAGCCCTCTGATTTGCAAAGCTTTCCCAGTTTCATCCTCACTTTTTAATTAGATTGAATAAAAAATCCAAAACAAAAACACCAGCAAGAATTACATTACATTCTAGAGCAGGGGTTGGCTCTTGGGGTCTAGAGCAGGGTCGGAGAGCAAATGTTTACACTTTCTTTTCATGCCATATGGTCTCTGTCACAACTCTTGAACTCTGCCCTTGTAGCACAAAAGCAGCCAAAAACAATACATAAGTGAATGGATGTAGCTGTGTTGGAATAAAACTATTTACAAAAACAGCTGGCTTGGCCAACAATCCATGGTTTATCACCCCTGTTCCAGAGGAATACAGTTTAAATCCTACTTTAATTTCTATTGAATTCATTTGTATACAGTAGACTACTTATTACTTTCATACTGGAGATTATGATCTCCTCTAATGAATTCAGTATGATGATGATCTTGAACAAGTAATCCATTCTAAATTATTAAGAATATTAATTGACAGATATTAATATTTCTTAGAATCCCCTTCATTTACAGATAAATTTTAAATTTCCCATTTCTCTAGCTCTAGAATATATTCTCAAAACATGTTAATTACATTGCAGTGATCTTTGAAAGGCAATAAAAGCTATATACATTGAACTTCCAAATAAAATGTCCTTTCCCATAACTCAAAATTTAAAGCTTCCCAAGGAAATAGGCTCACTCTCTAAGAGTTCAAGAGCCTCGTCTTGTTTGTTAACAAATACAATCCAAAATGGGAAATTTTTTGTTTATTGGACATGTTTGACTACAATATAAAACCAAATATAAATTACAAACTAATAGAGATGAAATCCTTAGCACTGTAGCTCTCAAAAGGAAAACACCAGATTCATTTTACCTAGTCACATAAACCAACGAATAAAAACACACCCAACAAAATTTCAAGAATTTATAATAATTTTTCCATGTACTAACTTGTTTTGGGTGTGAGGTAAACACTCAGAGCAGTAATAGCATCATTTGAGGGATCATGATAAAGTTCAGTTACAAGGAGATCATTATCCTTCATTCGTAAAGGGAACTTCTGCATATCTAAAAGATAAAAAATTTCAAACAGCATTAAAATAAATAGTGCATCTACTTTAAGCTAAAAAGGTAATGTTTTCTTATTCTTATTTTTAAAAACATGTTAGGGGAGCGTGTGTAGCTCAGTGGTTAAGAGCCTGCTTTGCATGTACAAGTTCCTGGGTTCAACCCAGGTACCTCCCCCAAAAAAAACAAAACAAACAAAAAACATGTTAAACAAGAATTTTAAGTGTCAATACACTTACCTATGTAATATATTGATCCATTGTTACATCCCAGTAGAAGGAATGACCCAGCAGTGTCATAACTGGTAATAGGAACAACATCTTGAACCTGATGTAGTGGAGATTATTATTAGATCTTAGATATTAAATATAATTTATGTTTAATTTCCTCAAAACTTTGATTATTTTAATAAAAAGGACAGCAATATCCCATTTAATTAGGGTTTAGAAAATGAACTTTCTTTGAACACAAACACACACACACACATACATACACATAAAGACACCACAGAGAACTCAGAACCACCACCATATAGTGCCTTTTAAAGATCTGTAAGTTATTTTTCCAAAAGCAGCCCTGTCTTTTCAGGATTCAGATGGATCCTTCTACACAACTAACTAGGTCACAGAACGTTAAAAGTGGAATCGGACATGGTCCCGTTCCCCCTTCTCGCTCTCATATTAAAGATTAAATGACCTGCCCAAAGTCACATAGTAAGTTAAGGGACAGAATCAGAATTAGAAAGCAGATCAAATGTTTCCAGGACAATACTTGCTCCCATGATAATTTATTACAGTTTCTTTGAAGATGTAGTATTCTCTATTTTCATTCTCCCTGAATATTTTACCTGTTTCCTAGACAATAGCAAGGAAAACCAACTTCTCATATGCTTTGTTTTTTCAAGGACTGGAATGTAAAATTTGTTTTTCCAAGCAACTCAATCTAATTTACAAATTAATAACTGCATGTTTTTGTGCTTAAAGAAAAGCAAAAGGACATGGCTTTTATTACAAAACAAAGTAAAAAAAACAAAGAAAAAAGCAGAAAGTTTTATTAGAATAGTGGCAATAAGTGAGATAAAAATGAATCTTCCCCATTTGAAGCCAGAGATGCTTGTGAAACTTCATAGATTACATTTCAGTGAAATATTTGACATCAAGTTCTATACACAAAAGTAAAAAAAAAAAAAAAAGACTTCCAATAATTTAAAAGTCAAAAATGTTAAGGGGCTTTTATTTATCATATTTGGTTTTCATTTGAAAGGTTAAAACCCAACCATTATTCACTAACACATGAGTACGTATGTACCATGTATATTATCCAAGAGAACTGTCCTGGAGGTAAGGGATGTAAGATAGCACTTTTGCTCTTGTGGAGCTTGTAGGATTGTGGAAGAGAAAGCAAAATAGACAAAGTGTGAAAACCACTAAAATAGAGTATGCAATATAATCAGAGAAGGCAGGGGGGTAGGAGCGGGAGGGAGTGATTCTCATTTCAATGGGAAGGGGGAGAAAAGCAGAAAGACCAAGTGAGAATTCAGAGACTTTTAAAGTCAATTTTAAGTCAAGCAAAGGAAGGGGAAAGGATATGCAAGTATAAAAGTACAGAATTTAGGTCCGTTTTAATTTAAAAACAAATAAAAAAAGAATTAAAACTTGGAAATAATGACTCTTCTAAGTCATTCATGAATGTGACCTCAATAGTTCCATATATATCTTCTTAGTTTATGCACAGTTATGAGTTACCCTAGATAGATATAGTGCAAAGACCCAATCACACCCCTAACCCTATATCAGGCTTGTCTCGTTAGAGCTAGCAAGTTTTATAGCAAATGAACATAGAAAACTCTTCAGTGATATTAATAAAGATGCCTAAAGAACAGAGGGAAGACTTCTTTACACCTACTGGCCAGTTTCTCGCTTCAAGTTAGACGAATCTTTTAAACTTCATGCCTATGGAAGGCGTTTCAACTCCTACCCCAGAATCTTCCCAGCAGGAAGATGGGGATAGATGAGGCCATGAGAGTCTCTCTTCTCCCTTTTGGATCCATTTTTCCATGAAAGACTGGCAGCAACCTGGAGCTTCACAGGGCACACTATTTTCTCTGGGGGAATGGACTCCAGGCTTAGAGCCTTCCTATTTGTTTTTCTGCAATCCTTGACCAAGTTCTGCCTTTCTTTTCATGACTATTCCTCCATATGGGGAAAAAAGAGAAAGTAAAGGATAAGTAGGGTTAGAGGAGTTAATACTGCTGAGCTCTTCTCTCCTGGAATAAGATTTCTTGGAAAACAGAACTCTTCTTTTTTCTTTTTTTTTTTTTTTTAAAGATTTTATTTATTTATTCATTTATCCCCCCCTTGCTGCTTGTGCTCGCTGGGTCAGCTAACCACGCCGTGCGGCCGGGCTTGCCTTCACCAGGAGGCCCCAGGAACCGAACCCAGGGCCTCCCATATGGTAAACGGGAGCCCTACTGATTGAGCCACAGCCGCTTCCCACTCTTCTTTTTTCTTACTCAAATCGGATACATATTTTTTCAAAAGGTTCATTAAACATTTTTATTGAGGCGGGGGCCTGATGAGAAACTAATGTACCAACAAAAACATCAACACACATACACACACACACTCACACTCTTTTTAGTGGTTCACCTATCTCAAATATTTCAAATCAATCTTCATTATACAACTGCATTAAAGAATTACAGAGGCTGTCCTGTGTACTTCCTATGTTAGTCATAGACAGAACTGTTGCTAAAGTCCAAATCAGAACCTACTCAACCAGTGTCAGAAATCTTAGAAGCCAGCCTGGGATCAGAATTGGCTATTGAAATATGCATATCAGGTGATGAGATTTTTTTATATACTATCTCTGCACTACACTACAAAGAAATTCATCTAGCTGGATTATATGGCTTATTTGCTGCATAAATACTCAATTTTCCTAAGGTCTCTCTGAAGTGTAGTACAAACCTACTGACAGGCACAGTTTTCAATTCATGCATTGTCTTAGTTTGCCAAAGGCTGCTGATGCAAAATACCAGAAATGCAGCACTCTGGAGTTGTCTCTCTCACATGGCAGGGTCAAAATGGCAGAGCTCCCATTCTTTACATCTCTCTGTCTCTCCCCTTATACAAGGCTCTAGTAAAAGGGCAAGTACACAACCTGAGTCATGCCTCGCTGACCTAGTCGAATCAAAAACGATCTAACAAGTGACCTAATCAAGGTCCTTTACTGGAATCTAATGCAGTCAAAGTGTCTCACATGCAGTGGAATGGATTAGTTTAAAAACATAATCTTTTCTGGGATTCAGAAAATTCAAATCATCACGCTCCAAGCTCTGAATCCCAAAAATACATGTTATTTCCATATGTAAAATACATTCATTACATCACAATATTTCAAAAGCCTTAAATCATTTCAGTAGCAATGTTAAGTATAAAATCTTTAAAAAAATCAGCTACAGGCATGCAGTCTGTCTTGGGTCAAAATTCTCTGGCTGTACACCTGTGAAACTTAGAAAACAAGTTATCTGCTTCCAATACACAAAGGAGGGCCAATCACAGGATAAACGTTTCCAATGCCATAGGGAGAAAATGGAATGGAAACAGGTGTCACAGGTCCCAAACAGTTCTGAAAACCTCCATTAGATTTGAAAATCTGAGAGTCACCTATAGAAAGATGGTTTCTTCTTCTCAGAGCCTCATGGGGGCTTACCCCTTCTTCCAAGGGCTTGCCCGGTAGCCATCTTCTTGGTTCCACCCTCATCAAGCACCTGGGTGGCAACTGAGCTCCAAGCCTCACCCTCCAAGAGCACTGGGGTGACAGCCACACTTTCCCCAATCTCTGGGGCACAGTCTTAATCCCCTTAGTACAGTGGGGTGGCAGCAACATTCTCCCTAATCTCTGGCACACGGGCCTAACCCCTCAGATCAGTGGGGTGGTGACCTAGCTCTCCCTAATCTATAGGGCACAGGTGCAACCTCCTCAGAGCAGTGGGGTGATGACCTAACTCTCCCCAACCACCAGGGAATGTGCTCCACTCTCTCTAAACCTGGGGCGACTGAAATCTCTCTGAACAACAGACTGGAAGACCGACCCTCTTCAAATGCCAGGCAAACTCATTCTTTCCGTGCACATGGGTGGGGTCCCTCTTAGCCTGAGAAGATATCTTTAGTCCAGACCTCGGTTTCTACAATTTTGTCCCTGAAATTGTTTCTGCTTCAATTTCTTCCCTTCCTATCCCCTTTAGTCCAGGCTGATAGTGGTTTCATTCATACAGATCTTGCAAATAGCTTGTTAGTTGTACATGATGGTCATAGGCGTCCCAACCATTAGACAGTATAACTTTCCACAAACCCTTTCTGGGTAACTGCATTTCCAATCCTGAGTTGCAAGGAAATAGCTTCCTGTCTCCAAGTTCAGTTAAATCCTCACATGGGGCACTATTCTCTGAGGTCTTGTTTTCTGGAAGCTTGGAATTTTCCAAACCATCAACTTCTGGTTTCTTTGTGCCTAGGAGTTCAGCTCTCAGCTTATCTCTCCCCTCTTGCATTTTGCTATAAGCTCCAAGAAGTCAGGCTGCATTTTCCACATTTAGTTTGGACATTTCCTCAGCTAAATATCCAAGTTCATCATTTTCAAATTCTGCCTTCCATCTAACATCAGGAGTCAATTTTGCCAAGTTCTCCACCACTTTAAAGCATGAATTGCCTTCCTTCCAGTCATTGTCATCATTTCTGTCTCAGGATTCATTGGAAGTAACTTTAGGATCCGTATCCCTATCAACAGTCTCTCTGAAGCAAGCTAAGCCTTTTCTACCAAGCATCTCACAATTTCTCCAAAAAATACCTTTACTCATTTATAAAGCTGTTCCAACATTTTTGGTAACTGCAAGCAGTGGGACCCCACTCCTGGTATGAATTTCTGTGTTATTTTGCCAAAGGCTGCTGGTGCAAAATACCAGAAATGGGTTGGCTTTTAAAATGGGGAATTTACTAGGATAAAAGTTTACAGCTCCAAGGCTGCAAAAATATTCAAATCAAGGCATTATCAGAGATACTTTCTCAACAAAGGTCGCTGCTAGCAGACCCTGGAGTCCTGTCACATGGCACGGCAAGATGGCAGGTCTGCCAGTGTCTCTCTACTTTCCCCTTGAGCTCATCTGTGGGCAACCGGGCATCTCTCCTAGGGCCTTGTATCCTGGAGACTCGCAGGACTTCTTTGTCTTTCTGGTACTGTAGGCAAACTGGAGTCCTGTCTCTCGGATGGCAGAGACAAAATGGCAGAGCTCCCTTTCTCTGTGTCTCCAGTAAAGGGGTGGAGACCCAACCTGGGTCACATCTCACTGACCTAGTCCAATCAAAAGTGATCTAATCAAGTGATCTAGTCAAGGTCCTTTACTAGAATCTAATGCAAAGCATCGCACATGCAGCAGAATGGATTAGTTCAAAAACATAATCTTTTCTAGGATTCACAAAATTCAAATTGTCACAGGCATATACCAAGTAGGAAACATCAGGTTATATATAGAACTAAAAGCTTATGAATAAGTATCCACTCTGAGGAAGCTAGCACAGTTTCTAGGATCTCAAAAGATATTAAAACTTTTATATATAATTTTGAAAATATGAGTAAAAAAAAAAGGTAATAAAGAAGTACATTTGTTTAGGAACCCAAGTTTACTTTGGCAATTTATGACACAGAGAGTGCAACTTTCCCTAGCTACCAAAAACTCAGATTCGAAATAATTAGCAAACTAATCCACCTGAAAGCAGGACTGCCATAGTCATAAAAATTTGCACTCTTCTTTATAAAAAATATCATCAGGTGAAGAATCCTTCTGATCAGTATCATTCTACCTAAACTTAAGATCCATTTAGATCAATCCTTTCCCATATTCCTTGGCCTGTGATTTTTATGTTGACCATCACTATAATGTCTTTTGCTATAGCTATATGAAAGGCCCACTTTAATACTAATAATTTTTTTCCACGAACATGACTTCTATTGTCTTCATTGAAAATGAAACCTAATTTTTCCTGAATGTTATCCCTTTAATTGGAAGTCATTCATACTTCTGCTATCTCCCCAGTATCTCAGAGCCTTAAGATCTCAAGAATGATCCTCTATACCCTCAACTCAATCACATTTAGTTACCATACATCTGCCCAGACTGCTACTTCCAGGTCAACCCAAATCCTCTCCTGAGGATCTTGGCATCTGGGTCCTATCTTACTTCTACACATTCTCTACTATGATCCTGGCACCTAAATGTCTATACTGATGACCAGTACATTTCTCTTCCCCCTAGTTCAATCACTTTCACCTTTCAGTAGTTCAACATATGATTTAAACTGATAATATCAGAACTGTTCCAGCTCTAAAATCATTAAATAAAAACTGTCCTCTTTGATCATAACCTCCTATCTTTCCAACATTTTTCATTCCTTATAATTCATCTATCTGCTTTAACTTCCCTCTGGTTCTTTGACATCTCTGTATCTTTTCTGGCTACCTGGTGCTTCCTCACTACCACTTCTTTATCTCACAAATTCACTAACTGTGCCATCTTGGATCGGGCTAAACTCTGTTTTCTTCTATCTTGTTCCTGTTTCCAGTGCTAGGCGTGAATGGAGAAAGTCACATAACTGTATCACCGAATTTCACTATAAACGTAAAGTTTAAAATCTCTGTAATATTTTGATATATTCCTTGCGGTTTCTTCTTCCATTTTCCAGAAGCTAATACAAATTTTCAAAACTATTCCAAGGTCACGAAGTCTACCACTGATTATTTTGTACAATTATCTTATTTTGGTTCTCATATAACAAAAACAAAATATTAAGAGACATACTTCCAGTGTCTTCTTCTTCCATTTAAGTTATGGTCTCAGTACTCCTTCCTCATCTTTCTGTAACAAAAAAAGAAGTGTCCCTACTCTCTCTTGGGTCAATCCCTCTGTGCTCTAGAGCCCATACATTCCGACCTTCTCTGGGACCAGAAATTATCTCCATGTTTTCAATGTTCAATTGCTTTCTCTGTCAACTCCCCTCTCTAGCTACAAGAATACTCAAGTTTCTCCAAGGCTAGAGAAAAAGTAAAGCACTGAAAATCTTTTCTTCATTCTAGTCTAGATCCTCAAGTTATCACTTTGTTTCTCTGCTTTCCTTCACTACCAAACTTCTTGAAAGATGACTCTGAATTTGCTGTCTCTAATCTCTGATCTTTTAATTCCTCTGTTCCTATAATCTGGCTTTCTCTCACCAAAACTATACTTAACATACATTAGCAAATGATTTACTATGCCAAAAACCAATGCCATTTCTCAATCTTTATCATATGTGTCCTTTTGGCTTTCGGTCTCCTATCCTATCCCCTTAAATGCTAATATGACTAAGGGTTTTAATTTTGGTTTTCTTTTCTTTCTATACCCTTCTGAATAACTTTTCAATTATTGCAGAACTGCTATGTGTTTCCAAATACAGATTTCAAGCCCCTTCTCCTTTCCCAAATTCACCTGCACGTAGATACCCAGAAGATTCCGAAAGTAAACATATTTAATCATTTGAATTATCACCTTACCCACTAGCATATCTGCTCCTCTCTATCAATTCAAAGTATTCCTAACCACTCCATTGTCAAAACTTGAAATGCATCTCTCTCCTTCTCTCATTTTTACATCTAATCAGATACCAATCCTGTCATTTTAGGAAGGCTTATAAAATGTTTTTCACATACACTTACATTTATATTTTCTGCTCTCACTGTTTTTAGTTTAACCTCTCAGCTTCTGTTGCTTACTGTAGTAGATTCTCTCCTGACCTCCAGCCCACTTTTCATAGTACTTACTACAGTTATCGTTCTAAAACATGGAGCTGATCATGTCACTCCCCGGCTTAAAGTCCTTTCATTTTCCTCTCTCCTTCAGAATCAGGTATCAAACTCTTTTAAGTCTTATTTCTTTCCTATTTCTCTCAAGTATTTGAGATCATTCAGCTTGTTATCATCTCTGAACAGGCTATGTATTTTCACATAGATCTATGCTTCCAGTCAGAAAATGAAGTTTGCCTAGACTACTCTTCTCTCAAGTAGCACAGAACTTAAAATATTTCATAGAAATGAAGAAGTGCCAAACCAGAGTTAAAAAACTCATTTTTCCACAAAAACTTAATTCTTGAAACAGAGTCAAATTTGTATCCAGAAACAAATTTGCCTCTAAATATATGCAAGATGTGGTATAATTTTAAAAAGTATTATAAATTGAACAAGAATAAAGTAGGAACACAATAAGTATGAGTTTCAGAAATGCTTAATGTGTATAATGCCTTTGTTAAAACTCACTTGCCAGTGTTGAGTGACAGCATTCCACACTCCTACTTTTCCTGTATGACTCGTGGCCACCAACTGGTTACCAATAAAGAAGAGAGCATCTACAGGAACGCCAAGGCTGAACACTCCTTAAATAACAATAAAAAATTAAAAGGGTAATCAGTCATCTTTAGAATTAATCAAGACCTAGATTAAAAACATCTAAAAAGTAGCTAATTTAAACCTATTCTCATTTCTACAAATTATGTGCTAGACACTTTGGGGACCAGAAATAGAAAACTCTTAAGCTCTTATAAGCAGCTTACACAACTCCTAAAGCACGTAAGAGCCTGCCTCAAGCAATCTCACACTGATATAACACCTTAGTTACCTAAAACTGTGGTTCCCAAACCTAGCTAATCATCAAAATAACCTTGCAGATGTAAAGTTAAAATAAAATTAAAAGGTTTCTGGGCTCCATGCCTCACCCACTAAATCAGAATCTATATTTTTATAAAAATCTATAGGAGCTTTTAGATGCAGCTGACCCATAGACCTGATATTTGGGACCCAATGATCTGAAGATACACCCTTGGCAAACTCAACTAACCACAATGTATATAGGAACATGGAAATAATAATAATAAAAGCAGGAAGAAGTAACACTGTAGTCAAACATTCAGGCTTATATCAGAGCTTATTTTAAATACCTGGTTTCCCAGGATGGCAGCCATAAATTAAATTCATTCAAAAGGCAAATATGAGAACGTTCTCTCATGAACTAAAACAAACATACAATACTAATACATGGTGTTAATAAGAGGATGGTTTGTGGGAAAAATACACTAAATATAAGCTATGGACTATAGATAACAGTGATTATTAAGATGAAGTTCTTTCATTATTTGTAACAAATGTGTCACAACAATGTAAGGTGGTGGTGGGACAATGTATGGGAATACTGTATGGTATGCATGATTGTTCTTTAAATTTGATATAAAAAAAGAAAAAAGGCATTGTATTAAGTCTTGAAGATTAAAAGAGAGAGAACATACAATATGACTTAAGAACTTACAGTCTAGTAGGATAAAAAAAATGCAAACCAATTATAATGCAGTAGTAACAAAAAGATGCACAGGGTACAGCAATATCCAGAAGAGTAAAGAGGACTAAGGAAAAGTGTTTGAAAATATTTCTTAGAGAACAAGCCATCTAAATTGTATTTTTTTTAATGAAAAAAAAAAAAAAATCCATCAAATTGGGAATTGGGAAAGATGACAAGTCGTGAGAATCTAAAGGGAAGAGGGGGTGAAGGTGAGGGAGGCGTAGGGGCAAATATCCATATTAATTGCAAAAAGACACAAGAATTCCTAAAACAGAGAATTCCAGGCCCCCTCTACATAGCTATATCTCTTTAGTATTACAGAATTTGTGGTGAAATCCTGGCTCTGAAAGCACCTTTTTTTTGGTCACCTTTCTATCCTTACTTATCTACAAAAAGGGCCCAAGCTAAATGTCTCAAAGACACTTTCAGTCTACAATTTTTATAATCTAATTTTGGCATTTAAATGGTATTATCTTAATTATTTGAAAACACTTTATGGGAAATATCTTTTGACCTAGTAATACTGGAAAATACATGTCACCTATACAGTATTGCTCTATGTAGAACATAGCTATGTTGGGTTTCATTTTATTTATTTGAAAAGAAAATACCTCTTATCTGCCAATGTAAAGAATTTTCTCAGCATCTAGCTAAGAAAACAAATAAAACCTTGGAAAACAACAAATCAATTAATACAATTGCAGCATGATAGTAAGAGTATAAGTCAGAAAAGATAACTGGTTTCTTTGCTAGGTATTTCTGTTTCCGTTTAGAACTGTACCATACACAATAAAAGATCAGCCGCCATAAATAACATCTTAAAAATTCTTAACCAATCTTGAAAAGTCTGGCATCTAACAGGAAGAAAGATGAGATACACTGGAAAAAAATAATAATAAAACTGGTAAGTACTGTTAAGGAATGTCTTCTATATATACATTTTTATTTGTATGTATAAATACATATTTACACACATACACATTAATACATCATCTCAGCCCAACCTGTCAACCAAAAAAAGCCAAAGCAAAGTAATACACAACACACAAAAAGAGCTAATCTCAGAAAAGTTGCAGCCAATACCTATTCTCCAGTTCACTGGACTCACCCAGGACAACTAACAAAATGATGATGATAGACAACAGCCATCCCAAAAAACAGAGTCTCTACAATTGCAAGCAAAATAGTTCCTTCCATCTGTCCCATAAGATCTAAGCCCCCTCTCAATCTGAGACAGAGCAGGCATCACCATCCCCAAATCCTCAAGGATGAGGAATGAACAAACATAAGGGGGGAATGCAACCATGGACAAAGTAAACTTATTAGTATTGTAATTATGAAAAAACATGCAACATTGATATAAAGATAGTGGTTACCAGAGGTTCTGAGGGAAGGGGGAGGGAAGAACAGGTGGAATACAGGGCATTTTTAGGGCACTGGAATTAAGTGTAAACCACAATGTAAACTATGGACCTTGGTTAGTAGCAGTGTTCCAATATTTATTCATCTAATTGTAACAAAGGTACCACACAATTTTAAGACATTATTAATAGGGGAAAATGTGGGAAAGGGAGGGGATGTGGTACATGGGAATCTCTTATACTTTAGATATAACTTTTATATAATCTAAAACCTCTTTAAAAATAGTTTATTATATATATATATATATATAAAAAAAAGCTAAGCCAGTCAACCAGAAGTAGTTCAGAAATAAACCTGGCACTAGAAAGCAGAAACTCACCATTTCACAATTTTAGGAATTGTTATGTAACAGTACTTTTAATTTTAATGCCAAACCATCGTTCAGAACATGAGAAGTCAACTATATTCAGTACTCTAGGCTACGTGAAAGGCAGAAATAATAAAACAGAAAACAACTAACATCAATTACTCTAGAGAAGAATAAGGTTCTGGAAAATCAGGTACGACACTCTGAATGGTCTCCAGAAATTTAAAGTGTCACTTCTACTTAGGCTTAACAATCCTGACCACTATCCACAGGGAAGACAACAGTATAAGTAATAACAAGTTCCTGTCTTAAGGGGCCCTCTCAGTAAAATACTGCTTATAGCAGCAATCCAATAGCTGAAGGGAGTTCAGCCTCTGGGAGAGCTCTATCGTGGCTATGCCAGCCCTAACAATTTTCTCTGGATAGTACTGTCAGGTTCTGAAGAGCTTTTGTAACAACAAATGGTTTCTTTTACAGGGCATGAACAAATAACTACTGGACTATCTCATAACATAGCTACCTACCACATTAGCCTTCAAAAAGAACACCAAGTCATAAAACCTCCTTTACTTTCTATGTTAAAAATGGCAATTTGAAAAAAGAAAAAAAAAAAAAAAATTCCTTTCTGTATAATGACCAGTGTATTGTAACTTTAAAAATTTTAATGTTTAAAATTTTTTTCTATTGTTGTTAGGGAAAACTGTTGCCAATCATGATGGAATATGATAACAGATTAACCCTTTGCTACAAAACAACAACAAAAAACTGATCAAAATATGTGAGGCAACTGTTTTGAGGCACTGGACAACAGGCAGCAGAGGACACAGATAAGCTCCACATTCACCATGGCTTTTTGCTTCTTGACCACAGCACAAGGAGGTTGTGCTAATTTGAGTCTTTTGGGGACCCCAAAAAATCCCATTCTTAAAGCAAACCCAATCCTGTGCCTGTAAACCCATTGTAGATGGGACCTTTTGATTAGATTCACTTAAGGGATCTTTTGATTAGATCACTTTTGATTAGACAGCATTTAGTGAGAGCCTTTGATTAGACTGCAGAAGTCAGGGTGGGTCTTAATTCTCTTACTAGAGTCCTTTATAAATGGAAAAATAAAAGCCTCAGACACAGAAAAAAAGCTGCAGAGACAGAGAATCCCTGAGAAGCTGAGAGAGAAGGGACCCGAAGAAGAGAAGAGAGACAAGCCCTATGCCTGAGCTTAGGGAAAAAGCAGGCCTGGAGGAAAAGGCAGAGACCAGCAGAGCCGCCATTATGCCCTGCCATGAGCTTGATTGGTTACAGCTGAGCTCAGAGAGAAAGCATCTTTAGATGACACCGCCATGTGCCTGATCGCCCACAGCTGCAACTTGGTGAGGCAGCACCTCTTGGTGATGCCTAGATTTGAACACTTTCATGATTTCAGAATCATAAGCTTTTAACCTAGTAAATTCCCATTATAAAAGCCAACCCATTTCTAGTATATTGCTCCCAGTAGCTTCTAGCAAACTAAACCGAGGTGAAGTCCAAGTGAAGAGTGACTGTTTCCCGGAACTGAGGAGGCAAACAGCAGAGTATGTAGTTGCTGAGGTGGCTGAAAATTGTGGGCAAGATATGAGAAAGCTAAGAACTGTGCTGGACAGGGGACAGAGCACAGAAGTTACAGAGGTTTCTCTAGGACCTCAGCTGAGGCCAGCTTGCGCCTGGACAAAGTGAGAAGCCCAGGGACTAAAAGAGAGAGGCTGCTATAAGAGTGAGAGCTGAGTAAAGATAGCAGAGGTCATATGTTCATAGATGATATAGTTCCAGCCCAGGAAGAGTGGAGAGCCCTTGCTGAGCACCTTGAGCATTCAACCAAGACTCCAGAAAGGCAAACTTTCAGGAATAAGCACCATGCCCTCAAGTAGAAGCCATCCTAAGAGATTATCCCTAACAAGGTATAAAATCAATCCTAACAGAATTTAATTGCTTGCTAAAACAAAACTCACATCTTTTAAAGGAAGAAAACCCATACCACCTACAATGTATCATGTACATGTCTAGTACATAAACAAAAATTTCTAGATATCAGAAGAAGCAGGACAATGTGACCCAAAATAAAAAGATAAGGTGATTCAGATACTGGAATTAGCAAACAAAACCTTTAAAACAGCTATTATAAATATGATAGATTTAATAAAAAGGAGGACATAATGTGTGAAAAGATGAGAAATCTCAGCACAGAAAGGCAAACTATACATCAGAATCAAAAGGCAATGTTTGAGCTGAACTGTCTAATATCTGAAATGAAAAATTCACTGGATAGGCTTAACTGCAAATTGAATACTGAAAACAAAACAAAACAAACAAACAAACAAAAACAAACAAAGGCAGTGAGTTTACATGCTGAGGTTGGCTTAGACAGAGGCCACATTTGAGCAACAAGGAAGTTCTTCAAGAGGTAACAATATATGTTACTCAGCTAAGTTTCAATTTCACAAGAACAAGCATCATAAGTACAAGCATCAATATCAAGGGCTTGACGTATTGGTCTGTCCTCCTTTGCTAGGCACTGCCCATGTACTCTAGAGATTCTTGCCACTGTATTAGAGAACAACATCCTTTCTTGATAAAATTACTCCAAAAGATAGGAAGAGAAAGAAACTTCCTCAAAGTGATAAACTGCATATATGAAAAACCCATAGCTGACAATGTACTCAATGCAGAAAGACTGAAAGCTTTTCCACTGAGATCTGGAACAAGATAATGATGCCCACTGTCACCATGGTTATTCAATATGGTGCTAGAAGTTCTAGCTAGAGTAATTAGACAAGAAAAAGAAATTAAAGGCACCCAAATAGGAAAGAAGTAAACCTTCCATTATATGCTGACATGATTCTATACCTAGAAAATCTGAAAAATCCACAACAAAACTATTATAACTCAAAGACAATTTCAGAGAAGTGGCAGGATACAAGATGAATACACAAAAATCAACAGCATTTTATTGTTTTTTTTTGGTTTGTTTTTTTAAAGGAGGTACCAAGGATTGAACCTAGGATATCATACATGGGAAGTGGGCACTCAACCACGAGCTACATCTGCTCCCCTCAATAACGTTTCTATACACTACGAATGAGCAATCTGAGGTGTAAGTCAGAAAAAAATTCCATTTACAATAGTAATAAATTTATTCCTAATAATAAAATATTTAGGAATAAATTTAACCAAAGATATAAAAGACCTGTATTCAGAAAACAAGAAAACATTGCTAAAAGAAACCAAAGATGATCTAAATAAATGGAAGGATATAATGTGTCCATGGTTGGGAAGACTAAATATCATTAAGATGTCAATTCTACTCAAAATGATATACAGATTTAATGCAATCCCAATAAAAATTCCAATATCCTTCTTTGTACAACTGGAAAAGCCAATTATCAAAATTTTCTACAAGGGTAAAAGTCCCCAAAATGTAAAAAAAAATCTTAAAAATGAAGAATGAAGTTGGAGGACTCTCACTTCCAGACTTTAAAGCATAGTATCTAGCTACAGTGATAAAAACTGCATGGTACTGGCATAAAGACAGATTGACCAATGGAAGAAAATTGAGAGTTCAGAAACAAGCCCTCACATCTATGGTCAAGCGATTTTTTTTTTTTTTTTTTTTTTTTGAGGTACCAGAGGCCGGGGATTGAACCCAGGACCCTGTATGTGGGAAGATGGAGCTCAACCAATGAGCCACACTGGCTTCCCTAAGTTGGTCTTTTCATTTGTTTTGCTTATTGTTTGTCTGTTTTGTTTTTGTTTTTTTTAGGAGGCATTGGGAACCGAACCTAGGACCTACCATGTAGGAAGCAAGCACTCAATCGCTTGAGCCACATACACACCATGGTTAAGTGATTTTTGACAAAGCTGTCAAACTCACTCAGCTGGGTAATAACAGCCTAGTCAACAAATGGTGCTTGGAAAACTGGGTATCGGTATCCAAAAGAAAGAATGAGGAACCTTACCTCATACCTTATACAAAGATTAATTCAAAGTGGATCAAACAGTTAAACATAAAAACTAGAACTATAAAACCACAAGAAGAAAACGCAGGGAAACATCTTCAAGATCTAGTGGTTGTCAGTGGTTTCTTGAACCTTACACCCAAAGCACGAGCACCAAGAGACAAAGTAGATAAATGGACAGCCTTAAAATTAAACACTTTTGTATTTCAAACAATTTTGTTAAGGTGAAAAGACTGCCAACTTAATGGGAAAAAAAAAATCTTTGGAAACCATAAATCTGATAAGGGATTGATCTCCATGTTATACAAAGAGATCACACAACTTAACAACAAAATGGCAAGCAACCTAATTACAAAACGGGCAAAAGAATTGAATGAACATTTTTTCGAAGTGGAAATACAAATGGCCAAAAGACACATGAAAGGATGTTCAACATCACTAGCTATTAGGAAAAGCAGATCAAAACTACAATGAGATATCATCTCACACCATACAGCATGGTCATTATTAAAAAAACAGAAAACTACAAGTGCTGTAGAGGATGTGGAGTAATAGGAACACTCCTTCACTACCTGTGGGAATGTAAAATGTTGCAACATCTGTGGAAGATGACAGTTCCTCAGGAAACTAAATATAGAACTGCCATATGATCCAGCAATCTCACTACCAGGAATATAATCAGAAGAATTGAAAGCAAGGACACGAACAGATATTTGCACACTGATGTTCAAAGTGGCATTATTCACAATTGCTAAAAGATGGAAACAACCTAAGTGTCTGTGAGCCAATGAATGGATAAACAAGATAAGGTGTATTCATACAATGGAATATTATTCAGGTGTAAAAAGAAATCAATCAGGAAAGCACATGACAACATGGAGGAAACCTGAGAACATCATGTTGAGTGAAATAAGCCAGACACAAAAGGACAAATATTGTATGGTTCCACTAGTATGAACTAAATATAATGAGTACACTTAAGGAATTGGACTATGAAGTGTAAGCTGGTGGGAAATGGAATGTGGGATGAGAAGGGTAGATGATGCTGAATATATGTAGAATGTTTAATAAGGTCAAATGTAAATATGTGGTAATGGTTGGACTTGATGGTAACACATTATAATGAATGTAACAAAAATGTTGATTTATGGATATATTTGTAGCTGAAAGGAGTACTCTAGGGAAATTAGTGTTAGTTGGAATATAGCTGAAGGATAACGTAGGAAACATATAACAACGATTTGGGCAGTAGATGGGGATTGTAGTTAATATAAATAAAGGAATATTCTTCTATTATAAGGTGTTAAGAATGTGGTTATACATGGGAAAATACAACATAATTTATAGACTACAGTTAATAAGAACATTGTAATTTAGCAAAAGCAAAGTTAGTACTGTATATACTGCTAAAGGTCAAAAAAAGAATATGGGGTTTGGTTTTACCAGATATGAATATGATTAAACATTTTTTCCTCTTCATTTTTTTCATTACTAAGGAAACCTTGACTATGTCATTTAACTAATCTGTGTTTATCTGTGTATCTTTCTTAACACTAGAGGAACAACGGAGTTAGTAGTTGGAATTAGATGAGATAAAAGTGCCTGGGGGAAGAGGATGTGGCTCAATCAGTTGGCGCCCACCTACCACATAGGAGGTCCCAGATTTGGTTCCTGGTGCCTCCTACAGAAGACAAGCAAGACAACGAGCTGATGCAATAGGCTGGCATGAAGAGCTGACACAACAAGATGATACAATGAGGAGACACAACAAGAAACACAATAAGATACAACAAGCAGGGAGCAGAGGTGGCTCAAGTGATTGGGTGCCTCCCTACCTCATGGGAGATCCGGGGTTCAGTTCCCAGTGCCTTCTAAAAAGAAGACAAGCAGATACAGAGAGCACACAACAAACAGACACAGAGAGCAGGCAGTGAGTGCAAATAATGGGGGGGGGGGGGGAAAAAAAAAAAAAAAAAAAACCTGGACAGAATTTTTTAGGAGTAATGCTTCCATAACTTTTTGAGCTGCCTTTTTCTGTTATTTTATTTTCTTTAATTCGAAATAGCTATTTACAAATAAATAATTAAATTAAATTTAAAAAAATAGGAGCAGAGAAATGGAGCAAAAACTGCAAGAGAATGTAGGGTAGTTCTTGTTTTTAAGATAAATAACAGCATGGTAGTATGCTGATGGAAATGATCTAAAAGAATAGGAAAATTTTTTGATGCAGGATAGAGGGGGAATAACTATTGAAGCAATTTCCTTGAGTAGGTAAAAAGGAATAGGCTCTAATATACAACTTGAGAGGATGGCCTTAGGAGCACAGATTATTTAATCACAGTAACAAAAGAGACAACAGAATGTATGAGCACAGATACAGATAGGTGGGCAAAAATAATGGTAAGAACTTTATGAAAGATCTTTTCTAATTTTCTCTATTAACTGATGAGAACAGGAGAGAAGGTTTTAGAAATTTAAGGAGAAAGAAAAAGATATGAAATAGTCATTTAGGAGAGTGACAGAACTGACAAGGATAATGTAAAAGGACTGCTGGGTAGCTAGAAGGGCCTGCTTGTGAGTAGCATTCATGAACTGAGACTAAGTATAGTTTTTTGTGTTTATATCTGTGTGTTGCTTTTTCCCAGTCATATTTAGCTATACAGGCAAAAAGCTGGATTTAGGCAGGGTTGGGAATTCTCCAGATAAGTAGGGCAAATGGAGAAATGCAAGAAAAATGAGGTTCTATGCTGACGAGTGATGGTAATAATAGAATCAGTCTAATAAAAAGGGAAGTGAGGACTGAAGACTCCAGTGGAGTCTAAGAATTTTTTGAGTTGGGGAACTAGAGCCAACTTCAAAGGAATGAAGGATAGTAGCCCAGAGAGTAAGTGAAGACTACATCAAGGAAGAAAAGTAGACACTGTAAGTCTGAATGGCATGAGATTCAAAACTGGGTGGGATAGGAATAGAGGGGGTTAGTGAGGAGAGAAAGAGAATGGGCTACAACAGTGATTTTTCAAAGTGTGGTCTGGGAATATGTGTGGGTCTCTGAGACCCTTCCCGGGCGGTTTGAGTGGTCAAGACTACTTTCATAGTAATATTAAAGCATTATTTGCCTATTTTACTCTAACTCTCAAGAGTGTAAAGAGGAATTTTCCAAGGCTACACGATATGGATGAGGTCATCAATGACACCTAATGGAATCCGTGTCTGTATTCTTATGTTTTCTAGAATTATCTAAGTTTAGAGTATAACTATGTATGTTTTCTGAGATTAACTTAGTTTGTTCTCAATACTTATATATGCTTTTACTAGTTATCTTTGTTTATAACTGCTTTAATCTCTGTAACTTCATTACTGCCCAATAAATTATTTTGAAATCCAAGTTTTCTTTGAGCCTATAAAGAAGCACAATAAGAAATAAGTACACTTTGCTGTCTTGTTTTGAAATGCTAGTCTTAAAAGTATTTTGAAAACCTTTCTAAATTTTTAATTTTTACCTGTTTAAAATGTAATACTTTATTCTAAAATAGAATTTATTTTTTATATTTTTTCCGTATAGTTAATGATGGATCACTGCCTCAAAATGGGAAATTAGAACGGCTGGACTAATGAAGTACACATGGCTGAAAGACTTAAAGCCTTGAACAACTGATAATGCTGAATGCCTGCTAGAAGAAAAGTTAGTAAAAGAAATCACAGTACTGTTACTTTCTAATAATACAGAAACTCTTTGAATTAAAGATTTTGCTGAGTCATTGTCTTTTCAGGAGAATTGTATTTTTGCCTTAGAAACAGACAAATATACAGATGTTGCTGAAGCTGGTGTTTCGCTTGAATTCATCTGGTACCAACATCAACTATCATTAAAACTTTTCTTTTATGTGATGCATAGCCACAACCACAAGTGGTGCTGACATATTCAGTGTTGAAAACTTTTATGAATCTCATGGTTTATCCTGGAACATCTATGTTGACATATGCATTAACGATGCAAAGCAATGGTGGGTAGAAATGGCAGGAACCAAGACAGCGGCACTAAATTTTTCTGGTAGTCACTAAATTCTTTTCTGCTCTATACTTTCAGAGAAAAATAAAAGGCCTTAAAGATATCATTAAGAGGGGGCGGATGTGGCTCAAGTGGTTGGGCGTCCGTCTGCCATATGGAGGGACTTGGGTTCGTTCCCTGGGACCTCCTGGTAAACCTTTTAAAAATTAGAAGGCACACAGGCGAGCCGCCAGGCCACCAGCCCATGTGCATGCGTGTGGCAAGCCAGGCCCCACCGAGCCACACAGCAAGATGATGACGCAGCAAGGGAGAGACATGGTAGAAAGCCAAGACGAGATGCACCAGAAACCAGGAACTGAGGTGGTGCAGGTGGCAGAGTGCCTCTCTCCCACATCAGAGGTCCCTAGGATCGAATCCTGCTGAAGACTGGAGGAGAAGGATGAGAAGAAAAGGCAGGAAACAGACACAGAGGACCACCCTGCAAATGGACACAGACAGCAAGTGGGGGGGGGGTAAATAAATCTTAAAAAAAAAAAAAAAAGATATTAAGGTGTAAAAATTTGTACTGATTAAATTTCAATTTTGAATATATTTCTTTTTAATATTCTGTGTGACTAAGTATAGCAGAAGTTGTCTCAAGGAAAAGATCTTCACAATTGTTGGAGGTTAGAGCTTAGAAACTAGCTCTTATTTTTAAAGAATACCATTTTTATTTGAAAGGCTGACTAACATACAAACTATGGTTGGTATTCAGATTTGTGTATTTGGCAGAAATTTTCTCAAAAATGAACAAAGCGAGCCTATTACTTCAAAGAAAACAACTGGGGATATTTGTTGCCAATGATAAAAATTCAGGTTTTCAAGTGAAAATTAGAATTTTGCAAACTTTTTTTTTAGGAGGTACTAGGGATTGAACCCAAGACCTCGCACATGGGAAGCAGGTGCTCAACCACTATGCTACATCTACTCCCCAATGAAAGCTGTTTTAATTTTTCATTTGTTTGTTTGTTTTTAGGAGGTACTAGGGATCAAACCCAGGACCTCATACATGGGAAGCAAGCACTCAACCACTTGAGCTACATCCGCTCCCCTTTTGGCAAACTTTCATCTGACATGGTGAGCGTAGCAACTCCCTAACACTTAGATTTCAGTGATGTTGTCAGTGGTGATACTAATGAATGTGATTTTTAAAAATATTATACAATGAAAATTATCAACATTTGGAAAATCTACATAACTCAGTAAATAAACATTTTCCAAATGACCAAGGCAATGATGTTACAAAATCATGCAAGATCCATTCAAAATACAAGACAGACTGATGGATTTTAATTTAATAGAGTACGAAAATTTCACTGACATGGTTTCAGAATTTTGGTACAGAATCAAAGAAGAATACCCATAATGATATGAAAAGACTATTAAAATATACATTTTTTCCAACTATTTGCCTGTGTGAGGCTAGGTTTTCTTGATATACTTCAACCAAAACAAAAAATAGATCTAAAAATTCAGCAAGATATTGGAGATGTACGAAACTTGTAAACCAGTGCCACTCTTCTCACTAAGTATTTTTTTGTGGAAAATATATTTATTTTTCATAAAAATGCTATTTATGTTACCATGCAATGAGTTTATTATTGCTATTTTAAATAAATAAATAAATGCCTTATAAAATTTCATTTTTAACTTTTCTTACAGTAAATACTGATAGACACAACTTATATAGGCAAAAGCTCTTTATGGTCCAGAATAACTTTAAGAGTGCAAAGGGGTCCTGAGACCAAAACTTTTGAGAATTTCTGGTCTAAAGGATGACGAGTAAGAAGTATTTACTCCACCTTCAGGTCCGGTGGCAGGGAGGGATGGAGAGTAAACATCAACATTCTCATAAAATAGCCAGGTTTCAGCTGGAGCAAACTAGTGAAAAGACTCTCCCCTCTCTCCTGTTATATTAATTTTTCCCTCTTTACTAGATCATTCCCCTCACATTTAGTAGTCCTGTTATCACTGCCTCTAACAGTCCAGCTTACTTTTGGTATTTATGGGCAATCCTCTTTAAACTTCAGGATATTACCTATACCAGTAAAATGCAGTACAAACAAAAATTTTCCTACCTATTTCACTTCCACTTCCTCCATCTTGAATACTCCACAGGATAATGCTACTCTCTGAGGCAACAGCAACCATTTTATCTTTGTCTCCATGTGGACCTCCAACCACTTTGGCATTTAAAGCCACTCGTTCAATAGTCCAATCCAAATATGGGCTTGTAAACACTTGTTGCCATCCTGAAGATTCTTTGATTCTGATAAGAAAGATACAGGAGTTAGATTCTGTAGCAGTTAAACAAACCCAAATAAAAATGAATGTACACACAAAAATTTTAATCACAGTTACCAACCCTTTACATTTTTAAAATATAAAATTCTGTTGCTATATGTCATCTACAAAGCAGAATATTATTCCTGAGATATATTTATAATCACAGGACATATAAACAACTTAGAAAAAGACTAGAATTCTACATTTCTCCAAAGAAATTATTAAAAGAACTACAAATTTTTTAAAACTTAAAATCTAACTTTAAAAAAAAAGTTTGTATTTTTTTCACTTTTCTCCATAAAAAAAGTACTACTGTTATTTTTTGTAAGTAGGAGTAAGTCAACAAAAATCAGGATTTGGAGATAACTGAAACTACATGCCTTTAATCTACTGTATTTTGCTGCTGTAGATGATAAGTCTATTCAGGCAAACAAAAAGGAGTTATCTGGTGTACCATATGCTTTCTAATACCTCAAAATTTAAAAAAATGAATAAAGGGTGGAGCTTTGGAAATAGTTCTATGAGGACTAGATTCTAAAGTCTAAATGCAAAATAATACAACACTATTCCTTTCCCATATGTAAAGGCATTACAGGGTTCAAATTTGCAGGTGACTGAATACAAAGGTATTCTTAATATTTAATTTCTCTGAAAGATATACCTGTAAATTATTCATGATTTTTTTTCCCTATCTGAATTTAAGTTTTTCAAACAGGTATTCTGATTACACATCAAGCTTTCATACCATTAGAAACTCCACACATGTGTAATTAGGACAAGGAATTACTTAACTACAAAATATCCATTTTTAAAGTTAAGCTAAAATAAATGATGCAAACAAAATTATAGTTTTTCTGTCCTGCCTAGAAAGAATATATACATCATGAAGATATTTAGAACTGCTCCTTTATATACCACCTAACATACTTACTGCAAAAATCTTACTTAAGTAATTCATAACTGATTCACCTAAAGACTTAATGAAAGGTAAGGACTTAAAAACATTTTAGCTTCATTTTAGCTTATATGTATGCTAAAATAATACAACTATAATTTATGAATTATGCATTTCAGCCTTCTTATTAAATTGAAGAATTAATTATTTCCTTACTTAAACTCAAAAGCAATACAAAGAAAGATAGGTCCATTTTTCCTATTTTATGGTCTGTAATTACCCTCTTCTGCCACCAGATGGGATTTATGTTATTAAAATAAACAAATGGGGATAATTATCTAATAAACTCTAAAAATTGTCATGGACAAATGAAATATAGACGCTTTAGGGACTGTCAGACTGGGCACAAAGCAGGGATTGCCAGTAAGAACTTAAACGAAAACACTTTAGCTCCATTGTAGCTTTTAGGAATAACGAAAACATGCTGCTATGGGAATGTGGACATATGACAGGTTCATAAAAGAGTTTCATAAAGAGTTGCTGCTGAGTTGATTTAGTGATGTGAATGATGTGATCTTATGATCACTAATTTAGAAATATAAATAATAATGAAACTACATGTGATCTAATCTTTTACATAGTTCATACCTCTGTATCATTATTCTCTACTGTAACCAGGAAATTGTATAATAAAGAGATACCAAAAAGGGTAAAAGAATCAGAACAAAGTATGTGAAGGTGACTATAAAAATTACATAATTTAACTTAATAAGATACGTGAATTTACTTCAGTTTTTAAGTTAAAATTAAGTATAAAGATGGCAGAAACACATATTTGCTTTATAATTTTCCATAAAAGTAATAAAAAATTAAAAATATTTAAAATAAAATAGAATGAGCTCTGATAGTTCAGCACTCCATCTTCTTCTATCTACTGCTGACCACTGAATCAACATTCTGGAGTCAGCACAACTGTGCAAAGAAGATGCCATTAAGATCCCAAAGAAATATAGTAGGGGGGACATATCCCTTAAGATACTGTGAGATACTGAAACTTAGTATAAACATATAAACCTCAAATTGTATGGAAACACATATCAGAAGGACATAAAAGAGAGTCCAAAAAGAGACCCAAGTGTATATGTAAGCATAAAATAAGGTAAAGAGGCTCTCAAATTCAGTGAGAAAAGGATAGCTTATATAATAAATTATAACATAATTAGCTATCCACTTGGAAGAAAATAAAATTGATTCTTATACCTTATGCCACATACAAAAAGTAAATTCCACATGGATCAGAGATGTAAAATGAAAGGTAAGCTCCATGAGGGCAGCAATTTACACAACTATTCTTCATTAATAAGAACAACACTGCCATAAAGTCAGCAACAAAAAGGGATATAAAAGAAAAGCCTAACAATATAGAAAATTTGTGACTCTAGGTGAAGAATATAAAGGTGTTCATCGACTACACTTTCATTTGTTTTTGAAGGTTTGAAATTTATTGAAATAAAAAGTTAGAGAACAACAACTTGTAGAAAATATTAAAATAGTCTGAATATTTTTCTTTCTTTTGAAATCTTTTTCTTGTCATTGTGTTGAATGACTTAACTGTATGTAAGGAAATCCAGTATGTTCTCACTTATTTTGTCACTTTGTGTGGGCATTTTGCTTTATACCATTGACAGTTAGTGAGAACAAAGAGAGTCCATGGTCATAAACAAACACAGGAACGGGAAACCTAACACCATCATTCTTCTTACAGTTTGTCACTCAATGAATGAAATTTATACTGTGTTGGCAAGTAGTCAACTTTAGCACTGTTATGCAATAACAAAAGATACTTTATGCTGATACTACTCCTAGGAAACTTAATATAATACACCTCACAACTCCGTGGAATCCCCCATCAATGAAAATATGTACACACTATTTAAACAAAAACATAAAGGTTAAACAGTTTTCACAATTTAGATCCCTAAGATGGTAAGTTCAAAACAACACCCCTAAATATATATATATATATTTCCTTTACCAAATCAGTCTTGCTTCATATAAAAGTCATCCATTAAAAAAAAAAAAAGCCAAAAACTCATTTCCATACTACTGAATAACTGAAAAAAAAATCCACAAGTTTGTGTCAATCTAATCATTACTGCAATGAGACTATAAAGCTGAAATTATTGATATAATAAAATGCTTTTACCAGATATGGCAAACCTTTTATAAGCTGAAAGGTTCTTGTTAATATATTGGGAATTTTAAAAACTATACTTGTCATCTTTAGAAGACATTTCTAATATTTTTTAATCTATTGTGGCTATTTTTTCTTAAATTCAATAGTGATGATATATCTATATATTCTTTGATTTTTCAGCAATTAAATTAAATGGGATCATAGTCTAAGCCAAAATATACCAACCATATATTTTGTTCTTCCATACTATTTCATGACATTAACATTTCTCATTGCTTATAGATTCTGAACCAAGAGTCCTGGGCTGTCTCCAATGTAAAAAAGTCACTGATCTACATCATTCCTTCCCTTTTATAGTCTCTGAGAATCCAAGAATTAGTAAACCGAACTACTTCTGTGTAAGTCTCACACATTAAAGACATTAAACTACACCACTTCAGCCCACAACTCTTCTGCCTCACTATCTCACTTACAAGGATGTGGTAGTTGTGACCAATAACACATTCCCCTCGACAAAAGACTGACTAATTTTCGACAGAAAATCATGGAGTTACATTAATAAACCTGTCTATAGTTATTTAATATAACAGTTAAATGATTCAGCAGCTAGATACAGGCAATAAGGAATAATATCAAGACATTTCAGCTACATCACAGTTTATACTGCCTCGGAAATATTTAAGACATATTAAGGCTATCAGCAATATTCACCAAATTAGCTGTGAAAATAAAAACAAACTAAATCTAATCAGGAGAACCAGAAGCAGGTAAAATATGCAGGGGGAAAATGATGACTAAAGGAAAAATATAAAATTAGAATCATTAAAAACTACCCCCCCCCCAAATAAAACAAACCATTATTAATTATACAGTACCTGTAACACACAGCAAAATGGGCATATGCAGCTACAATCCAGTTGTGATGACCAGCTACTATTAGCACCTTTTGTGGATCCACAGGAAATCCTGTTGATTTTAGAAAAAGAATTATTTTATTTTCCAAAGCAGGGATCAGCAAACTATAGCCCAAAGACAATTCTAGCCCACTGCTTGTTTTGGTATACAGTTTGTTGGAATACAGTCATGCTCATTTGTTTATATATTATCCATGGCTGCTTTCGTGGTACAATGGCAGAGTTGAGTAATTGTGATAGAGACCAAATAGCCCACAAAGTCTAAAATATTTACTATCCGGTCCTTTATAGAAAAAGTTTTGACAGTTCCGGTGCTAAAGATTCAAAGCAAAGCAAAGAAAGATGCCATATATTTTAAATAAAAATTATATGTTAAATGAGACTTCTCAAGATATAAATGATAAATCCAAATTAAAGAGAGATGAGTAAAAAACACATCTTAAAAATAATTACTCAATATCACCCAAAACTATAAATATAAGTATTTTTCATTTCTATTTATGTATTCTTTGCTTACCTAGCTTAACAGTCTCTTCTACAGGGCCAGAGAGAACAGGCTGGGTACCATTTCCCCGGGCTTCACCTTCTGTAGAATTCAGTCCATTTCTAGAATCAGCACAGGATCTAGCTGTGTTGTTTATTTTACGACTAGGAATACCTATAAAAGAAGAGAAGTAAACAAATGAGTTTCTAATTTCATCAACCAAAAACAAAAAATTTCAAATTGTAACAGTGAAATATTAAAAGGTGAATTTCATTAAAATCTAAAAAATCTACCAAATCTACCAATTCAATCTAGCAATTCATTGCAAATAATTTAATTACCATAAAAAAAGAAAAAAAAATTTCAGTAGATTTCTGGTATTTATCGTACCATTTATGATAATAAATAAGATATAGATTTATCATATTATGCTCCATTTTACCTAACTCTAATTCACTGAAATCAATCAACCATTAATTCATTCAGCCTTTTAGCCAGTATTTACATGTATAGTACAGTTACTATGTGCTACGCACTAGTCACTAATTTCAGTGCCTTAGAGCTGAATCTTTCCATACCTTCAAACTTCTTTTATTTGACAGGGAAGCCTTTCTTTTTAAGTGAATTTTTTTTAGCAGCCCAATAGAACACAGATAAAGGCAGAGCTCTTCTAATTAACTCAAGAGCAGCTGAGATAACTTGAGCCTCACCTGCCCTTTCCAAAAAGGAGTCTAACAACCAATGCACTATCATAGGGGTTGGTAAACTATGGTCCATGGCCAAACCCAGATTTTTGTATATGAAGTAGTAGTGGACACAATTATGCCCATTCATTTATGCAATGTTTATGACAGAATGGTGTAGTTGCCATAGAAACCTTATGGCCTGCAAAACTTATCTGGTCCTTTACAGAAAAAGTTTGCCAAAACCCTGTTCTAATATTTAGTGAGTTAATTTCTGTTAGTATTATAAAGTTCTCACCATTACTAGTTAATTTGTAAAAGAGAAACTCAATAATCAAGGAAGAATATTTTCTATTTATAAGTCTGTACTTGAATACTGATAAAAGGATTTTAAAATAAGTAAATAAAATAAAGCAGAGATACCTGGTGGAGGCAAGTAACCATGAAAAAGGACACTGCCACAAGACGAACGCTCCAATTCTTCACATAATAGAAGCCTTCTTACTAAAAACATTTCAAAGCAAACTTGTCAAGAGTACACGCAAACAGAAAAACAGTACTCCATTTTTATTTTCTCTATTTAAAGAGGATAAGGAAAGAAAAGGGATATGATTAAGTTACCTCAGAGTTGACATTTTTTTGCTATGAAAATCCACAAAAACTAAGCACTGAAATATTCCATCAAAAATTGGGACATGGCATAAAACACATTTCATTTGGGCAACTTTAGTGCACAAATAGTCAAATCATAAACACAAAATATCAGTAGAACACATACCTAAAGGAGTAATTCCATAAAACTCTGCTTCGTGCCTGAGAACGTTAATACTCACTCCCCTACAAAAAAACAAAGGACTTTAACTCCTTAACACTGGCAACTAGGATTATCATCTGAAGCAGAAAGAAAAGTCCTAGATTCTTAATATGAACAAGTCATAAGGCTTTAAAACTTACTTTTTAACTTCCTATTATCTTTTATTTCTAGTATATGTAATCATTTAAAAAGTCTAACTGTATGAAAACAGAAAACATGTTCTAACCTTAAAAATCATTCATTTTTAGATGAATTGGCTGAATGAGAACTTCGGACTCATATAGGGTTAGTACAAGTAAATTTTCAAGTATCTGATAAGACAAACAATAGGGAGGATATAATTTTTTAACAGCATTAATTGCTTGTATCCTTTTCTCATTATTTCTGTACATATTTACAGTATCATTCCTTGTAAATTCCTTGCAAGCATAAGCCACTTCTGATCTATATTTGTATATCTCGCCCAGTGCCTAGCACAATATTTTATACAGTTATGTAATAAATACTTGATGAATCAATAAATTCAGATAAAAGACTCTGCATAAGAAACCAAAATTAGAAGTGAAATAGAAAGAAAAAAAAAAAAAGGCCAGCTTCAGGAAGGATTATGTAAACCCAAATAAAGATGATATTACCAACACAGCAAGTAAGTAATATGAAAATAAAAAGTACAGAGAATGAAAGCATGAGAATTTACAATACTGATTCATTTCAGGTTTTATACTCTTTCCTTACCTTAAAAATATTCCCTGGGCTTAATAAACAGATACAACTGTGATAGTAAGGTGCTTATATTGTGGAATTAGTTGTGACTAGTTTAACAAAAGAATGATTAAAACGTTCTTATTCTCTTTCAAAATAATTTGTGTTAATAGTACAGCAGTACTGGAGAATGAGAAGCTTCCACCTCCTGGGGAGAATAGGCAAATATATATGGTAATTATAACACAGTGTGATAAGGGCAATACAAGAGTTTGGTGCAAAGAACAGATTTAGAAAACAATATATATTTTTTTAAGTCTTTTATCATCTTCTTTTGAAAGGTACCACTCAGAGAATTTAAATGAAAACATTTCCTAGACCTTAAGTAAACTAAGGCAGCAATTTATAAGAAAAGCAGTAAATACAAACATTTAAACTAATTCTGCCTTTCATGAGCAATCTAGTTGTAGATTAGTCAAAAGTATATTGACTAGAAGTAAATTTAGGCTTCCTTAATCAATTGATATGGGTCAAAATAATTTTACCCAAAAAAATAAGTAGTTAGTAATATAGTTCCCATCTCTACAAAAAACCAGGCTAAAAAACGAAAAGCCCAACAAATTCATTCACTCAATATCTATTAAGTACCTACTATACACACTGTTTTAATACTAGGAATACAGCAGGGAACAAAAAGACCAAAAAATCTCTGCCCTCAAGGAATTTATATTCCAATGAATGTAAAAAAAAAATGATGTATTATAAAGAAGCAGCTCAAACAACTAGATTTTTAAAAGTTTTATCTAAAAAAATATTAATAGATCCTTAGTGAAAGTTTACCAAGAATATGTGAAATAAGAGAATAAAATACAAATTAGATTATAGTGTCCTAGTAGGAATCCAGATTATAATTCAAAATGATGAAGTTAAAGAAAGAGTTTAAATGGTCATGCATATATCATAAAACAAAACAGAACAAAAGAAAAACCAGACCCAAATATGTACTAACCCCTATTATGCATCAAGCACAATACTAGATTCTGGGATATATGATTAAAAGTTCTTGCCCTATTGGAGCTTAAAGTCTAGTGGGAAGATAAGCCATTAAAAAATTAATAAGTGTAATGAATGCTGCAAGAGTGGCAGTATAGGGAATTATGAATACTATGTTAGTGAACACAGCAGAGAATACTGAGGTAACTGGTTCAAACTGAGACTGGAAAATGCTGAAGTATTGAAATGAGAAATTAAGCAGAGGCCAGATTAAGGAAAATCTTATGAAACAAGATAAAGTCCAAAATCTTTAGTCGTTAGTCCAATAATACACTAAATAGGGGTTTTAAGCAGAGCAATAACCTAATCGGATTTATATTTTTCAAATATAACCCTGGGTACAATGTGGAAAATGAATTGGAAGAGCGCAAGAATAAAGGCAGGGAAACTGGTTAGGATTGGTTGGAGTCTAGGGGGGATGACAGTGACCTGTAGCTATGAGGGTTTTATTCTGAGAAAACTTTTAAGTAAAAGTAATATTGGGATAACAAAACTCTTGCTTTATAAAATATACCAAAAATACACACCTACCAAAAAGAATTTACTTTGAAGGATACACCTCTTACCTTAAGTCTAGTTCTTTCGTCCGAAGAAAATTTAAAATGGGTGCAAATGCTGCTGGATCTCTATCAATAAATATCTGTAAATGAAGAATTGTTTTATTTTCATATTACAAATCAAGATTCTAAACTTTAATATCTATAACACTAACTTAGAGAACAGAGACTGAATTATTTATATACATATTTCCTTAATCCACATTCTTACATTTTAATGTTTCTAAAATTGGAAGGCAGCTTATAACCATGTGCATTTAATATGTACCGTCTTTTTTCCCCTGAAAAGCTATTATTAAACAATTGAATATATTTTAATATGTAGGAAAAAATGGTATCTAATAAGTTTTCTCATTTCTATTTATTGATATCTTTGATAATTTAAAAGTGACACTTGAGGAAAAAATTTTATCTGAATTATAATCTAGAATCTAATAAATACTTTAAAAACATTATGCATAAATAATACTTTCTTACATTGTCAAATCATTAATTATTGATGACAATGATTGTTACTTACATAATTTGTGATTCATATGTACATAACTAAAACAACAATATACTTTTAATGCACACAGGGTAATCAAGAAAAGTAAATACTGCACCCTGCTGTCAAAACTGGAAAAGAATATTATTTCCAGAACACAGAAAGAGTAAACAATTTATTATGACCCTTATGGAGTCACTTTTATATCTCACAATCTCAATTTCTTCAAGGGTTGGGGAGGAGAGACAATATAAAAGAGTTTTATTAAAATAACAAATATATCACCATAGAATACATGAGAAACTAAAATGTTCTTAAAAGTTTTGAAATCAAAAGGAATAGTTCTTTAAAAGGGGGTATCTTTATTCAAACTTGAAAAACTCAAAGTCAGTATTACAAAGTACACTGCTAAAAAGAAATACATTTTCTAATTATTTTTTTTAACTCAAGAAAGGATCACTTTTCAAATAAGCTAAAGAATTCCATTACTACAGCAATTTACGCTTATATTTAAATATATCAAATATACTGTTCTTTTTTTCAACCAAATAATAGTTTCACTTAAAATTAAAATATTTTAGCCAATTCATATAACATTAATAAATATCTGACTATTTCAGCAAGGCCAATTAAAAAAAACTGTCAAAAATGGTGCGTAGTGGGGAGCAGGTGTAGGTCACTTGGCTGAGTGCCTGCTTCCCATGTACGAGGTCCCAGGTTCATTCCCTGGTACCTCAAAAATGGTGTGTACTGAAAAAAAAGAAAAGAGTACTAGAAGTGAATATGATATAAACTGAATGCAATTTTCTCATAAAAATGATTGCATATAAAAATGCATAATTTCTAGTGAAATACACAATAGGTAACTTCTTACAGAAATGCATTATCAACACTATTTTGAATCAATTACAAAAGCTCTAACAATTAAATGGAACACCTTTAAAGTTTATGTAAGGTAATCAGAGGAATAACAACTCTTACGCTATGATTGTGTCTATATAAAGAATAAGGTTTGGGAAGCGGCTGTGGCTCAATCAGTAGGGCTCCCGTTTACCATATGGGAGGCCCCAGGTTCGGTTCCCAGGGCCTCCTGGTGAAGGCAAGTCCGCCCGCACGGCGTGGTTAGCTGACCCAGCGAGCACAAGCAGCAGGGGGGGGGGAATAAATGAGTAAATAAATAAAAAATCTTTAAAAAAAAAAAAAAAAAAAAAGAATAAGGTTTTTCTAGTTTCACAAATCCTTGCTTTTGTTTTAACTAGAGCCACCTGAAGTTGAAGAAACAATACAGATTTACGGCAATCTTATTACTGATATCTTTTTTATAATGGCATATGAACATATCTTTTTTAGCTGCCTCATTTCATCTGCAAATTTTACCACAGCAAATAAACACTTCTGGTAGCTTTGTTGTCTTCAAACAAAGCCTTTTTGCTTTTGTGAGCTGTCACTATCATTAACATTGGTTATTTACTTGTTCCTGTGCAAATTATAACTGCTTTTTAAATGCATAAATCTATTCTTTTAGCACTGAAACTTTGTAGTTCTTTACTTCCCTCTCCATTGCTGGTGTTAAAGTTCATTAGGTTATTCTCCTATTGAAGCCTGAATCATGTTTCTCACAAAGACATGTTCAAGTCGTAATCTATTCTTCAAAGATCCTATTTGGATGAAGTCAAATTGAATCAAGCTGGGTCTTAATCCAAATGACTGAAATATTTATAAGCAAAGGAAATTTGGATGCAATCAGGCAGAGACAGTCACAGGAGAAGACCAAGGAGACAGATGACCATGTAATGGAGGTAAAGATGCAAGCCAAGGAACCCCAAGGACTGTGGCAAGCCAGCACCAGAATGCTACAGACTCTGAGAGAAAGCATGGCCTGTTGAGAAGTTGAGTTTGGACATCTGGCCTCCAATTCCTGAGGTAGTAAATTTCTGTTGCTTAAGCCAACCCACTGTGTGATATTTGTCATAGCAGTCCTACCAAACTAAGACATTCTCCTAAATCAAAAGTTGTAAGACTTTATTAATTTGCAACATTTTACTATTCTAATTCATTATCAAAATATTTTAGTATTTACACTCACCTATTTACTGTTAAAATTTCAATTACTGATTAAAATACATACAATTTCCTTTATTGCCAAAGGGAGCTCTTATCCTCCAATCTCTCTAATCATGAAATATTAAATTGCTATATGCAGTATTTTCTGTTTAAGGATCTCTTTCATAATTTTTATAGAAGCACTCTACACATAACAAAAAATAAAAACTGCAAGTATATATGTCACTTTCATTTAGTGGTTATTAAAATATTAGCTTATCTATCTTCTTAAAGTCACTAAGTAATAAAGAATAAGCATTAATGGATCTAATTTAGAAATATACATTAACAGTATTATACTCACAGCACCAGTTTCATCTCGAAGTGTTGAAATTCTTCCACTCAATAAACTAAAATCATTAAAAATAAGCTTATTAGTTTTTAAAACTGAGTATGAATAAATGTCCTAATTCTTTATCAAATGTCAGACTACTTACTACACATAAGTAACCCCTATATCCAAAGTTTTAAAAAATCTATTTTAAAAACATTAACATTTTTAACCTCAAAAAAAATAAAAATATACCTTAACTAACAAGGAAAATTTTTATTAATTTGTTAAATAATCAAATGTATTAAAGTGATGTTAAAGAATTATATGAAATACCTGGAAAAAAAAGAATCTGGAATCCACATCAGAGTTTGTCTTGAGGTACTAAATCTGCAATTGAAAATTACCTGATATCATAAATGAGCAAAGGACTTGAAATATCAATGTTAGCTATTTGCTTTAATATACTGGTTAATGATTTACAAGCTGTTTCATAGTTATATCTATATCAACTGTATTAACTTCAATATTTTTTAATTTTGCTACTTTCAATTAGGATTATACAAGGAGCCTAAACAAAAATCAAACAACCAATTCACTGCCATATAATGTTACCTAAAACACTATTTTCCATCATGCCAATCTGCTGAAGAATCAGCAATTAGCCCATCACACCAAACCTAACTTTCACTGCATAACATTTAAGATTATCTTCAAGTCCCATTTCATCTCTCAAAAAATTTTAAAAAAACAACAACCTGTTCTTCCCCTCCAGTAAGGCAGTACTTATTAATATCTCCAAACAAAATATGCTCATTACCATTACTCTATCCCAGAGAGATCACACTCCTCATGTCCAATAATCTAAGTCTCATCCACCTTTCTTGATACTACTCAAGGTTTACCTTCTCTTTCATGCCTTTTCCAAATATTACAACCTATATAATCTCTTTTAGAGTATCAGAGTAATTCTATTACAGGCTATGCATTTAACACTTTGTTTATATATATCTTGGGCTATTTGCAACTACTGCATTCATTTATTCATTCAAAAATCACCCAAAAAATATATCATTGTTCTGAGGTTAATTGCCATTTGATCAAACCAGCTTGTTAACCACCAATTTTAGAGGGATCTTTACCAAAGTATAAGGAAACAGACTAGGACAATAAAGCAGTAACTGATGAAAACCGACAAGATAAAAAAATGCAATACAGGCCTCATCCAGACCAGCCCTTGTCTGAATATTTTCATTTCAAGATTATCATACCGAACTACAAACATATTTTTACTCTGCCATCATTATGTGTCCTCATACAGAAGAAAGTCTCGCAGGTCTCTACTTTCATTTCACATTCATTTTTTAGCATTATACAACATCTCTAAACTTATTTTTATCTTTCACTTTTAACCAAATAAAGTGATGGAATGATTATAAATAGTGGCACTAGCTGCCATGTGCTATTACTGGGAAACACTGCCACACCTCGGACAATATGGCCTAGGGATGTTCTCCAGCATGAATAAGTAATATATCACCTCTCTATTGTCTGCCATCACCTTAATTGGCAGCCTGGAATTAACAGAAAAATGGAAATTGCTTGTTTTTTATTCAACTCCGACTGCCAACTTCAAAATTCATTCCATTTCCCTTTCTCATCTTCCCAGTGGCATATCAAACAGTAGTAGATTACAGAGTGGATGCTTATGCAAATCTCACTCATCTCTTAGAGATGATGCCATTCCCAACTCCAAGTACCTTTCAAGTCTACTGGGATACCCTAACTGATGAGGCAGCACTGACTCATAATATTTTATATCTCCTGATGAAAAGACTATCCCTTAAACACCTGTACATTCATCCTTCGAATTCCTTTTCAGGGATGCATTTTATATAAAATATTATATGTATAAAAAAAATAAAGGAGACAACTTGTACCCCCAAGCATTGTGCTTGGCAACTAGCACATACTCAATAAATTTTTGTTAAAATTGAGGTGTGAAAACCAAAGAAGCCACACTCTCTATTCAGTTAAAAGTTTTGTACAAAACTGAGACTGTGATTCCTTTGTATAACTGTTGGAACTTTATAGTTACAACAGCACATTTCCAAAGTAAGTTCCTTACTGTTGACAAACAGATTTCACTAAACAGCACACTTTACAAACCATTTAGTAGTACCTGGTCTCAGTAACAGTAATAGCAGAGATAGTGCTGCTCTAGTAAGTGCCTGACAACCACAGCTTCATTCTCAGTCTCTAACAGCAATTTTTATCATTTTCAAAATATGCTTTCCAATCAAAATGAAAAGATCACCTCTGCTTCCCTCCACCCACAACCTCACAATCTGTAAGGAAAGTATTCTCTCAACAACTAAGGAAGACAGTAAAATAATTCATTTATTAAAAAAACATATTCATATGTAAACTATGGTATAGAGTACTTAAGAGAACACAGAGAAGTTAACTACTAATATCCTAAGTTATAGACAATCTATGTTTTTTAAGCAGAAGACTTGTGTCCATTAATCTCATTAAGAAAGGAGCCAGTTTATTCAAGAAAACATGAAAAATTTTCCTAAGTGTGTTTCCTAGCAGGCTCTTAAGAAAAAATGAAAAAAGATTACTGAGACAGGCTAAGAAAATAGGGAATCAATACACGGATCTGGAACCTGGCAGGAAATCCAACTGGCCGTGGATACAACCAAGACGGCTGCTGGAGGAACTTGTAAGATCCCCCATTCAGAACAAGATATCCTTCGGAAGCCAGAAACTCAGGATATTCTCCAGGGCCTTATCATTGGGCCCTCCCGAGAGAATTGATGGATGGGTTGATCAATTGAAACAGCAAACAGCTGGGACTCCCCCCCCTGTCCTTAGCAAAGGGGCAGAATAATTAATGGTTTAAACAGCAAGCTCAAAGGCCGAACTGGCCCTTCTCTTGCCTTTTTCCCCGTTCTTACCTTCTGCCCCCTGTTCTAGCCTTCTTTCCACCTCCACCCCCACCCCCGCCTATATCAATAAGCAAGTAAACCTGGTGATTTATAATCTATAATGGAGAACTCTAGTCTGTAAATCGGCCCTCTTTATCACTCTTCAACCCCCTCCGTGGTCTGTTATTTTCTCCCATTTCTATTCTCACCATTCCTTAATAAATTACTGGCCTAACTAACTCGGCTTGTTCTTGAAATTCATTTCTTGTAGTTTAGGCAAGAACCTACAGAAAATCCAGCAATATTACCAATAGTAACAGGAAATTGATTTGGTCAAATAAATAAAAGCAAACCCATTCAACGGTAAATTGGAGGATCCAATGCAAGAGAGATTCAATTTGTTTTGAAAACCATCAAATTAATTGCAAATAAGGCTATCTTATCAATTGCAACCATTCAATTGCAACAGTGGCTTATTCAGCAAACTGTTTTCAAAGTAATTCAAATTTTTGTGTTACTCAGATAATTACACCGGTCGGTTTGAAGTCAAGTTAGTAATTTCAATTATAATCAGCATTTTGGGGTGGGTTTAATCACCTAGAATTTCTGGGCAAGAGGATTTAACTCTCAACACCATCTTTTTTTATTATTATTTTCAAGCAAACAAGAAATACAGAAGAAAAAAATAAGAATCCCAAAACACGACTTCTTGAAAACTAGGACATTCAAAATTAGATCTGACAAATAAACATTATCCCTTCCAATACATTGAGAAACCTTTTATCTTTTTTATCTTATACCCATAGTATGCCAAGAAAAGTGTCATGTGCAATCTGGTCCCAGCAAATGTATTACTAAAGATATTAGCATATCCACACTTATACACTATGCTATTTTACCTCCTACTAAATGAACTTGGAAACAATCTAATTAAAAGTATTTATTTTACAATATTAATATTGTACTGGATTCCCCATTTATTACTTCAAATTCCTGTATCAATCTTGTTGGGTTGGTACTTTCATTGTCATTTTACATTTTAGGAAACTAAGCACCATAACTCAATCCCCAGCCCACCCCTTCCCACCCCAAATAATTTGCCCAAGGTTGCTCAGCTATCTAGTCAGCTAGCTAGGTAATGCCTGGGAATTGGAACCTATATCTTTCTGATACTAAATCTATATTCAGGAAACCCCAAGGGCTGGTCCTAGCCTTTTCTTTTTTTATTTTGTACATTTAATAATTGAAAATATAAACAATAAAAAACTAAAAAGAAAACACAGTTGAGTAATAACATACATTTCTCAATTAGATGTATAGGATACATATGAAATTTTTTTTGAATCATACAATACATTACACTACGTATTTGGTTCATAGTAATGCAATCATACAGTATTTGTTCTTTGTGTCTGGCTTGCTTCACTCAACATAATGTCCTCCAGGTTCATTCATGCTGTCATATGCTTTACAACTTCATTTCTTCTTACAGCTGCATAATATTCCATTATGTGAATACACCACAATTTGTTTATTCATTCATCTGTTGATGGACACCTGGCTTGTTTCAAACTTTTGGCAATCGTGAATAATGCCACTATGAATATCAGTGTGCAGGTGTCTGTTTGTGTTCCTGCTCTCAGTTCTTCTGGGTATATACCCAGTAGTGGTATTGCTGGGTCAAGTGACAAGTCTATATTCAACTTCTTTAGGAACTGCCAAAGAGTCCTCCACAGTGGCTGCACCATTCTGCATTCCCACCAACAGTGAATAAGTGTTCCTATCTCTCCACATCTTCTCCAACACTTGTAGTTCTCTGTCTTTTTAATAGTGGCCATTCTAATAGGTGTGAAATGATATCTCATTGTAGTTTTGATTTGCATTTCCCTAATCATTAGTGGTGATGAGCATTTCTTCATGTGTTTTTTTGCCATTTGTATTTCTTCTTTGGACAAATGTCTATTCAAGTCTTTTGCCCATTTTGTAATTGAGTCATTTGTCTTTTTATTGTTGAGCTGTAACACCTCTTTATATATCCTGGATATTAAACCCTTATTGGATATGTGATTTCCAAATATTTTCTCCCATTGAGTCGGCTGCCTTTTCAACCTTTTGACAAAGTCCTGTGAGATGCAAAAGTGCTTAATTCTGAGGAGGTCCCATTTATCTATTTTTCCTTTTGTTGCATGTGCTTTGGGTATAAGGTCCAAGAAACCACCACCTACTACAAGGTCTTGAAGAAGTGTCCTTACATTTTCTCCTAGTAGTTTTATGGTCCTGGCTTTTGTATTTAGGTCTTTGATCCATTTTGAGTTGATTCTTGTATAGGGAGTGAGATAGGGGCCCTCTTCCATTCTTTTGGTTATAGATATCCAGTTGTCCCAGCACCATCTGTTGAAGAGACTGTTTTGTCCCATTAACATTAACTTGGTAGGTTTGTCAAAAACCAGCTGACTATAGAAGTGAGAGTTTATTTCTGGATTTTCAATTCTATTCCACTGATCAATGTGTGTATATTTATGCCAGTACCATGCTGTTTTGACCTCTGTAGCTTTGTAATATGTTTCAAGGACAGGCAGTGAAATTCTCCCATGTCGCTCTCCTTTTTTTAGAATGCTTTTGGCTATTCGGGTGCACTTTCCCTTCCAAATGAATTTGGTAATTGCTTTTTCTAATTAGCTGTTGGGATTTTGACTGGTATTGTACTGAATCTACAAATCAGTTTGGGTAAGATTGACATCTTCACCATATTTATTCTTCCAATCCACGAACACGGAATGTCTTTCCATTTGTTTAGGTCTTTTTAAATTTCTTTCAGCACTGTTTTGTAGTTTTTTGCATATAGGTCCTGTACTTCTTTGTAAAATTAATTCCTAAATACTTGACTCTTTTTGTTGCTATTGAAAATGGAATTTTCCCCGATTTCCTCCTCAGATTGTTCAGTACTAGTGTACAAAAACATTACTGATTTTTGTGTGTTGATCTTGTATCCTGCCACTTTACTGAACTCATTTATCAGCTCAGGTAGCTCTGTGATGGAGACTTCATAATTTTCTAAGTACAATATTATTTCATCTGCAAACAGTGAGGGTTTTACTTCCTCTTTTCCTATTTGGATGCCTTTAATTTCTTTTTTTTTTTTTTCCTTATCTAATTGCCCTAGCTAGAACTTCTAGTACTATATTGAATAACAATGGTGACAGTGAGCATCCTTGTCTTGTTCCAGATCTTAGACAAAAAGCTTTCAATCTTACCCATTGAGTATGATTTTGGCAGTGCGTATTTCATATATGCCTTTTATCATATTGAGGAATTTTCCTTCTATTCCTATCTTTTGAAGTGTTTTTTTTTTATCAAATAAGGATGCTGGATTTTGTTGAATACCTTGTCTGTGTCGATTTAGATAACCATGTGGTTTTTATTCTTTAAATTTGTTAATGTGGTGTATTACATTGATTGATTTTCTCATGTTGAACCAGACTTGCATACCAGGAATAAATCCCACTTGGTCATGATGTTTAAGTCTTTTGATATGCTGTTGGATTTGATTTGCAAGTATTTTCTTGAGAATTTTTGCATCTATGTTCATTAGAGAGATTGTTCTGTAATTTTCTTTTCTTGTAGTACCTTTATCTGGCTTTGGTTATTAGGGTGATGTTGGCTTCCTAAAATGTGTTGGATAATTTTCCCTCCTCTTCAATTTTCTGGAAGAGTTTAAACAAGATTGGTGTTAATTCTTTTCGAAATGCTGTGAAGCCATTTGGTCCTGGACTTTTCTTTGCTGGGAGATTTTTGATGATGATTTCAATCTCTTTAAATGTGATTGGTTTGTTAAGTTCTTGTATTTATTGTAGCATCAGTGTAGGTTTGTTGTGTATTTCTAGGAATTTGTCCATTTCATCTAGGTTGTCTAGTTTGTTGGCATACAGTTTCTCATAATATCTTCTTATGATTCTTTCTATTTCTGTGGGGTCAGTTGTAATTTCCCCTTTCATTTCTGATTGTACTTATTTGGATCTTCTCTCTTTTTTTCTTTGTTAGTCTAGCTAAGGGGTTGTCAATTTTATTGATCTTCTCAAAGAACCAGCTTTTGGTTTTGTTAATTTTCTCTATTTTTGTTACTGTTGTTCTCAATTTCAGTTATTTCTGCTCTAATAACTTTATTATTTCTTTCCTTCTGCTTGCTTTGGGATTGGTGTGCTGTTCTTTTTCTAGTTTCGCTAGTTGTTCAGTTAAAACGTTGAGTTTAGCTCTTTCTTCTTTTTTTAATATAGGCATTTAGGGCTATAAATTTCCCTCTCAAGACTGCCTTCACTGTATCCCATAAGTTTGGTAAGTTTCGTTTTTATTTGTCTCAATATATTTACTGATTTCACTTGCAATTTCTTCTTTGATCCACCGATTATTTAGGAGTGTGTTATTCAGCTTCCACACATTTGTGAATTTACTATTTTCCTGTCTATTACTGATTTCCAATTTCATTCCATTATTATCTGAGAATGTGCTTTGTATAATTTCAATCTTTCTATATATATTTAGGGCATTGTGCCCTAACATGTGGTCTATCCTAGAAAAAGATCCAGGGCCTGGCCTTTTCTTGAGGCCTAAAATCATACTCATCCATAATAGAACTAAGAACAAACTGAGTCACATTGGGTTCTCTTCACAGTCATTAGCTTCTTTTGTAAATACTGAATAATATTACCAGATCTAAATGAAACCTCATGTTAAATCACAAAAATTGGTCATTTTTATAGTGTCTTTGAGTATGTTCATTCAAATCTCTCTTCTCTTGAAACTTTACCAAAGTATATGCTTCTCTGTTCATAAATAAACTCTCATTTTTGAGTTTTACTTGATCACTTCAGAGCAGACTTCAATTCCATGCCACAAATGGTTCTCCGTGTGACAATTTCTCAACTTCAGTGAAAATGAGATCAATTTACTCTTACAATGACTTAAATGACTGTGTTAACCTGCGTTTTGTACAAGATATAGATGACTTCTGGATCCCTTCAAGTTCTAAAATGCTCGAGTCCATGATTCTAAGCAACTCTAATAAATGTTCTTAGAACACTTGGAGTTGATGTTCTGTTTTCTATAGGATGTGTCATTACTTACTTTATAAAATATTTTATCCAAGTAATTCTAAATTTTGTTTTATTCATTTTTCATCTCAGCCTAACAACTTTCATCTTTCTTCTAAATTGTTCAATACTGAACTTACATTTATCTTGTTTTCTATTGTTAGTTAATATCATTTAGAAAAATTATAACTTGATAAAATCAAGTTCCATAAAGAATGTAAACATAAAGTAAAATGTTTTTGCTCCAAGATAGCTGCCTTATACAATTTAGAAACTGAAATTGAATTCTACAATCATTAACAGAAGAGTTCACTCATTATATTAAGCCATCCATTTTCTACATACAGTATATGACAACACTGTCTAATATTTATCTATAGGACATACAGTATAGGACATAATAATGTTATGTCCTATAGAATGCCTGAAAACAAATAGTATCAACATCAATAGCAAAAAGAAACAAGTGAAAGGATTCTAAATTACTATATTCTTCGGTATTAACACACATTGAGGTACTACTCTTGTGTCTCATTTCTGCACCCACAGGTTACCAGGCCTGCAATATTTTCATGTAGTGTTAGGGAAAAATCCATTTCTTACAGTAGGAGACATAAATCTCCTCCATAGACTGTCCATATCTACATAAGGACAATAATATTGCAACTTCTTAAATTATTAAAATGTTTTGCTTTGGGGGATGAGGGAAAAGAAAGTAAGGAAAAAAATGATGTACTCATGCTTCTTGGGTTGATTTGTCTAATAGAATGTTTACAAAGATATTAAAGTTTTAAGATTTAAACACTACATTTTTATCACTATGGTTCATATTGCTGCCGATCTGCCATTTTAAAAATATTAGTTAAAAGTCTTAGATATTGACTTTTATTCTCAAACATAGCAAAATACATTATATTCCAGAACACTTCATCGTTTATCTCCTACCAAGCCTAAAATTCAAATATCCCTTCCTTCAAACAGATCTAGCAAACTCCCTTTTCTAAAAGTGACTCATAAGCCATACCAAATTCATAAAAACTATGATTTTCCCAAGTTAAAAAAAAGAAAAAAGGCACTGGAAGGAAGTGGAAGGAGAGAGAGAGAAAAAAGACAAAAAAGAGCTTTCGATCTGTTTACTGAGGGCCCACATGGTGTCAATATCCAAAGCTTCCCAGAACCAAATGTTCCAACTGCAGTATCTGGACACAGTGCACTAAAAGTTGAACTGACCGTTCAATCCTATGCACCAAGAAACTCTGAAAATAAATGACAATATACTGCAAATATGCTCCACTCCCTCCACTGAAATTCCTCCCTATTATAAACAGCCTTATAATTAGACGTGGAAAAGAATACTAGATCTATCTTGCCGATCCAAACCAATATCTTGTTGACTGAAGAGAAAGGGACTCAAGTTCATCTGCAACAGTTAAACCACAAAGCCAAGCGTCTACAAAATAAACTCAAATACCCTCTCAGGTTGGCTAAGGAAAGTCTCTATAATGTTCCTCTTTCCTGATACCTTAAAATGGGGGAGGGACAAAGGTTGGCATTCCAGGAAGGCAGCAACTCGGCCAGAAGGGCCCCGCTCTCGGTGATTTCTAGAGGCCCTTCTGCCTCTCCCTTCCCGGAGCAGATACTTCTCCAGCACCAAATGCGCCCAACATTCTTCGCGCCATGAGGGCCCTACGCTCCCCATCTGGCTCAGCTCCCACACTCGTCCTCGTTCCCGCGACGCCAGGTCCCCGTAGTCCCCGCGGCTGCTCGCCCGTCCCCGCTCCTCGGCCCCTCCCAGCCGACTCACCTGGTCCCCCCTACGTTCAGCTGGACGATCTCGCCGCTGCCGGCCGCCGCCGCGGCAGCAAAGCTGCCGCAGTGCCCTCCCGCCATCACCGGAGGCTCGGGGCGCGCACGCCGCCCTCCCTCCCAAGCCGGGACTGCCGAGCCCGGGTCGGGAGCCCGAGGCGGCGGCGGCGGCGGCGGCGGCTGCAGGGCCACGGGGACGGCGGCGGCCGGAGCACTGGAGGTGCACGGAGCCACCCCCACCTTCCCAGCGGCCGGGCGGGGCTCTCTCGTATCTGTCTCTTCCCCTCCGTTCCTGCTGCACGGGAGGATGGCCCGGCCTCCGCCAATCGCGGCCTCCCGGCCGCCGCGCTGGGCCTCACCTCAGCGTTCAGCAACCACCGTCGCCACTATCGCCACGGCAGTCGCCGCGGCCGCAGCCCGCCTGGGAGGAGGGGTCACCGCTCGGGACAAAATACCACAGCGCTCATCCCTTCGCTCGCCGCTAACCGCCAAGAAAGGAGGAGGAAAAAGGGCAGGCCGGGGAGGAGTTTCCCAACCAGCCCGGCTGGCACAGAGGGAGGGTAGGGGAGTGTACTCCTGGCAAGCCTCCTTCCCAGACGGGATTCCTTTTCTTCCCTCCTCCTAGCCGCTTTCCTTTTAACATTTAAGATTTTCTAGCACCGGGAGTCAAATTCCCAGATTGAGTGCAAGTCTGGACAAACCGTCCTAAGTAAGCATCTTTATTGCCCACCTTCTCCACGAGGGCTTGGGAGATGAAAGTAGAAATCTAGACACAATAGAAGTTGATGCCTAAATGTAAATAATGCAAATGCAGTGAAAATTTTGGGATTTTTAAACCTTATAGCGTTTACCGCAGCACACTCGTTACCTTAAAACAATTTTATTTTCTTAAGTAGGGCAGGAAATAGAAAAACAAAAACCCGTAGGCTGTGTACTAGCCACAAACATGTTCCTGGAATATAGTAAGCACTCAACTAACATTAGACACACGCAAATACACACTATTTTATATATTTAATAAACTCATTGATTGATTGATTTAAACAGTATATATATATCAGAACCCGAATGCTGAGTGGCTATTAAAATACACTTTCAAAATATTAACTTTACCTAAAATAATACTAAAATACTAACAGTATTAACAAAAGCCAAGAGACGCAGTGCATTATGTTTCAGAGGTCCTTAGTTTGTGGTACTAAAATCGTAGCATAAATTGTGTTTTGTTATAATTTCACCAAAAAGATTCAAACTGAAGACCTACTTGATGTCAAGTTTTTATTCTCATTGTCATAGTTTAAAAACATAATAAAACACCAAAACTCCGTTAGCAAATATACTAGTGATACTATTACTTTGTCCTTATTTGACATAAAAGAGGATAACAGTACTTATGGATGTAAGATAAATATCATTTCCCCCAGCCAATGATAAGATAATAATAATGGCAATAGCTAATTTGTATTTGTTGAGGGTTTATTATATGATTGATACTTTGTGGTTTAGATATTTTGTCATTTTTTTTTTCTTCACAATTATTGTCACTACTATAAAGATAAGGACTCTGGGGCTTAAAATGATCAGAAAACTTGCTCAAAATTAAATAGCTGGCAAGTGTCATAGCAGGAACGTAAAGGGTGGCAGTTTAAATCAGAGCCAATTGCATATTAAACACTGCAAGATACCTCGTACCTTCACTTTGTAAGGGAAGATGGTAACAGTTCAAATTAAGGTTACTATTCAGATTAACACTTTGAATAGTATTAGTTGTCTTTGTCCTAACCCATAATAAATGATTCTATCAGGATCTGAAAGTCTGCTTTTCCATTTGGAGGATTGAATTAGGTGGTTAAAAAAAAAAAAAAAAGCTGTTTAATTTTTCTGAGGCCCATACCTTGGAAGAATGTGAAAGAGTACTTGCTAACATATTTTTACCTTAGTGAATTCAAGAGACAATTCAGTCTTATAAATTTTTAAAAATAATAATTTGTGAGAAGGAAGTTTATCTTTCTTGAAATAAATAAGTGAACCCATATTCATCTCATTGCACAGTAATTATCAACTATTAGCAGGATATTTCATCTGAAGAAGGAAGAGGTCTGACTATTATAAAACAAATAGTCATGACTTCTTGGTGTGTCCAGATCAAAGTAAGGTGTATCTGAAGTGATTTCTTACTCATAAAATTTAGTTAGGGTATAATTTACTTTTTAAGAATAAATCAGAACACCATGAACAAATTCAAAGACAAACAGCAGAAGGAAAGGAAATATTTGCAAAATATATCAGATAAATTATTTAAATCCACAATTTATGATTGTGTGTGTGTGTATATGTATGATTCTACAAATCAGTTGGGAAAAGAAACAATGAAAAATGATAGAAAAATATGAAGAGGCAAGTAATGGAATAATAATGAATTTAAAAATATTAAAATGCTTATTAAAACAACAGAAACATGTAATTTTTCACCTGTGAAGTTGGCACAATTTAAGAGATTTGATAAAATCCGGTGTTGAAAGTGAATAGGTTGTACTCATGCACTGTCATTGGCGATTGAATGACTATAGGGTTTTTCGAGGGCAACTCATGAGCATCAAAATTGTAAATGTACATACCCTTGACCAAGCACTTCTCTTTTAGGGACATATTGTACAGAGGCCCAAAGGTGCAGTCAAGAATGATCATTTTAGTAGTGTTATAATAGCAAAAACTTAGAATCAATCAGAAAGTTCAACAATAGGGGCATGATTTTTAAAGTTATGCTGCATACCATGAATATTATTGGGAAAATCTATATAAACTGTTAAGAAAAAGTCTCCAAGTATTATATTTAGTGGAGGAAAAAAAATCAAGTTGCTGAACAATACTTTATGAGTACAAACTCATTTATTTAAAAAAAAAAAATGATAGTAGCACAACATGTGAATGTAATTAACGGCACTGAATTATATATCTTAGTGTGATTAGAAGGGGATATGTTAGATTTTATATATGGTAACAGAATAAATTTTTTTCAAATATCCATGAAACTGCACAACACAAACAGTGAACCAACCCTAAGTTAAACCAAGGACTGTAGTTAATAGTACAATTATTAAAATGTGATTTTATCAATTGTAACATACGTACCACATGAACACAAATTATTAATAATAGGGTGGTATATGGGAATACTGTGTTTTATGCATGATTGTTCTGTAAACCCACAACTTCCCTTAAAAGAAAGCAAAGGAAAAAAGAAAGAAAACTAGAAAACTACCCAAAGTAAAAACTAAAAATTAATTATCAGTTGAAAGTAAGGATTGTGGAATTAATTTGTAAAGGTGCAGATATAAATGTGATGCATGTTATACAACCTTACCAAAGCAGGACTGATTAGAAATAGATACCTAATTTTAATAATTAAATTGCTATTATTGAATATATTCATTTAGTATATTGGATAGCATTTCCCAGATCTAGTTGTGTAGTTGTATGATGTTTTCTGCCAAAGAGAGAGAGAGAAAGAGACAGAGACAGAGAGAGACACACACACACTCATAGAGGTATCTGAGAAAAGAATTTTATCCCTCTTGGACATAAACAATTTATAATAATATACAAAATATTTGTGAAGTTCTGTAGTGTAAGTGAATGCTTATCTTTAATTTACAAAATATATTTAGCCAATGGGTCCTTTTGAAGCATAATCTACTTAATTCATAAAGAAATTTTGACCCCTAATCATATTGAAACAGTACTCTACTACAGATGTGAGATCTTTTCTAGATAGACTGCCTATAAATTATGATACAGTCTCAGTTTTATATGCATTCCAACCCAGCTCCTGAAGGACATGGGTCGGGGCAGCTGCAAGATCAAAGAACACACCCGGTCCAGTGTCAGGCATAAGCTTTATTTATTGGAACTTAGAGACAGGAGAGGGATTCCGAAGGCGGCGGTTCTGAGAAAGAAGATAGAGCTCCACAAAGAGGCTGGAAATTGAGGGGCAATATATAATGGGTCTCAGAACAAATACATTTCATAACAGAGTTTCTGCTGAGGTCACAGGAAGCACACAAGGAGGGTCTGATGGTGTTACTGTAGTAAGGAAGTGTATAGCCTGGAGAAAATTACAGTCTACTATACCATCTGTACATTGTTTCCCTGTGAGGAGGTCTGTTACATTTTAGCTTGTGTCCTGGGGCATGCAGGCCTCTGAGTGCTGCCAGCTGAGCTTCCCTTAGGGAGGGAGAGCCAGGACCTGGGACCCACTGGACTCCCACAATATGATATTCAGAAACAATTTTTTCAGTTTTAATGATTTTTATTGCTAATGACCTTTCTAAGAAAACAGAAATTCATCCCCTCAAAAGTCTGTCTACTTGATGCAGATATACACATTTCAAATTCCATGATATATTTTGCAGAGTTTCAAATTGCCCAATTATCCTATCACATATTACTTGGTCCTTTCCATCCCTCGGGGGCAGGTAAAAGTTAAGCTTTTGTTTGTGTGTTCATAAGTCATTGTTGAAAAAAATTAAAAGCAAAACCTGATATCATATCTATATTCACTAATATTTCTATATAAATGTATAGAACAAACCTGAAGATGTACATATTAAAGAGGAGTAACCTCTAGAAAGTTTAGAAAGGTTATCAGAATCAGTGAGGAGAAGGCAGCATTGAAGAACAGGGATTAAATCTTTTTTAACGCTGTGATCTTTCGAATCATTTAAATTGTTTACAATGAGTTTTCACTCATGTATTACTTGCATGTATAGCTGTATGTAGCTATAAATTAATGAATGAATAAATAAACAAGGTGGATTCAAAGTTAGCCCCCACGGCAGCTATAACATCACCCTTTTTAGTGGGAGAGAAAAGGTGAAGTTAAATTTAAGCCCCTGAATGAGTCCATAACTCTTGCCCATGGAAGCATAGAAGTATATACTTCTTATGATTATCACATATGTGTGGGGTAGGGGGAAAATAGCTGGATAATTTAAAGTGTTTGGCACTATTTAATTTTAGTCAAAGATGACTTTGCCATTAACTGATGTTTGAATGACCTTCTTTCTCACACTCTCTGTCAGCTACAGGATTCCTTCCCTTTGTGCACACTCTCTCTTTAATAATCTCAGTGCCAGCGATCCTTAAAAAGTGGGAAATATTTAAAGTTAACTCAGGAACACTGTCATTTCCATTACATACATGAATTTGAACGGCAATTTTTATTCAAATAAGCAGGATAAAATACATTCAGAGAGTGATAGTAATAATCATGAATGTCATGACAAAAGTGACCTTCGTTTTTGTTTTTTTTTTTTCAGTGAAATATCCCAGGCATCTAGTGTAGTACCTGAAAGATAGAAGGCACTCAAAAATTATATGTTGTATTGAATGAAGAATTGAATCAATGTGTGATATAATCTTATATTTTAACTGACTATATTGAGAATAGACTGGGGGGAGGGTAGTGTGGGGAGCAGCAGTAGAAGGAGGGCCAGATCAGTCCTGAACTTCCCTTAAACCAGGGGTTCTTAACATTTTTTGTTCCACGGACCCCTTTGTCAGTCAGGTGAAAACCACGGACCCCTTACTAAGCCCACACTCTACTGTGTATTATTTAATACATAGATCACACCCTCACCAATACGTCCCCAGAAGAATAACGTTTTTTTTGAATTTTAATTCAAGCTCACCGACCCCTTGTTAAGCACCCCTGCCTTAGACAGATTGTAGGGGGTTGTTCTGCTAAGGAAGAGGCAGAAACTCCAAGTGCTATGCAGAGACAGTTTTATTAAATGTTTTCCTAAGAAAGAGGCAGAAACTCTGAATGCTATGCAGAGGCAGATTTATTCAATCAAATGAGTTTCAAGTTATATTAAATGATTATAGCAATTGAGCAATCACAAAAAAGAAGACTAATTAAAGACATAGGAAAGAATGAAAGTATATACAACCACTCACCAAATCAGGGGGAAACTCAACATCCGAACTCTCATGTGGCTGGGGGGCCCTTTGTGGCCAATTAGAGTCCCGATTGGAAAAACAGCCCCAGACAGAGTGTCCCCTCCTGGGTAAGGCTCTGACTGGCAGCTTGGGAACCATCCCTTTTAAGGGGTTCTGAACCTCAGAACTCCAATGAGTCTTGTAACTCGTGAGGCATGACCTCAACAAAAGTAACAGAATCCATCCGGCGAGGGGGTGGCCAACCCCCCAGTGTTGTCTCAAGGGGTCTTTGTTCTATTCTATTTATGTTATACTGAACAAGAACATAAAGGTTTTTAGCTTTTAGTTTTACAGGGGATGCAAATACAATGTGTAAATATCACATCTGGTGACTTGCTCCTTTTAAACATTTGTTTTCTGGGTAATGGATAATGGGGTTGCCTGCATAGCAGCATTATAACATTCCAAAGGACAAAGAATAAGTTAATCATTCACAATTCTAGGCTAAAACAGGAGGCTGTATTGATTAGGAAGTCAATACTTCCTGAATTCACAATTCTTAATAATTTTCTTATAGCGCATCAAGGGGACATAGAGTTTTGTTTTATTTTGGAGTGAGGGGAAGACAGCAGAAGCCCTTGCCTAGAGCAATGGAAGTTCAATAGCTATTCTCAGGGGAAAAAAAATTTTCAATGTGGGGACCCAGACCCCTCCCCAAGTCCTCAGCACATAGCTGCCTGTGTGACCTAGGCTTAAGTTCAAGGTCAACAACCCTCCCAGAGGGGAGAGAATGCATAGATGGTGTCATAAACTAAAATCTTCCCAAAGCAGTAAACATCCTTCCTCTGAGTAGTGAAAACATCACCACACCCCGTGCGTCACGTGACCCTAGCAGGACCTCTCTTCTCATACCCTATGGAATGTCCTTGTTTTAAAACCCCTTAAATAACACCCCTCATTTTCTCATCTCTTTGCGGGGCGCTAACTTCATTCATTCTTTCACTGGCTGCCATCAGAGATTCTCTCCTGTCTGTAAGTCCCAATAAAACATGCTTGACTGAATGCCACGTGTGTTCTTTGGTCCCACAGGCTCACCAACTCGTGCCCTTTGGAAGTTGTTGTAACAGTTGGCGAGCCACAACCAGGAGACTGGAGGACCATCAGCAGGCATGAGCTCAGGGAAAGGAGAATCCGCGGGGAAATCCTGGGTTGGCCTATAACATCCATGTAGGGAGGGGTGGCTGCCCTACAAGGAGAGTGGGGACAGCTGAGAGAAGATGGGGATGCCCAAAAAACTCCAGCAGGTATTCTGGCTGTGCTACAGCAGATAGCAGAGCAGTTGCACTTAAATAAGGAAAAGGGAGATTGCCAGATCGTGGCAGCTATAGTATGGCTCCTGTTAGGAGAGTTGCCGGTGGCTACTGAGGCAGAACAAGTAGCAAAGGCCTCTGTGCACCACTTAGAAGGAAAGTTAAAGTTGGAAAGGGATGAGCCCTAACACAGGCAGAGATGAGAGATTCATTCCTTAACCGATGGCCTGCAACGAGTTGATGATCAGTTATGGAAGAGTTTAAATGGGATGTTATTTTGACAATGTAAGTTTTAGCCACATTTTATTTTGATCAGAATTTTTACCAAAGTGTTGAAAAGAACTTTCAGTTTTGAATCAATAGCTTACTCCCGAACTTTTGAGTTTTGTCTAAGTATACTCTTGAAGAGTGGAATATATATGTGTTAAATGTCTGTCTGTCTAAACTGCTAAATTAATGCTTAACTGCATTTATACTGCTCAAGTATTCCTAACTGGTTGCTGGTTACTAATAAAATTGTTTCCAAAAAGAGCTTGCATATTAAAGGCAGTACTGATTCCAGAGGAGATCTTAAAAGCAGTAAAAATCAGAGATGTGAAATGATGGGGAGCTTGGAGACAGTCATACCAAAGGACTGAGCATTATATGTAAGATTAGTGAGTTTATGTTTTTGTTGGTCTTAACTCTTTTCTGTGTTTGTCTGTTTGTTCGGTGTATAATTTCATACCTCTGGATGGTAATATTAAATTAACAAGTTAAAATTCTTAAAAGAGCTCTATTCAAATGGCCAAAATTAAATAAGCACTTATATTGGTAAATGAATACCCCTGGAGTCCAAATTAGAAAAACCAAACAGGATAAAAAGTCACATAATATCTGAATAAAGAAACTGTTTGAAGGAAAGAAACTAAAAAGTTTATCCTGAATTCTCCCATAATCTTCAAATAGCCTATCAAGCCCCCAGGGTTTTCTCCTAACCTTTACTGAATTGCAGTAAAACTGGTTTAGGAAACTAAGGGGATGGGCTGGGTGTGGAAAGATAGAGGAGATGTGAGCTTAGCCTAGGATTTATTTTGTCTACTAGGCCTAGAAATTAAAACGATAGGGATGGGGGGATATACAGAATAAACCTTGTTTGGTATAGTCTGTCCTGTAATTCCCCAATTAAATTTTAACAGCTTTTGAAATGACAGTAATAATCCAATGGCCAAATTTCGGTAAGTAAAGAAAAAGTCCTTGAAAGCTACAGAAAGATTTTCCTAAATTATGATTAAACAAATTAAACAATTATAATATATTCCAGAACTTGGCAGTCAGTATGGTTTTAAGGCTATTCACAATTTAGAATTTTACTAAAGAAAAGGAGGTTTTAGCCTGCTATGGAGGAAGGAAGGAAAAAGAACGTTTCTTGCATAAACGATAATTGTTCCAATTTTACTTAGCTTGGGTGTAATCTCCCTGGGCTAATAGTATACTAATTTAATAAATTAGCATTATATGTATTAAATCTTTAAGATGATAAAAATTGTAAGTTTGTGTTTAATGAAATTGAGGTCTGTCCTAATTTAGCATTATATGCATTAAATCTTTAAGATGATGACAATTCTAAGTTTTTGGCTAATGAAATTATTACAAACCTCTTTAAAAAATGTTTTTGCCTAAATTGAAATGAAAAGTTTTTTTTTTTCTTCGCAGAACAGAATGAGGGATATTGTTACAAGATGACCCTGCCTCTGGGTTCTTGGCTTATGTCACATAAAAGAATTTGAGGACTCGGAATAGGGTAGGCAAGGGAGTAAAGAGTTTATTAAGAAACAAGAAAAAGAGAAAAGCATACTGTCAGAGGCATGGACTATTGGCATACTGCACGGTGAGTTGTACGGGCGTGAGGCCCCAGGTCAGGCCTTTTTAAAGGCTTTCCTCCTTCCCCTTCATAAAGTTGGGGGTGGGGCCCCAGCTGTTTGCTGTTCTGATTGGTTACCCCACCTGTCGTTTCTCAGGGGCCAATGGTAAGGCCTTTTGAGTGGATCTGGGGCTTTCCCTCTCATTCCAAATGAGATTTTCATGGCTGGGGTCTCACGAGATCTCTCAGGAGGTTTCCTGGTGGGGTCCCACGGCCATGTAGTCTGTTGGCCATGTTGTCTCTTGGCCATGTTGTCTGCCAGCCTCAGCTGCCTTCTCACTTTCACTGTACTAACCTGCCTCAATGTGTGACTTAAATGATATAGAAAGAAGTATAAGTTTTGTGGAAGTGAATTCATAGTCAATGCTGACTAAAATTTGTTAAGTTTGTTTAAGGGAATGTGTTTGATCCTGGGATAAGATGGCTGGTTTTCATAAAATCAGGGTGGAAATACTTAAGACAAAGCTTGAATGAATATAGAAAGTTGTGGAAGGTATTGTAGAAGGTAAAGTTAAGTAAGGAAATGTGTTTTGTAAAGGTGCAATTTGTCTTGAGATGAAGTAACTATAGTCTCACTGATAAAACATGCAATAAAGATAACATAATCTGCTAAGATTTCATAAGCCCACATGGAGACAGAGCTTTCCACTATTAGGCAGAGCTGTTTCAACTCTCCTTTCTTTTTTCTTCTTGCTTCTAGACCAGGAATTGGCAAATTATGCCCCGTGGGCCAAATCTGGCTAACCTCCTGTTTTTTAAATAAACATTTATCGGAGCATAAAGTTTTATTGGAACACAGGCATGCCAATTCATTTATGAATTATCTGTGGCTAGTTTTGGGTATGGCAAATTTGAATAGTTAACTACAGAGACTTCATGGCCTGCAGCACCTAAAACACTTGCTATCTAGCCTTTCCAGTAAAAGTCTGTTGAGTTAGACTATGCCCACTGGCTGCCAATGCATAATAGACCAGACCCATTATTGTAACTTTCCAAAAATATCACCATCTTTAGCAAAAAACTGGCAGAAGCTTTGAAAAAGAAATTTTTCTTTACCATCAATCAAATTCTTAGGCAGGACTTTCCTCCTATGTTGTCACCATAAGTAGAAAGGGAGCAATATAACGATTTTCTCTTACTATGTCCAGAGCAAACTCCAAGGGATTGGCTTGTCCTTTTCATTTACCCCTTGTATGGTGTAAAATTAAATCAGAAATGAGGGTTAGTTCTTGAAACAGAGAACAGTAGATTGAGACTCCTCAGGAAGTTGTAAGCCTTAAATGTTTGGTTCATATTTACACAAAATTGAGTACCAACAGTTCTGTTCTATAAAGTATAGGAAGAACTAAAACTAAGGCCACTTTGTCTAAGTGTCATTTCTATTTTGAAACAATCTCTCTGGTGAAATGTAGATTAATACACTCAGTAGAGTACTTTAAAAATGTTTATGTTAAAAAAAGGGCTTCTGTCGTGAGTGGCACACGTAGGGCACCTCGTTTGCTCTTCGTGCAGAATCGACATCAAGAGATTTCGGAAGCATAATTTTTGTTACTAGGGCAGCTGGTGATCGTTGGTTGCGGCGCATCCCCCGCCCCCCCAAAAAAAAAAATGTTGGTAATGGGTATAAAAGCCTTTCAAGACCATTAGTCAATAATATTGCATTTTTATTAAACGTCAGTAAATTATTAAATAGAAGTACTTTGAAAACTATAAACCCAAATGCCATCATCAAAAGATTTGAGAAAAAGGGAAGGAATCAGAACAATTCTTTAAGTGTTTGAATTCTAACATTATACCTCGTGATCGGGTTTATACCTAAAAAACACCAAATATAGAAATATCACCCCTATAATTGATATACTCTCTTTCCACAATTTTAAAGGGCATAGTTCTGCTGTCACATTCTTGGAAGAAATATTAACAAATATTATTTCAGAAGTACTACATTTTCTTATTATGTTTGTTAAAAGCCCCCAGAAAGTCTTAGTATAATGTCTTAAAAGATGACAGATGTCTTAAAAAAAGAAAGCAGAGTAATGTAGGGGACTTCATTTCAGAAAGATTTTTAACCAAAATTGGTGTCTGTGATGAAGACTACTTTTTTAAAAAAGCAAATCTTGCCACCCTATTATACTTAATTTAGCAGAAAACATGTGAACCAAGAAATCTGTACATTTGCATTGTCCGTGAAATTTTGAGAAAGTGTTTCCTGCCCCTATGATTTAGGTAGGAATAAAATCCCTGTGATTTGAAGCCATGATCACCTTTATTCTGGCAGAAGTTTTCTTTTTTCAAATCTCAGACTATCACATATTTAACACCAAAATTAGTAAAATAAAGATGATTTTTGCTAATGTATCAAAGTATTAGTTTATTTGAATGAGTAAGCATATCAATACTAAATGTAATCTGAATATGCAAAGTTTCTACAGAATCTAAAAGGTTGGCCTAGGAAATAATTTCAACATATTTTATCATGACCATTATTTTGAGAATCTCTAGGTATAGAAGAGAGTTTTACTTCAAACTGTCCTCCTTCTACCATACCCTGATTTTTCTGTTTGGTTTGCCAAATTGTTCATGCTTAATATTACTTATAATAATTTATTGTAATATGAAAGCTAAAGCTGCGCTCTTTTGAGGTTTCTAAAAGCTGTTGAAGAGCCATTTTGCAGATAATTTAGAAACTTTTCACCAAATTTACTGTGAGTGTTACTAAGTGGTAGATTTCAATCTGCATAATATTTTCTGATCATGGGGATCATTGTTCACATAAGCATTTTCATTTAATTCTATAAAAAAATAAAAATTATTTGTTATACCATGTAACTGTGACAGAAATTAAAGTAATATTTGACACACCATAGTTTAAATTACACTATGATTTTCCATTGCTACTCAACAGAAATTAATTCAAAATAAGGCAGGAGAAGAGGGAAAAATGGAACAAAATATTGAAACAAAAAGAAAACAAGTTGCAAAATAGTAGGGTTAAATCTAACCATATCAATAATTACATTAATTACATTAATGTAAGTAGTCTAAATACCCCAATTAAATGGTAGAGAATGTCAGATTGTATAAAAAATTCAAGACCAAGCTATATGAACTGTAAGAAATCCACCTTAAATAAAAATAATTAGATAAGATAAAAATAAAATTTTGAAAAAAGATAAACCATGTGTGCCAGTTATCCATTTATTGCCTCTCAGCTCCAAATTTACTCTTTTTATTTTAAAGATTTACTTATTTCTTTTTATTATCCCTGTATTAGTCAGCCAAAAGAGTGCTGATGCAAAATACCAGAAATCTGTTGGCTTTAATAAAGGGTATTTATTTGGGTAGGTAGAAGCCCACAGTTACCAGGCCATAAAGCATAAGTTACTTCCCTCACCAAAGTCTGTTGCCACATGTTGGAGCAAGATGGCTGCCGACTTCTGCAAGTGTTCAGGCCTCCTGGGTTCCTCTCTTCCCAGGGCTCGTTTATCTCTGGGCTCAACCCCTCTTCTTGCTCCACAAGGCCAGCTGTAGACTATCAGGCAAACGGCTCGTCTCTCTTCCCAGGGCCTCTGCTGTGTCCAATTGTACCTTCTTTCTTCCTCACATATCTGCTTCTCTATGTGTTTACTCCCCAGGTTCCAGGATCAAAACTTCAAACTTCCTTCTTTGCAGTGTGGTTTCTCTGTGAGTCCCTGCCACCAAGGGAGCAGGGACTCAATGTCCTACTGATGTAATCTAATCAAAGCCTCAATCATTATTTAATCAAATAAAAGTGAAACCTCTGAATCCAATATAATCTAATACGTCCACAGGAACAAACCAGCTTACAAACATAATCCAGTATCTATTTTTGGAATTCATAACCAATACCAAACTGCTACAATCCCCCTTTCCTCCCCCAAATGGTTCTCTTGTCTGTCTGCTCATTGTTTGCTCACCTTCTCCAGGGGACACTGGGAACCAAACCTGGGACCTCCCACATGGGAGGCAAATGCCCAACTGCCTGAGCCACATCTGCTCCCCATGGGTTGCAGCATCTGCTGGCTGTGGCATCTGCTTATTTAGGCATCTGCTCATTGCAGTGGGTGCAGCATCTACTCATCTTCTTTAGGAGGCACTGGGACCCAAAACCAGGACCTCCCATGTGGTAGGCAGGTGCCCAACTGGTTGAGCCACATCCTCTTTCCCAAATTTACTCTTTTTCACCTGATTTGTGGAAATAGATCTGGGCCCTCAATGTATTTTTCTCTGATAACTGACATGATGTTGAACTTTGCCAACAGAGGGTGCTATAAAGGCATTGTAGGAGGAAGGGGCAGGTTCCTGGAGAGCTTGTCTGGTGCAGAGTACCTACAGGGTGCAGCTTTCTCCAGAATTTGGCTGCTCCTAGGGTTTTCTACAGTTCTTAACTCCCATGGCGGTGGCATAGCCAGGAACCCCAGACTGTGCTCTGCAATACAGGAGGGTTTTTCTCCTCTCTCAGCTTTCAGCAATCCCTGAAGGTATATCTGCACCTAGAAAAGAATCTCTCTTTACATTCATGCTCTGCCTCTCTGTCAGCAGTCGGTGCTGCTGGACTGCTGGGGCTTTCTCAGCATTCCTGCCTCTTCTCCTCCATGGCAGCCAACTATGCCTTGTTTCTATGATCTTGAGAAAGAGATCTCCTTACCTATACCACCCTCTGCCCCTCCCAGCAACTCACCAATGTTAACAGACATTTGCTTTGTAACTGTGCAAAATTCTTAGTCCAAGGCAGTTTCCTTCACTTTTGCAGGGGCAAAGGGTGTTTGACTCAACCCTTCCCCCAAATCCCTAGATCTTCTCCTGGGCCCTAAGGGAAGGAGGGTTTCCTGTTCCTCTTCTGGTAGCACCACAGAGGGGTGCTCTCTCCCCATCTTCCACCCTGCTCCCCAAATTTATTATGGTCATTTAATAACCATAATTAAGAGGCCTGTGGAAAAGTGCTTGTCAGTGGGTGAGAATGAGAGAATGCTTTTTATTTCTGGTGCTTCCAATAACTCTAGACTGGGAGCCAATGTGGCTCAGTGGTTGAGTGCCAGCTTCCCACTTATGAGGTCCCAGGTTCAATCCCTGGCCCTGGAACTTCAAAACACACACACACTTCAAAGCCAATAACTCTAAACTATCATATTAGCCCACACTCGGCCATTAAGTGTTTAAAATGTCAACTGCTTTCTTCTTACCTGCTTTTAGTGTGTCATGCTCTGCCAAAGATAAAACTGTTTATGAGTCACAATCTCTTTTCAGAGGGCTTCTCACTCTTTAGAATTCCATTCACATGGTTGTTTTGTGGTCTTAGCTCTGATGAAGTAAAAAAAAAAAAGAAGGTTCTCTCTGACGAACTCAAGAAAGAAGCCATTATTGTGTAGCTCTTTATGTTTTATGTGGTAGTGGAACTTAATGTTATTTAAATTATAATTTTCAATTTTATATCATATATCTCCTAGGCATCTTTCCATTTCTCGCTTTCTTTATCCAATAAAATAAATACCATTTTGACAACACAAGTCATGGTTGGCCCAGGATCAGCAATGTAGTCAAGCCTGGGTAAAAAGAATTCTCTAGGTCAGAAAAGTTGCTTTCACAATGAAGAACTAGGGGCAGTATTTAAGAGGACTCTTTGGCCAGCAAACAGAGAAGACTCCTTTTTCCCTGCCAGTGATCAAATTAATTAAATTATTATTTTTATAGATCAGTGAATAAAAGATTCAGAATTCTAAGAGACAGACTTTCTCAGTCAGAAAGGTTAATCAACAAAGTTTATGTTCTATTCAATATAATATTAACAATAACCTTAGAGTTCCTACACTGATTTTATTTCTTCTGCTGATGAGGTGTCTTTCCTTTGACTGTTTCAATAGTCAGATTGGAACAGAAGAGCATCTCCCATTTTCCTACTTTAGCCCAAAGGAGTTTCATTCATGGTCAAGCTCCATGGAACATTCTGGTCACTGTTTCTCTCCTTTCAAGGAAACCTGCCTCTCTTTAATTTGTAAAGTAATTGGTAGTGATCACTCCATTTGCGACTTTTCTTTTTCTCCTCAGGGCACTGAGATGTGAGCTTTCTCTCTTCTCTTATAGAAATAAGCAAGCATGCTGAAGTTCCCATGACAGAGTGGGAGATGGAAAAATATGGAACATCTCATCCTTTCATTCCCTCCACTTCTTGCAAATTATTTAGATAGTCTCATGAGGATGAATGGTCCAAGCCATTCCATTCTATCAGCCTATATATTTGTAGATGAAAGAAGTATTATCTCATGCTTAATGATCTACTGGGACAAGGCTGTCCAAGTCCCTGACACAGACACTCACAGAAACTGGAAGTCAGAGTAACTAGTGAGCCAGTAAACAAGTATGAGGACATCCAGGCAGGAACAAGCAGACATTCAAGTTAATTCTGGGAGTCAGAAACTGAAAGTGTCTTAGAAACAAAAGGATCAAGTCAAGGGAGGAAGGAAAATGGTTTCAAGGCTCTGACTAAGGAAACCTTGATTTTGAGGCAAATCTCTATGCCACTCAGGATTTTCTTTCTGTAATAGGGTTTCTATTGATTGAGGCCAATTCTAAGATTCAGCTAACCTAGTAGACACATAATTGTACATTATTGAGAGTGGATGTTATTCATTCAAGCATTTGTCAGTACTCATTTTGGCACTTTGTTAGGCCAAGAAGGCACATATTTACCCTGAAGGATCTCACATTTTAGTAATATTTTAACTTATAATAAAAGGTTGTAAGCTAAGTAATGATGAATGGAGTGCTATGGAAATACAGAAAAGCATTGCTTGTGAGAGTCATGAAAGAAACATTTAAGCTGGTCATTAAGGATGGATGAGGAGGTGCTAGATAGGCAAAGGTTATTCCACAAAGAAAACTGCATGCCCACATAAGGCCATGGCTTGTTTCAGGAACTGGGAAAGCATGTGATTATCAAGGGAGGCTCTGAAGAAATAAGTAAGGGGGTGGTAGTGTTTGGTAAAAAGGAAAAATAAAGCAATAGGCAGGGATCATAGCCATATTATAAATGGTCTTGGATGCCAAGTTAGAGAGTTTTGCCAATACTATGGACAATGGCATTCAATGAAGATTTTAAAGCAGGGAAATAGAAAGAAGAAGCTTGTTTGCTAGAAAAATCTTATGACAACGGAGGTGAGAATAAATTGGTTAGGGAAGAGATTGGTGTGAAGAAGTCTTTCTAGGAAGCTGTTACATTATATTGGTGTTTCAGTTTGCCAGAGCTGCTATCACAAATACCACAAACTAGTTTGATTTAAACAAAAAGCATTTATAAGCATTTGAAGTTAGAAGTGTAAAATTAAGGCATTGGCAAGGCCATGGTTTCACCCTGAAGACTAGTGTTCTAGTGCCAGCTTGCTGCAGTCCTTGGGGTTCTTGGGCCTGCATCTCCTGTCTCCAGTCACATGGAGATCTCTCTCTCTCCTTTTGTTGGCTCTTCCAGTTTCTGATGACTTCCGACTTCTTCCTGTAACCTTCTGGTCTCTGGTTTCTTCTGTTTCTAAGACATCCAGTTACATGGATTAAGACCCATCTTCATGCAGTATACTTGAACTAAAAATAAGGTCCTATTTACAATGGGTTCATATCCTTTGGGGTGCATAATAAGATTAAGAACATTGGTTTGTTGGGCACATAATTCAACCTACCTCAATCAGGTAAGAGTTTCTGGAGGCATGACCTGGGGCAATGCAGGTGGTACTACTGTAAGGAAACATCTGTCAATATTTGAAATTTGTTCTTCCTGTAGAGACTTCAAACATCTTCTACTGTGAAGCATTTTAACTGGTATTGTGAAATAATCTCAGTGCAGTTCAATGCTTATTGAGTTCCTCCTATGTGCCATATCCTATGGATATTTTTTTAAGCCTTTATAATATATTTGATGAAGGGTTTTACAAATATTCACTGTTAACCAATATTCACTTGCCAAAAGGTGTGTGGACAGAGTACATTTAGGTTCAGATACCTGACTTTTTTTTGTCTAAAATGGATCTTAAAAGCAGCTTTTGGAGTTGTAATAGCTTTTATGAAATGATATTTTGATAGATTAAGATTGAGCAAATCAGAAACAAATGTCTTAAATTTTCCTTGAAATGCAATAAGTACCAAAATGTCATAATTTCTTATAACTCTAGAAACCATTATTGATGTCCTAGAGCAGGTTTCTTAACCTTTTTTTTTTGTTCCACAGACCCTTTTGCCAGTCAGGTGAAGACCACAGACCCTTTCTCAGAATGTAGCGGCAGATAGTTTTATGACAGTCAACTAGTGTCGGGTCTAACAACTATCGTAATTTCGAAGTATGAATGAGCATAAGCAATTTTTGCCCTATGCAACAACTGTAATGTGATATGAAATGAACACTACTGCAATTTATTACATACATTCATCAGTGAAAGAAATGCTAGATTTCAGTTATAAGTCAGAGAAAATAAAGATGATAAGTTGATTTTTTTCAATTCAAGCTCATGGACCCCCTGAAATCTTTGGACCCCTGATTAAGAACCCCTGTCTTAGAGTAAACACAATAAATTACCCAAGCAACTTATCTTCCTCATGATATATATGTACTCAGAAACCATCTCTTGGCTCCATAATGCGATCATATTGCATCATCACCTTCAGTCAAAACATATTTGTAAAAAATTCCCTCTGATATTATAATCATGTCACCACATTGAATCAATGCCTTAAAAATAAATTGAACATTTTAAGAAGCTTCAATATTTAAAATAATAGAATATTGGATTTTATGTACTTAAGTTATTCTCCAATGTATAATGTATGGATTTCAGAAACTGTGCCTTTGCACCTATTTCTCTCTTGCAATTATACTATGAGTTTGGTCATATCAGTTGCATTAGCAATGTATAGTGATTAAATGACAAAGTAAAGATGATTTCTCTTCTTATACTCTCACAAATGTTCATACATTACTTTTTTTTAAAGAAATATATTGCTTTGCTGACATCATTTCACTAAATTTGTAATTATCACTATAGGAAAAGAATTGATATTGTCATACTGAGGAAAAAGTAGTAAGTTTACTGTGCTAGTTTGAGTCTTTTGAGGACCCTAGGAAATTATGTTCTTAAGCTAACCCATTCCTGTGCATATAAACCTATTGTATGTGGGAACTTCTGGTTAAATTTGGATTCATTTGATAAGATCACTTTTTATTAGACCACTTCCGTTAAGAGCCTTTGATTAGATTGCAAGATGCCGAGTAGGTCTTAATCCTCTTACTGGAGTCACTTATAAACAAACATGCAGGAAAAAAGCTGGAGAGATAAAGAGAGGCCCCCGAGAGGCTGAGAAAGAAAGTCCATGGAGAGCAAAAAGCCGAAGCATCGAGGCCCAGAGAAGAGGAGAGAGGCAAGCGAAACATGCCAATTGCCTGATCAACCACAGCTGAGCTCAGGGAGAAAGTGAGCCTGGAGGGGAAAGCAGAGACCTTGGCAGAGCCGCCATTGTGCCTTGCCACATGGCAGGAGTCCAGAATTGCCAGTAGGCAAACTTCTGTGAGACAGTATCTCTGACAATGCCTTGATTTCGACATTTTCACAGCCTCATAACTGTAAGCTTTTAACCTAATAAATTCCCATTCTGAAAGTCAACCCATTTTTGGGTTGTTGCTCCCAGCAGCATTTAGCAAACTAAAACATTTACCAAAAGAAATTACTGGAACTAATTATGGGTTCTAATTCTGATTCTGTCATTTACTAGTTCTGTAACTTTCAGCAAGTTTCTTAAACTTTTCAAGTCTCAATTTTCTAAAAAATAAAAGGTTAATAAAAAATGTGTCACCCTACATGGTAGTATTGTTTTAGGATAAAATTTATTCACTTGAAGCTATTTATAGATCATTTACTTTATGTAGAGCACTGAGAAGTTAATGTAAAACAAGAACAGTCCCTGCTTTCCAGAAGTTTACAGTCCAGTTGGGAGAATAGACAAATGAACAGTGTATCACATTAGCATAGACACCACAATATCTCACAAGGATTAACACAAAGATGTTTTCATCCTGATATAAAAAATTTCTGTGGGTAGTTTATAATATATCATTTGAAAAAATACTCTGATAACCACTTAGTGTGGAGGAAAAGGAACCATGAAAGACAATTAGCAGTAGATGGTTGGCAAACAGACTTGCAGGCAGACTGGGTTCTGTAAGCTACAGGGTCTCTTGTTTTGTTGAGCACTGACAGCCCATTTGGAGCAGAGTGGACTTGCTCTGTATAATACAGGAAGAGTGTCTGTGGGGATGGAGGTAGAGAGAGGAGGGAGAAATGAGACCTGGTGTTAGTAGAAGGTAGGAGGAGACAGACCAGCTTGAGACCTGCCTTACAGAATTTGGGCTTGTCCATCTCTACAATAACATAAGTCAAGGCCTATAAAAAAATCTGATATTATTTACTTATATACATATATATGTATATATTCTTTCAGTTCTGTTTCCCTAGAGAACCCTGACTAATACATGGAATGTTAAATTTGTTTTAGTTCTTTAGAGATGTTGCTTCTTTGCCTTTTGGATTGCTATAGTATGCAATGTGTCTTTTTTTCTCTGATTATCTTTAAGATTTACTCTTTATTGCTGGTTTTAAGCATATGATTATCATGCATTAGTGTGATTTCCTCTGATTCATATTACATGGTGTTTCTTGAGCTTATTAGATTTGTAGGTTTATGTTTATATCAAATTTGAAATAATTTGGTCACTTTTTCTTCAAAATTTTGTCTATCTCTCCCATCTTCCTTTCTGGAACTCTGAATACATGTATATTATACCACTTAATATTATCGTACATATCATTGATGCTGTGTTCATTTCTCACTGTCCTTTTTTCTCTGTGTATTTTATTTTTGATAATTTTTACTTTTGTGTCTTCATGTTCACAAATCTTTTCTTCTGCAGTGTCTAATATGCTGTTATAATCATCCACTGTAATTTTCATTTCAGACATTGTACTTCTCCTTTCTATAAGTCTGACTGAATTTTCTCTAATTGTCTCTTCATCATGTTGATGTTTTTCTCTACCTTTTAAAGTTTCCTAGGCTGTTCAAAGCAGATACCATGAAATGGGTTGGTTTAAACAATAGGAATTTATTAGCTTACAGTTTGAGGCTAGAAAAATGTCCAAATTAAGGCATAATCAAGGTGATGCTTTCTTTCTGAAAACTGGCTACTGGCAATCTCATGGCAAGGCATATGGCAGCATCTGCTGATCTCTCTCTTCTCTTCCTGGGTTTCATTGATTTCAGCTGTTTGCTTCCATGGTTTTCTTTCTCTTTGTTTAAATTTCATTCTCTTATAAAGGACTCCAGTAATAGAATTAAGATCCATCCTGATTGGACTTGGCCACACCTTAACTGAAGTAACATCATCAAAAGTTCCTACTTACAATGGGTTTATACATACAGTAATTTAAGAACATGTTTTTCTGGGATGCATAGAGCTTTAATAATAATAATAATAATAATTTAATAGTAACAATAATAATGGCTGTTGTCTACTAAGTCTATCCTCTGTGTCATTTTTTAGTTTCTAATGACTGATTTTTTACCCTGGTTATGTGGTTCTATTTCCTGCTTTTTGCCTGAATTGTAAGTTTTGATTGGATATCAGTCATTTTGAATTTTGTATTATTGGGTATAGATTTTTTTTTTTTTTTTTACCGGGAGGTCCCGGGGATCTAACTCGGGTCCCTCCATATGGGAGACAGATGCCCAACCAGTTGAGCCACATCCGACCCCTGGGTATAGATTTTTAAAAAACAATTTATTGAAGTATATCTTTCATACGTGAACATACATAAACTATAAGTGTTCAATAAGCATTGTGAACTTACAAAACAAACACGTATAACATCATACAGGGCTCCCACACATCACTCCCCCCACAAACACCTCTTATTATTGTGAAACATTTGTCAACAAACCATGAAAGAGCATTGTCAAAGTATTACCACTAACTGTAGTCCGTACCTTCCTCCCCTATACATTTTTAAAAGGGATTTATTTATTTATTTATTTACTTTTATCCATTTTTATCCCATTTTTGCTGTTTCTGTGTCCATTCACTGGGCAACTCTCTGTGTCCATTTCCTGCCCTCTCTTCTCATCCTTCTCCTCCTATCTTCACTGGGATTCAATTCTCAGAATCTCCAATGTGGGAGAGAGGCATCCTACCACCTGCACCACCTTAGTTCCTGGTTTTTTGGCATGTCTTATCTTGCCTCTCCCTTGTGTCACTCTCCTGTTACATCATCATCTTGCTGCATGGCTCATGGGGCCTGGTGGCTCACCCACACAAGGGGCCTGATGGCTCACCCACTTGCGGGACCTGGTGTCCCACGTGCCTTCTATATTTTTCTTTTTTTAATTTTTACTGGGAGTCCCCAGGGATTGAACCCAGGTCCCTTTATATGGGAGACGGATGCCCAACCACCTGAGCCACATCCATCCCACTGCTGTATCTCTTAAGGTTGACCAAAGATACCCAAAGTTACAGTTTTTTCCCATACAGGATGATCATATAATAAATCAGGCTTAGTCTTATCACCAGCATTCTAAAAGCCAGATCTAGGGAGAAAAACTAGGTCTGGGGACACATACGTGGTTTCTAATATAGCGAATGTTTAGCTTACCTTGATTATCACAAAATCAGAACAGCGAGACTATTCGAATTGGGTATAGATTTTGTTGCTTTCCTTTAAATAGTATTTTTTTCTGGATTGAAGTTAAGTTACATAGAATTGGTTTGATCTTCTCAATGTTTACTTTTTTTTTATTTTAATGGGAGGTCCCAGGGATCAAACCCAGATCCCTCCATATGGGAGAGGGACACTCAACCATTTGAGCCACATCCGTCCCCCACAATGTTTACTTTTAAGTTTTGTTAGAGTGGTTCTAAAGCAGCCTTTGATTATGCCTAATTTGGCCCCACTACTAAAACAATGCTCTTATGAGGACTCTACTCAATGCCCCATGTGTAGGAGGTTTTCATACTCTAGCTGGTGGGAATATGAACTATTCCAAGCCCAGTGTGAAATTTGGGGATTGTTTCTTCAATTCCTATCTGGTAGTTGTTCCTCCAGCTTTAGGTTGTTTCCTCACATGCATGTGAAGATCAGTACCCAGCCAAAGACCCAAGCAGACATCTCTGCAGCTCCCTGGAACTCTCTCTCTCTCTCTCTTTCTCTCTCTCTCTCTCTCTCTCTCTCTCTCTCTCTCTGTGCAGCTCCTTCCCTCTTCTCTGGAATTTTTCCCAGACAAATTCTGGTCATATTGACCTCCTCGACCTCTAAATTCTGTCTCCTCAACCTAGCTAGACACCTGGACTCTATTTGGTTTCCCCTCACTATATTGCAACTGGACCCTCTCAGGGATCTCTGTCCTGTGCTGCCTACTGTCCAAAGACTGAAAACCAGTGTTTCATATGTTTTGTCAGGTTTTCTAGTTGTCTGTGTTGGGGGTGAACTCGTTCATGTTACTCCCTTAAGTGTGAAAACATAGCTGGGACATGTTTAATTTAAGATAAAAATGTCAACTAGGCTTTAGATATGTGAGCGTGCATTTCAGAAAAAAGATCTAAACATGAACTATAAATCTGTAACTTTTCAGTAAATTGGTGTCTGTTAAAATCATATAAATGGTTTAAATGGGAGAAAGAGAGAAGGAATGAAAGAATAGAAGGAAAGAGGGAGCCATAGGGATAAAGTCCTGTGGTACCATTTAGAAGTTAAGAAGAAGCCAGTGAAGGAATCTGAGAAGGAGTGGCCAGAGAGGGAGGGAACCTGGAGAATGTGTGGTCAAAAAAGTCAAGAGAAGAGAGTGTCTTATAGCTATACCTCTTGCAGAAAATTCCTACTTCACTACTCCATCAAGTTTATTTAGATGTTTCTCTTCTGTAGTCACAAAACATTCTGGAAATCATAAATTATATAATTTACAGAAACATCTTTGATTTTCTTATCTGTTTCCTCTATAGGCTGAAATGTCAGGACATTCATCTTGCTCCTATCTATGTCTTATAGCCACTCAGAAAATGTTTGTTGACTGGATGACTGTTAAGAGTCTCATCATCAAAGCAAGGTGGTTTCTGGAACTATCCTACCACCACAGATAGCCCTGGAAAAACTGCATGCTTCAGGATTTCAACCTCCCCCAGTTCCTGCCACAACAGCCCTGCCAGTATAATCAGGCTTTTGACTGGTTAATGGTCTGCCTTCCATCTCATCACTGTACTGGAGAACTTTCCTAAATTTTGAGCCACTTACCTAGGGCCTGGTAATCAGCTTAACTTTTGCCCAATTGGACCCCATTGTTATCCTAGCTATTAACAGAGTTTCTTTTGTTTGAATCCACCTGGAACTCATATGCTGCCTCTTCCTACCTACTTTGAACACCTCCATGCATGTCAGCTTTGCTCAGAATGTTCAGATTCTCCATCCCAGGCTTTAAAGTATCATGATCCCTTTGGCAGTCTGATAATACCTGTGGACTCCTTTTCAGTATAGCAATTTTAAATGCATAATATAAAATACACACGATTATAAGGAAACCAATTATACTGAAATACATTTATCAAAGTATTAAAGAAATAAATTTGGGAGGCAACTATATGCTGATTTATTAACACATTTAATAACACGACCTAGCAGCTGGCCCAATAACTATAGTAATTTTGAAGTAGTGATGAATCTAAACATTATTTCTAGATAACTTGAACAACTGTGATATGATATGACAGTATCTGTGATTTTTATGGGTGACACAGTCACTGGGTTTTTTACAAACTGAAAGAGATCAAGTTTAAGACTCTTGGATATACTCTAAAATCATTAAGAAGAATATATTTTTATGTGTTTTGAAATGAGAATCTGGTTAGGATATATTGTTAAGCAAAAGAAAGAGTAGGACATAGAGCAGTGTGCAAGTGTGGGTCATGTATACACACAAATTGTGTATGTGTGCCCTACTTTTGAGATCAGTAGAAAAGGTTAATATCAAAAGGATATGTAATTAAAGTAAATAATTTAAAAAAACCTAATTGGCATGTTTAAACATTTCCTTATTTTTTCCTCAAAACACTCTTCTTTCTGCAATCAAACTAAGGTTTTTCTTCTACCTCTACAGTCATTGTCCTCTCAGTTACGAACCCCACTGCTAACAACACTACAATACCTTCTCATTGTACTTGGAACAAAATATCTAGCATTCCTTAATAAGATCTTGCACGATCTGATTCCTGCCTCCTGCCCACGTCTCAACTTGTTCTTCTCTCCCACTCTCAGGCTCCAGCCACGCTAACCATTTTTCATATCCTTGAATGTATCAAAAACTTTTGGTCTTAGAATTTTCCTTCATACTGTGTCCTTTGCCTTCTCGCCTCCTCCCTTCTCATGGTTAACTATCATTTTTTAGCTATCAGTTTAAACGTTTCTTTTGCAGTAACATTTTACCACCTCTTCTAACTCCCTAATTTGAATCTTTAATCTACATTTTTACTTTCCTTCATAAACCTGGTTTCAGTGGAGTGTCAGGGTGGGGGTGTACTTCAGTGCTTACAGCTGGTCACATAGCTCAAATAAGCCTAGTGACCGACTCACTGTAAGACATTCTCCATCAAGAACAGACTTTGAGCTTCCTGGTGTTGAGGCACTTCTCAGGAACACGGGTGATGGCTCAGGACTTGGAGACAAAAAGTGCATCTTGTTTGACCCCACCCAGTGATGGAAGGACAAAGAAGCCTGATTTCTCCAGACCCCTTTTAATGTATACCCTTCTGCTGTTACTGTATTGTGTCCTTTGCCTGAGCATAAATTGCATCTTGTGAATCCTTTCCATGACCAAACACTTATTATGATTAACGTGTAATTAACACATTGTAAGATAACAATGATAATAACCCCTACACTAAGTTGTTGAATTGAGGACTAAATGAAACAATAAATGTAAAGTACTTGGATTCGTGCCTGACACACTGTAGGTAGTTAATAAATAATAAGTATTATTATTACCAAATCATTCCTCTGTATAAAACATGGTTTAAACATTCAGAGGCAAGAAAGAACTATGAATTATAGTAGTAATGTAAAATTTCATAAAGAAGGTGAAACTTTACTCTGGCCTTGTTGGATGTATAGAATTAGATGTGCAGAAAGAAGTGTAGAGGCATAATGGCAGAAAAACGAGTATAGCAAGGCACAGGGTCAGGAAATAGAGTGGTATCTTAAAGACAGCGTGAAGGCATAAGCTTAACCAGAAAGGAAGAATTATTGAGAAATGAAGTCCTATAAGCACTATGGGAATTTGCCTAGCACTGTTTGCCAGAGCAAAAAATGGGGAAATCCCACATACTCTTCATCTTCAAGTAGAGTGGATGAATAAACTGTATTATAGTCACACAAAGGAATATTACACAGCACTCAATAAATGAACTACAATGACATGCAGCAAAATGGATGACTTTTAACAATGTAATATTACGATTAAAAACAATTAAAATTACAATATATACATTTAAGCATATATATAGATAAGATAAAACTATATTAAAAGGAAAGTGGAAAATGCACACAGTATTCAAGAAGGTGATTGCCATGGAGAGAGGCTAACAGAAGGATGGGATGGGGAACTATACAATTAGATGTAACTTAATGTCAAAGTTTGAGCTTTCATATTGGCTATTAGTTGCTCAAATGCTTATTACATTTTAAAAACATACACATACAGACATACAAACATATATCAAACAGGTTTATGCATGGATAAATCATAGGCATGCCACGAACCAAATGTTAAAATTAATCCAATCCTGTGATCTTGAGTTCCTTTAAAGGAACACAATAAACAAAAACACAGTGGTGTTTGGGATACCTTTATGATACAAAAGTCTTAGTTTATTGCTCATTAAAAAATGGAAAGAGTGAAAATATCTTCTTTAGCAGAAAGTATTGCTCTCTAGACATTTAAATTATGCCCTTTCATTTTTCATTCCCCTCCAGCTAGTCCAGAGTGAAACACAAGTGGATATGATATGAATTATTGCTGAGCCAAGGTGAGAAATGCACATTTACTATGTTAAACCATTGAGATTTAGATTGTTACACCAGCATTAAGTAGACTTATCCTGACTAATACATCTAAGATGAATTCATTAAGAAAACTTTACATATTCCTAATTCCAAATTTACAGGTAGATGTTTGTCTTAGTTTCTAGGCTGCAATCACAAATACCGTACAATGAGTTGGCTTATGCAATGAGAATTTCAGAGGCTGAAGGGCTTGCTTCCTCCCTGGGTTGGTAATGGGTAATGTTTTAGTGGGCCGCAATCCTTGGGCTCCTTGTCTTTCCCATCACATGGCAATGCCCCTGCTCCCCCTTCTGTTTCCACTTCTGGCTCCTCCCTGTGGCTTTCTCTCTATTAGGTTCCAATACTAGGATTAAGACCCACCCAGATTCAGTCGGCTTCACCTTAACTAAAGATAACATCTTCAAAAGGTCCTATTTACAATGGGTTCACACCCACGGGAAAGGATTATGATTAATAACTTGTTTTACTGGGGTATATAATTCAACCTACCACAATGTTTGCTGCCACACAGAGGATTCAAGAATGCTGATCACACACACAAAAAAATAGTCTGTAAAGCATTAAGAGAAGAAAACACTGTAACTGAAGTCCTGATTTTCATCCAATTTTTGCATGGTGAGTTTAGGTGAATTCCTTGACTTGTTATGCATCTGTTTCTTCATCTTTCAAAAGAGGATAATATTAAATGTTTTGGTTACCTCACAAGGTGGCTCAGACTATCAAATGAGATTAATTTTGAAAATTTAACAATATCGGGCCTCTTTGGGGGATCTTATTTTTTCTTATAGAAATTTCCTCCTTGAGTATGAAGAAGCCAGATGTAAGAATAAATTGTCAGAGTCCCCAATAACTGAAAGTCAATAAGTAGTTATTAAATAATAGTAAAAATTTTTTAGTGAATAGGGAGAAAGCTATTCGGTATATAAAACTCAGATTCACAAATTTTAAAGAAATATATTGACATATACATGAAAGTGAATTTCTCACTTTGACCACTAGATAGCAGCATTCTTCCAAAAATAGTTCTGCTCCCACCCTTTCCTCAATTTGTCTTCCACTGCAAATACAGTTAGGTTTCCCCAATGGTATCACTTCAGGGAAATGTCTTGTGGTTAGAAATAAGCATTATACATGATGCATTATAGTGATATAAAGCAGGTTTTAAGAAAGTGATTCAACCATCTATTGTTTATTTTGTTTTCTCCTGCAAAACTGTTTAAAGATACACTGAAATAAAACAGAGTAAGGAAGACGTAAAGGAAACCTAGAAGTGTATGATCCATGCCACACACCAGAGAGAATCACCTTCCAGTTTCTAACACCTTCTCATCCACACCTTTACACATGTTGCCTTTGGGCCTGGGATTTCTTCAAAATCTTAAGTTTCCCAGTTCTAACCTGCTCCCTCTCAACGTCATCCTCTCTTTTGTCCTAAGGGCTAAGAGGGCCGTCTCTCCTCTATGGTTCTTCTCTGTATCTCTGCACTTCCTGTTCCTATCTCCACTATAGCACAGTCCCATTACCTAGTGCTTCATTTATTTGTCTCCCCACCTCGCTGTGAATTCCTGAGCACAGGTCTTTAACCTGGCAGAGGTGCCTATTATATACAGGGAACTAATAATGATTGCTGAATGAACCCTAAACTTACCTAAATATGTGTAAACTCTGATACCTATTGTACCAAGAAATCATTTCATTGGACAAAAACATTCATCAAATAAAATGGTCATTTCTATCTTCTCCACAGCTCTCCACACTTGTGCCTCCCCTCCATGCAAGTGCTGAAACAAAACTTAAAGCCACAGTTTTAAACTCCGAGTTTATCTTTTTTGGTGACTGTGTAAAATGCCTTTAGTTTAAAATCATCATGCCACTTGTTAATATTATGACAATAAAATGATAAAAAATATGTAAATAATAATCTGATTGAAGAATTTTCTAGAACCCATTTTATATTAATAACTAATGACATAAATAAAACCAAATAATGAGAGTTAGGGTATTTTTTTTTTTTTTTTTTTTTATGGGTAAAAATAAAAATTCTCACAATACATACAAACATTTGTAAAATGATATATAAATATATATGCATATATGTGTATTTGCTTACAAAAATGTTATTTATATATATATATATATACATATATTTTAAGAGATGCTTAGATTACCTAAAATATTACACGGAACCCACTAGGATTCCCATTTGCCCACCTCCCACACCTCCCACCACATCCCACACAAACATCTCCCACAGTGTGGCCCACCAACCTCAATGAACTTACACATCCTGGAGCCTAGAGTTAGGGTATTTAAAGAGAGTTGGAACACTGTGTAGGAAATATTTCCCCTGGAAATTCTTTTAAGAAACTTTTATGAAATTAATGTTGGCACCTGCCTCTAGCCAAATTTAAAAATCAAACTAGGCTAAGCTTGTTAGAATGTGAAGTTCTGTAAGAAATGAGCTATGTTGATTTCATTTGTGTACAGCATTTGGATTTTTTGAAGGTTTTTCCAATATCTGAAATAACTAATACTACAGATTCTTTCTTAATGTATGGAATACATATACCATATAGAGTGGAAAGCCTTCCCTAGGCCAAGATTAAAAGTTGTATCCCTAAATGACTGTGTAACAATAAGAGTTTGATGATTACACAGCTTTGGGACAAGCATGAAAGTCTTAATTATGAATGAATAATTTGAGTAGACATTTTAGCTTAGGTTACAATTACAGTGTTTATTGGATTTTTTACAGTTCTGAAGCTTTACTACACTACTGAAGTATTTACATGTGGGGGTGGCAGCAAAGTAATAATAAAAACAACTAACTTTTATAGTACTTCACAGTCAGTAAAAAGCTCTTTCATGTACCATATTTCATTCAGTCGATGCCACAGCCTCCACAGACAAGCAAGGCAAATATTCCTTCTTTCCCTGTTTACAGAAAAAGAAATAGGAATAGGGTTTAAGTGACTTGCTTAACATCATTTAATTCATCATGTGGTGGAGCTTATACTGCAGCCCAGGACTTCTGGCTCCTAATTCCTCATGTTCTCACATTCACCAAGATGAGTGGGCCAGGAGCCAGACCCGGGGAGGTTTAATCTCATTTCTGTCACTTGAGTGCCATGTGCACATTTGTGCTTATTTTGGGTTTCCTTGTCTGAAAATTGAGGATATCAAACCTGTCTCTTCTATTTGACGGAATTGCTGCAAGACATCTTGAAAACCTGTAAGTCCTGTTTGAGGTATGACTGTGATTTCTTGAAAATATATACTTGTGCAATGTAGTTGAGACAGAGACCTGTGGAGCTGGGATTCCTGGTGACTGGAGATGGGGATGTCATTTTTGTTATAGAGGCCTTCACTTAGATTGTAGATTGTGACTGTGGGGACCCTGAAATCAGATACACGTGAATTTTAATCCTGCTTAGCCTTTTACCAGCAGTGTGAACTTTGGCAACTTTCTTTTACCTTCTAAGCTTCAGTTTTCTCATCTTTAAAGTTAGGATTATTGTACTGCATATTATTAATAATATAACATTAATTATTGCAGAAATGTCTATTATAGTTGCATCTTTAACTTAAAAGTTGATAGATTTTTAAAATTCATTTTAATTTGCGGTATAGAGAAGAATCAAATTAACCATATTTTAGCTTTCAAAAAAATACTTTAAGCAAAAGTTTAAATGAAATAAGCTACTATAACCACACTGTGGCACTCCTTACTTGCCTAAGACTTTTTCATTTCAAATTTTCTCAGTAAATTATGCTATAGAATGTAATGCTTTGTTATTCCTGGGAAATTCATTGTGTTTTCCTTCATATTCCTCATGAAATATTTTAATCCTTTACTATGTAGTTTTGTAAAGATTAACATAGTCATCCCAAAGAATTGAATGAGCTTCTTGCTTTTGATTGTGTGAGAGTGTGTGCACATACACTTGTGCCTACACAAAGCAACTTAATAATGAAATCGTGAAATCAAGAAGACTCCTGCAAGCCACTTAAATAGCAATCCCCACAAAACATAGGGTATCAACCAGTTGACTAGCTTCCCAGAGGTGAATGCCCTGCGATGCTGTAAATTGAAATGTTGAATGCGTGACTTATCAGGCACAGAAATGGAATGATAGCCTTACCTGAGAGGACCTGGACCCAAGCAACAACTAATGTTTATTGAGGTCCAATTACAGTCAAGCTACTGGAATCCATATTCAGGTGGGATCCACAAGTTCTCATCAATGAGATATTGTTCAGAAATTGCTCAAATCTTTTCCTATCAGAAACACAATGGCTTATATGGAAGGGAAACAGATAATGGCAGAGGAAATGTCTAAAATATTCCGGACAGGAAGACAACAAGTTTGGTTAGAAGATGTAGCATTTAGGGAACCAACTTTCTTGGGGGAATCTAGCTCAGAGCAATCCTGGTGGAGTAGAGGTGAAGCAACTAGCCCTGTCACACATTGCTTTGTCAGGAAAAGACAGTGGAGGCAGGGACCCTGCATTTATCTACCTTTGGAGCAACCTGCAGATAGTCCATGCTCTCAAGACACATTCATTGTGCTTCTGCCTTTTATTATTGTTTATTATTTATTCATCATAAAAATTACAAATGCTTGCTATTCTATTCTCAAGGAACATGCACTGTAGTGCAAGAATAGATAGGGAACACTAAACATAATGAAAATCAGACTGTGGAAAGTTCCCTGACAGAAGCCCAATAAATGCCTGTTGATTGTGAAATTATTTTATCCAATGCTTGGGCATATATTATAAAGTAAAAATCATATTAATTGTTTATCATTTACTATGTGCTGGGTGGCATGATACCTTCTTTATACAAATAATCTTAGTTCTTGTAAAATCCCTGAAGGGTAGATACTGTTACCCTTGTTTTACAAATTGGAAAACTAAGATTAACTAACTTGTTACAAACTGAGGTCTGTCTGAGTCCAAAACTCATGCTTTGAAAAATATAGTCCCAGACGGTTTGACTCCAACTTAAGAGCTCTTTTCAGTACCCAATGGACAAAAGGATCACTGAGTAAAATTGATTATTTCTGATAGATGAAAAAGTGATATAGATGGGGAAAGCACATTCTAGATCGAAGGGCCAATGTGAACCCTGGCATGAAGGTGTGAAAACATAGTTGCTTAGACTTTCTTCTAATTGTTAGAATTGATCAAGAATAGGGTAGGACTGACCAAGGCCTATCTTATTATTGGGCCACACCCAATAATTCATTCATTCTCTAAGTATTTTTAGTTGTATGATATGTTCATGGTTCGATGATTAGGGAAGAGCAATAGAGTTCACTCTGTTCAGACAACAACGTTGGTGCAGTTTTATTCCCTAAACTGTTCTCTAGGGCACATGAACACATTATTGATGAGACAAACTACAGCATCTGATTCACCGAAAGAGCTGATGCTCCCTCCAAAGCCTCTTTAATTTTTTCCATAACACTTATCACCACGTAACATCATATAGTATATATTTCTTTGTTTGTTTAAGTTCTGAAATTGCTGGGAGTTTGCCTGACTTGTTCACTTTTGGAATCTCTGTACCCAGGATAAAAATATTTGTTGATTGAATGAATATGAATATCTTGTTAATAGTGTGGAATGTTTTTTTCCAACTCTCCATTAAACGACCATGTGTATTCAGTGAAACTAATAAGTTTTGAGCACTTATTATATGCTAAACACAATAGCAGGTCATTGGACAATAACAGTGACCAAGATTATGTCCCTTCAAGGAATTCAGACAAGTAAATATGGTATTTATAATACAAAGTTATGAAAGAATCAATTTCTAAGGTGATCTGTGTATATATAGCATGGGCACCTAGCCCAGGTCTAGGGAATCAGAGAACACGTGCTAGAAGAGATGGCATCAAAGATGTGATACAAAGGACAAGCAGCAGTTAACCAAACAAAGAATGGAGGGACGAATATCACAGATACCTATAAATGCAAGGAGTTTCAAACTGAAATCACATAAAATATATTCGCAATTATAATGTCAATTTCTATTATATATGGTAATTGATTTTTTTTGTTACTCATTTTTAATAGGTATTATTAGGAACAAATTTTTTTCTTTGATTACCTGGCACCTACCATTGAACAGGTCATTGAATTTGGTGGACACACTTTTTCCAGGTACTGAGGAGTAACATGGCTCTATTTACCATATTTCATCAATTCTAAGATGCCATGATATATATGATGTGCCAATATCTTATGTTACATTAAGAAAGAAAATACACTGATAAATGCTATTTCAAATAAAATTTTTATTTCATACATCTTGAAAGCGGTTCCTTAAACTTATTAAACATAGATTTTTATATCACTATTTAATATACATAGAGAAAAATGTAAGTGAACTGCTTGTTTAAGGTATTCCTAAGACTTTTTCAAATTTAGAGTCCAATTTTATAATTTTTTTTGGTCTCAAAGTCATTTGAGATAAGTGATCCTTATTTCTCAAACAATACTACTACATCAAGAGCTTTGGGTGATATACATACTTCTTAAAAGAGTTCTGCACTATTGGTACTAGGATTTGCTTCCAAGATGTTATACTGCAAATATTGATGCTGAAACTTTCTTTTTTTTTTTCATTTTAAAAACAATTTAATGAAGTAAATCATACATACATGAACATACATAAACAATAAGTATATAATAAAAGTTGTGAACTTATAAAACAGACATGCATAATACCATACAGGGCTCTCATACATCATCCCACCACAAATACCTTACATTATTGTAAAACATTTGTAACAAATTATAGCCCATATCTAACATTTGGTGTATTTCCCCCCCAACCTATCCTATTTTTTTATTTAAAATATATAATGAATGGCATTTTGTATAATTACTGAATTATGCATTTATCACTTCAATCAATATTAGAGCATTTTCATTACTCAAATAAATAAATAAACAAATAAACCCAACAAAACCAAACTCCTATCATACCCATATGTTAGTGCTACTAATTACAAATTACAAATGTGCTTTCACCATTTCTACTCATTTACAAACATTTACAAACAATTTTTTACCACTTCTGCACAGATTAATCTCAGCTTTCCATTCTGTAACTACATTCTGTTCTTTGGTGACTTACATTCTAGCTATTAACTCCATGAGTTTGCTCGTTATATTTACTTCATAATAGCAAAGTCACTGGCTTGCTTCACTCAGCCTAATGTCCTCCAGGTTCATCCACATTGTCATATGCTTCATGACTTCATTTCTTCTTAGAGCTGAATAATATTCCATCATGTGTATATACCACAGTTTGTTTACCCATTCATCAGTTGATAGACACCTGGGTGGTTTCCATCTTTTGGAAATTGTGAATAATGGTGCTTTGAACAGCAATGTGCAGATGTCTGTTAATATCATTGCTCTCAGTTCTTCTGGGTATATACTTAGTAGTAGTATTGCCAGGTCATATAGTAGATTTATATCTAATTTCCTTAGGAACCACAAAAAAGACTTCCACAGTGGCTGTACCTTTCTACTTTCCCAGCAACAATGAAAAAGTGTTCCTATTTTTCCACGTCCTCTCCAACACTTGTAATTTTCTGTTTTGTTAATAGTGGCCATTCTAGTAGGTGTGAAATGATATCTCATTGTAGTTTTGATTTGCATTTCCCTAAAGGCCAGTAATGTTGAACATTTTTTAATGTGTTTTTTTTTTTTTTTTTTTTTTTGCCATTTCTATTTCTTCTTTAGAAATTTTCTATTCAGGTCTCTTTCCCATTTTTTAATTGGATCATTGGTCTTTCTATTGTTGGGTGGTAGGATCTCTTTATATACCATAAATATTAGAACTTTGAATGTGTGATTTACAAATATTTTCTCCCATTGAGTAGGCTGCCTTTTTACTCTCTTCACAAAGTCCTTGAGGTGCAGAAGTGTTTAATTTTGAGGAAGTCCCATTATCTATTTTTAATTTTGTTGCTCATGATTTGGGTGTAAGGTTTAAGAGACCTCCACATACTATAAGGTCTTATAGATGTTTCCCTACATTATCTTGTAGGAGTTTATGGTCTTGGTTTTTATGTTTAGGTCTTTGATCCATTTTGAGTTGATTCTTGTATAGGGAGTGAGGTAGGGGTCCTCTTTCATTCTTTTGGTTATAAGCACCATTTGTTGAAGAGACTGTTCTGTCCCAGAAAAGTGGACTTGGTAGGTCTATCAAAAGTCAGTTGCCCATAGATGTGAGGATCTATTTCTGAAGTCACAATTTGACTCCATTGATCAACGTGTCTATATTTATGCTAATACCATGCTGTTTTGACCACTGTAGCTTTATAATACAGTTCATGTTCAGGAAGCATGAGTCCTCTGACTTTTCTTTTTTAATTTTTTTTTTTCTTTTCTTTTCTTTCTTTTTTTTTTTTTTGTGGCTATTTGGGACCACTTTCCCTTCCAAATAAATCTGGTAATTGACTTTTCTATTTTGTAAAGTAGGCTATTGGAATTTTGATTCATATTGCATTGAATCTACAAATCAATTTGGGTAGAACTCACATCTTCACAATGTTTAGTCTTCCAATCCATGAACACGAAATGTCTTTCCATTTGTTTAGGTCTTCTTTGATTTCTTTTATCAGTGTTTTGTTGTTTTCTGAATACAGATCCTTTACATTCCTGGTTAAATTAATTACTAGGTATTTGAGTCTTTTTGTTGTTATCATAAATGGAATTTTTAAAAAATTTCCTCTCAGTTTTATCATTACTGTATATAGAAATACTACTGATTTTTGCTTGTTGATCTTGTATCCTGCCACTTTGCTGAACACATTTATTGGCTCTAATAGCTTTGTTGTAGATATTTTGGGATTTTCTAAATATAGGATTATGAAATCTGTGAATAGTGAGTTTTACTTCCTTTGTTTTTTTTTTTGTTTTTTTTTTTTTTCCAATTTGGATGCTTTTTATTTCTTTTTCTTGTCCAATTGGTCTAGCTAGAACTTCTAGTACAATGTTGAATAACAGTGGTGGCAGTGGGAATCCTTGTCTTGTTCCTGATCTTAAAAGGGAAAGCTTTCAACCTCTCCCCATTGAGTACAATATCGGCTGTGGGATTTTCATTTATGCCCTTTATTATGTTGAGGAACTTTCTCTCCATACTTGCTTTTGAAGTGTTTTTTTAATCAGGAAAAGATGTTGGATTTTATAAATGCCTTTTCTGCATCAATTGAGATGATCACATGCTTTTTTCCCCCTTCAATTTGTTAATGTGGTGTATTACATTAAGTGACTTTCTTATGTTGAACCACTCTTGCATACCAGGAATAAAACTCACTTGATCATGATGTATAATTCTTTTAATGTGCTGTTGGAACCAATTTCCAAACATTTTGTTGAAAATTTTTGCACTATGTTCATTAGAGAGATTGGTCTGTGATTTTCTTTTCTTGTAGTGTCTTTAACTGGCTTTGCTATCAGAGTGACACTGGCTTCATAAAATGTGTTGTAACTTTCCCCGATTTCAATTATTTTGGAAGAGTTTAAACAGAATTGGTGTTAATTCTTCTCAAAATGCTTAGTAGAATCCACCTATGAAGCCATCTGGTCCTGGGTATTTCTTTGTTGGGAGATTTTTGATGACTGATGCAATCTTATTAAATGTGATTGGTTTGTTAAGTTCTTGTATGTGATGTTTTGCCTTTCCCTTGTTGCTTTCAGAATTTTCTCTTTCTCTTTGGCATTTGATATTCTGAATATTATGTGTCTTGGGATAGGACTATTTGGATTTATTCTAATTGGAGTTTGCTGTGCTTCCTCAACACAGGTTTTCACGTCTTTCGTGAGAGTTGGGAAATTTCTGGCCATTATTTCTTCAAATACTTCTCTGCCCCCTTTCACTTTTCTTCTCCTTCTGGAACTCCCATAACACATATGTTGGTATGCTTCATGCTATCATTCAACTCCCTGAGCCCCTGCTCATTTTTTCTATTATTTTCTTTCTCTCTTCTCTCTTTTCAAGTTCAGTTGTTCTTTTCTCTATATCACTGATTCTTTCTTCCATAATTTCTCATCTGCTATTGTGTGCCTCTATTGCATTTTAATTTCACTTACTGTGTCTTTCATTTCCATAAGCTTTATTATTTTTCTATACAAGATTTCAAAATTCTTTGTGCTCACCCAGTGCTTAATGTCTTTTATTCCTTTGGCCATGTTGTTCTTTAGCTCCATGATTTGATTTAGGAGATTTGTATGAACCTCATTGTTTAGCTATTTCAAGTCCTGTATCTCATTTGGAGCTTTGATTTCTTCATTTGCCTGAATCATATCTTCTTTTTTGATAGTATGGCTTGTAATAAAAAAAAAAAATTTTTTTTTTGAGTTACTGGGACCAGGGATTGAATCCAGTACCTTGTATGTGGGAAGCCAGTGCTTAACCACTGAGCTACATTGGCTGCCCCAAGTTGTGTTTTTCATTCATTTGTTGATTGTTTTTGTTTTTAGGAGGTACCAGGGATAAAACCCGGGACCTCATTTGTGGGAGGCATGGCTCAACCACTTGAGCTACATCCACTCCAGCTTGTAATTTTTTTGCTGATGTCTAAGCATCTGATTCTGATGCTGAGTTTACTCTGATGTTCAGTTTCTCTCTCTTTGCCTAGAGATTCACTGTTAAATAGCTGTGTGCTACCACTGTCCTTTGATTCTTGGTTCAACTTGTTCTGGATATTTAGGTTTGCCACTGTTTAACTGCTCAAACCAGGGATAAGGACCCAGTAACAGGTTATAGGCCAGGTTCCAAGGGCCTTGGGGAGGGAGGCAGTACTTTTACTAGCACCCTAGGTGGTAGACGGGAATGCATTCAGTGTAACTCCACAGTGGGTGGTGTAGAAGCAATCTGCTGAAACTTTCTTGATCTTGCCAGAAGGTGTTAAGAAGAAGGTTTTCTAGACACCAACCAGAGTTCATATTCCTTCCTCAAAAGGTCCTTAAATGGTTTATTGATTGAAACATCTAGGAATTGTAATTATTCAGTCACATTATCAGGAATAACAACCAAGTTTGTGGGTACACAGTAAAGGACAATGACATCATGAAGGCAATTTGGCTGACATGATTATGATATGTCATTGATTTTAAGATGCCAATTTTAGAGCTGTTAATATTTGAAAAAAGTGTGCCTTACAATAGATGAAATATGGTAAGTGAAAGGATAGGTCATCAGGCTATTCTAGACTAACATTTTTTTTATCTATATAATTTATTTTGCCTACCAAGTATGATAGTTTGAATTATGCACCCCAATTTAGAGATGTTCTTAATCTTTTTTTTTATTATTGGAATTTACTATATATATATATTTTAATATATATTTTAAAAGATGCTTAGATTACATAAATGTTACACAAAAATTAAAAGGATTCCCATGTTCCCCACCTCCACACCTTCCATAACATCCCACAAAAACATCTTTCATTAGTGTGGCACATCACCTGCAATGGATATACACTAGAGATGGTCTTAATCTTAATCAACATTCCTATGGCTGTGAGCACATTATAAATAGGACCTCTTGAAGATGCTGTTTCTAGTTAAAGTGTGGTGAAATGAACCAGACTGGGCCTTAACCTGGTTTACTGAAGTCCTTTATAAGAAGAGGAAATTCAGACTTAGAGAAAGCCATGAGTGAGCCAGAAAACAAAAGTCAGTGGATCTGGAAGAGAAAGGAGAGGGTATCAGTTATAATGGAAAGCAGGAATACAAGCCATGGAACCCCCAAGGAACTCCAGGAGCCAGCACCAGAATGTTACAGACTTTGGGGAGAAAACATCGCTTTGCTGGCACCTTGATTTTGGACCACTTTTAGCCTCAAAACCGCAAGCCAATATATTCCCATTGTTGAAGCCAACTCATTGTGTGGTATTTGTCATAGCAGCTTGGAAAACTAAGACCTCAATGAATCTTTTTTTTTTCCTTATAAACTCTGTGTTTTGGATGTTTATGTAGAAGTTTTTTGGGTGATGATGTGTGAACACAGATAGCCAGCCAGCCAAGAATGCATGAAAGGACAGCTATGTTAGATCAAAGAGGAGAGAGAAGAATGAAGCTGGTGGAGGAGCCAAGGGTTTACCTAACATAGGCTTCTCAGAGAGTTTGTGGAGGAGGCAGGAAGAACACATTTGGGTCCCGGGCTCTTGCCTTTATTTTGACATAGAAGAGAAGGATAGGGCTTTCCTGTGGATACTAGGGATTGGCAGTTTTAAACTTTACCGTGCAAAAATCAGAAGTGGCAAGGGCCATCTGGAAATGCTGAGGGCAACTGTCATCATCCAAACCATATGAGGGTGCATGCTTTGCTAGTTGCACTTATGCCCAGGGCATGGCTAGCTGGGGTGATCACTCAAAACGGGAACTTATGACTAGGCAAAATGATAAGGCACCAAATATAATTTATTTTATGCCATTATACTCTGATATCAGGAAGATGATCCTTCATTGTAGACATGTATATTGCAGACATTAGAAAGATATATCATGGAAATATCAGCTAATATGTAGGTAGAATTTGGTATGTTCTTGATACCATTTTAGGAATTTTGCAAATATTTAACTCATTTCATCTCACAACAACCCTGAGAAGTAGATTTATTATTATTGTCATTTTATAGATGAGCATACTGTTGTATAGAAAATAAGTTGCCCGTTGTTACAAAACTAGTAAGTGGCAGAACTTGGACTCAAACTGAGAGAGTCTGGTTCCTGAATCTACACTCTTGTGTAAATATATCATAAATGCAAAAAATTTAGCATTCATAAACCTAATCTGGCTTCAGTTCTAAGCCTAGTTTTTAGAGGTCTACCTTTGCATCTGATGCCTTCTTTGTCCTTTGATTTGTGTTTAAATGCCTTCCTCAGCAAAACAGTTTCACATGTGCAGGGTTTTTCAACTTCAGTACCACTGGCATTTTGGGTGGGGATGATTATTTGTTGTAGTGGGCTGTGCTGTGCAATGGAGGATGTTTAGCAGCATCCTTTGCCTCTACCCTCTTGATGCCAGTACCACCTTCCCTTGTGACAATCAAAATATCTCAAGACATTGCCAAGTGTCCCTTAATGGGCAAAATCTTGCCTGGTTGAGAACCATGGGGTTAGAGGCAGATCATACTGAATCTGTTTATAGAACAGATCAGTTTTCATGGATTGACTGATTGATGGGGGATTCCTTTTGCATAATGTATATGGTTCTAGCTCTGCAATGATGAAGCAAAAGTGAAGTGTTTATATAACCATCACTAGTATGTCTTGATCATTTAGATTTCACCAGAGTGAAGTAGGGGGTGACATGTTACTCATACTTGCAGATGGAGGAGGTTAATCATACTTGTTAACATTTTCCTGCTGGACTTACACAGTCATTTGAATACATGAATTTTTCATTAATATTAGAGTTCACAAAAAGGTTTCCATGAAAGTTTGATTTCTAAGTTGATTATTGTAACATAACAAAATACATATCTATTTTCAGCATTCTTATCAGTGGAAATAGACAATAATTCTTGGTAATTTTCTAACATGCCCCTTTAAAGAGCTCCAAATAACATTAGAATCATGGAATTAAATAAAGAAAAATTAGAAATGTTATTATTCTAGACCCATGAAAGTATATGTTGGTAAACTTATTAATGAAATACAGCTTAATAGCAATGGTATACAAGGTCTCATATAGCATATCTCATTTTCAGGCTTTTATTCCTGTGTCTTTAAAATAAACTAGGGAAGGGGAAGAAAATAAGATACAATCAAAGGAAACCTTTGATGGGCTGTCATAATGGGAAGCTGTTCCCACGTTAGCAATTAAGAACTTAGCTTTAGGAGTCAGAATCTTTATGTTCAAATTCTGCGCCTATTTCTTACTAACAAGGAAGTCTTGAGCAAGTTATTTAACCTTACTTCACTTATGAAACTAAGATGATAACAACAGTACCTAACTGCCAATGTGATAATTAAATGAGATAATCATATAAATGCTTTCAGCAGTTTCTGGCATATAAGACATACAAACACACACATATTTAAATAAAAGTTACTATAACTTAGAAATCAGTACCAATGTCAAATGAGTTGGAAAGAGCCTAGATTTCATACCATAATGCCTAGTTATTTAATATTATCCCATCATCCCATGCACCTGGTAAATCAAGAATCAAGTCTCCTCTCTCCCTCTCCCCCACCAGGACCAGCTTCTATTAAATGGTTCACTTTCTTCCTGGTATCCTTTTTTTTTTTTTTTTTGAGGAGGTACCAGAGATTGAACCCAGGACCTCGTACATGGGAAGCAGGCGCTCAACCACTGAGCTACACCCGCTCCCCAGTCCTGGTATCTTTTTTACATTATTTTCTTGGAACTTTAGGTACTTCTATGATCTAGCTTTATCCTACCTTTTCAAAATTATTTACGCATATCCTTCAACAAATATTCTCCATTTTAGGAGTCCTGTTTACTTACTGTCATCAAAATAAATCCAATATGCACATTTCCACTTTGGGCCTTTGCTTAAATGATCTTTCTACTTATTAATCTCCATCTATTCATGCTATATCGAACTTGTATGTCTATTTAAAGTCCCACTCTTTCCCCCAAAGATTCAGCCCTTACCATGTCTTCTTCAGGTGGGGGTTATTTATGAGCCAGTGTTTATTATTTAGTATTTATAGAACTGTTTGTAATTTTTCATCTTTGTGAGTTAGTTTGCACTCTAATTTTTAAAATAAGAATTTGTCTATTTCACCTATTTAAAATCTGTCAGCATAAGGTTTTTAATAATAGTCTCTTATCTTTCTAATATTTGTTGCATCTATAGTTTCATTCCTAATATTTTTGGGGCCTTTTCTCTTTTTTTCTTGATTACTCTTACCAGAAGTGTGTCAAATTTTGTAGTTTTCATGGAAGCAACTTTGGGCCTTGTTGACCTTCTCCATTGTCACACTTTTACTATTTCCTTTCTTCTTCTTTCTTTGGGCTTATTGTCCTAACTTAAGTTGGATGCCTGGCTCATTAATTTTCAACATTTCTTCTTTACTAATATGAGCATAGAAGACTAAATTTCTCTCTATCACTTTACCTGCATTACGCACATATATATAATATATGTGTGTGTGTGTGTATATTTTTAAAATTATTATCCCATTGATTGTTTCCTTTACTTTATCATAAACCAATGCCACCTGATCAACACACTTTCTCCGTGAATCCTTCTTTGAACCTGCTTCCTAAGCTTATATCAGAATTAACCTTGTTGACCCTATTATACTATATTTTATATTATCTCTAATAATTTATTACATTTCTTTTTTTTTTTATTACACAATATATTTGGTTCATAGTAACGTATTCATACAGTACTTGTCCTTTTGTGTCTGGCTTGCTTCACTCAACGTAATGTCCTCCAGGTTCATCCATGTTGCCATATGCTTTATGACTTCATTTCTTCTTACAGCTGCATAATATTCCATCGTGTGAATAGACCACAGTTTGTTTATCCATTCGTCTGTTGATGGACACCTGGGTTGTTTCCAACTTTTGGCAATGGTGAATAATGTTGCTATGAACATCACTGTGCAGATGTCTGTTCGTGTCACTGCTCTCAGTTCTTCTGGGTATATACCCAGTAGTGATATTGCCGGGTCATGTGGCAAGTCTATATTCAACTTCTTTAGGAACTGCCAAACAGTCCTCCATAGTGGTTGTATCATCCTGCATTCCCACCAACAGTGAATAAGTGTTCCTATCTCTCCACATCCTTTCCAACACTTGTAGCTCTGTCTTTTTAATAGTGGCCATTCTGATAGGTGTGAACTGATATCTCATTGTAGTTTTGATTTGCATTTCCCTAGTCATGAGTGATGTTGAGCATTTCTTCATGTGTTTTTTTGCCATTTGTATTTCTTCTTCAGAGAAATGTCTATTCAAGTCTTTGGCCCATTTTTTAAACTGGTCATTTGTCTTTTTATTGTTGAGTTGTAACATCTCTTTATATATCCTGGATATTAAATCCTTATCAGATATGTGATTTGCAAATATTTTTTCCCATTGAGTTGGCTGCCTTTTCACCCTTCTGACAAAGTCCTGTGAGGTGCAAAAGTGCTTAATTTTGAGGAGGTCCCATTTATCTACTTTTTCTTTTGTTGCCCATGCTTTGGGTGTAAGGTCCAAGAAACCACCACCTACTACAAGGTCTTGAAGATGTTTTCCTACATTTTCTTCTAGTAGTTTTATGGTCCTGGCTTTTATATTTAAATCTTTGATCCATTTTGAGTTGATTCTTGTATAGGGGGTGAGATAGGGGTCCTCTTTCATTCTTTTGGTTATGGATATCCAGTTCTCCCAACACCATTTGTTAAAGAGACTGTTTTTTTCCCATTAGCGTGGGCTTGGTAGGTTTGTCAAAAACCAGTTGACTGTATAGCTGAGGGTATATTTCTGGAGTCTCAATTCTATTCCACTGATCAATGTGTGTATATTTATGCCAGTACCATGCTGTTTTGACCACTGTAGCTTTGTAATATGTTTCAAGGTCAGGCAGTGAAATTCCTCCCACGTTGCTCTTCTTTTTTAGAATGCTTTTGGCTATTCGGGTGCACCTACCCTTCCAGATGAATTTGGTAATTACCTTCTCTAATTCTGTAAAGTAAGCTGTTGGGATTTGATTGGTATTGCATTGAATCTGTAAATCAGTTTGGGCAAGATTGACATCTTCGTGATATTTATTCTTCCAATCCATGAACACGGAATGTCTTTCCATTTGTTTAGGTCTTTTAAAATTTCTTTTAGCATTGTTTTGTAGTTTTCTGCATATAGGTACTGTACTTCTTTGGTTAAATTAGCTCCTAGGTATTTGAGTCTTTTTGTTGCTATTGAAAATGGAATTTTCCTCCCGATTTCCTCCTCAGATTGTTCAGTACTAGTGTACAAAAACATTACTGATTTTTGCGTGTTGATCTTGTATCCTGCCACTTTGCTGAACTCATTTATTAGTTCAAGTAGCTTTGTTGTGGATACTTCAGGATTTTCTAAATACAGGATCATGTCATCTGCAAACAGTGAGAGTTTTACTTCCTCTTTTCGTATTTGGACACATTTAATTTTTTTGTCTTGTCTAATTGCCTTAACTAGAACTTCTAGTACAATGTTGAATAACAATGGTGACAGTGGGCATCCTTGTCTTGTTCCTGATCTTAGGGGGAAAGCTTTCAACCTTTCCCCATTGAGTATGATATTGGCTGTGGGTTTTCCATATATGCCTTTTATCATATTGAGGAATTTTCCTTTTATTCCTATCTTTTGAAGTATTTTTATCAAAAAAGGATGTTGGATTTTGTTGAATGCCTTTTCTGCATCTATTGAGATGATCATGTGTTTTTTTTTCCTTCAATTTGTTAATGTGGTGTATTACATTGATTGATTTTCTTATGCTGAACCAGCCTTGCATACCAGGAATAAATTCCACTTGGTCGTGATGTATAAGTCTTTTTATATGCTGTTGGATTCGATTTGCAAGTATTTTGTTGAGAATTTTTACATCTATGTTCATGAGAGAGATTGGTCTGTAATTTTCTTTTCTTGTGGAATCTTTATCTGGCTTTGGTATTGGGGTGATGTTGGCTTCATAAAATGTGTTGGGTAATTTTCCCTCCTCTTCAATTTTTTGGAAGAGTTTAAACAGGATTGGTGTTAATTCTTTCAGAAATGCTTGGTAGAATTCACCTGTAAAGCCATCTGGTCCTGGAATTTTCTTTGCTGGGAGATTTTTTATGATGGATTCAATCTCCTTAATTGTGATTGGTTTGTTAAGTTCTTGTATTTCTTGTTGTGTCAGTGTAGGTTGGTTATGAATTTCTATAAATTTGTCCATTTCATCCAGGTTGTCTAGTTTGTTGGCATATAGTTTCTCATAATACCCTCTTATGATTCTTTTTATTTCTGTGAGGTCATTTGTAATTTCCCCCCTTTCATTTCTGATTGTATTTATTTGCATCTTCTCTTTTTTCTTTGTTAGTCTAGCGAGGGGTTTGTCAATTTTATTGATCTTCTCAAAGAACCAGCTTTTGGTTTTGTTGATTTTCTCTATTGTTTTTCTGTTCTCATTTTCATTTATTTCTGCTCTAATCTTTATTATTCCTTTCATTCTTTTTGCTTTGGGATTGGTTTGCTGTTCTTTTTCTAGTCTCTCAAGTTGTTCAGTTAAATCTTCGAGTTTAGCTCTTTCTTGTTTTTTAATATAGGCATTTAGGCTATAAATTTCCCTCTCAAGACTGCCTTCGCTGTATCCCATAAATTTTGATACGTTGTGTTCTCATTTTCATTTGTCTCAATATATTTACTGATTTCACTTGCAATTTCTTCTTTGACCCACCGAATATTTAGGAGTGTGTTGTTCAGTCTCCATACATTTGCAAATTTACTTTTTTCCTGTCTGTTATTGATTTCTAGTTTCATTCCATTATGATCTGAGAAGGTGCTTTGTATAATTTCAATCTTTTTATATTTATTGAGAGCTGAATTGTGCTCTAACAAGTGGTATATCCTGGAGAAAGATCCATGGGCACTTGAGAAGAATGTATAACCCACTGAGTTTGGATGCAGTGTTCTGTATATGTCTGTTAGGTCTAACTTGTTTATCATATTGTTCAAGTTCTCTGTTTCCTTGTTGATCTTCTGTCTAGTTGTTCTATCTAATGATGTGAGAGAGGTGTTGAAGTCTCCAATGATTATTGTAGAAATGTCTATTTCTCCCTTCAGTTTTGCCAGAGTTTGTCTCATATATTTTGGGGCAACCTGATTGGTTGCATAGATATTTATGACTATTATATCTTCCTGGAGGATTGTCCCTTTTATTAATATATAATGGCCTTCCACATCTCTTATCACTTTTTTTGCATTTGAAGTCTGTTTTGTCTGATATTAGTATAGCTACCCCTGCTCTTTTCTGTTTACTATTCGCATGGAGTATCTTTTTCCAACCTTTTACTTTCAACCGGTTTGTATCCTTGGATCTGAGGTGAGTTTCTTGTAAGCAGCATATGGATGGCTCATATTTTTTTATCCATTCTGTCAGCCTGTATCTTTTGATTGGGGAATTTAATCCATTCACATTCAATGATATTACTGAAAATGCACTATTTATTTCCTCCATTTTATTCTTTGGTTTTCATATGTCATCTTATTTTTGTCTCTTTTTTTACTCTTTTGGTTATCCTTTCTGCTTTTCTTTCTTCTATACTCTCCTCCAAGCCTCTCTCTCCTGTCTTTTTCTTTCAGGTTCTAAGGCTTCCTTTAATATTTCCTGCAAAGGTGGATTCTTTTTTGCAAACTCGCTTAGTTTCTGTTTGTTTGTGAATACTTTATATTCACATTCATATTTGAAGGACAGTTTTGCTGGATAAAGAATTCTCGGCTGGTAGTTTTTCTCTTTCAGTTTCCTAATTGTATCATACCACTCGCCTCCATGGTTTCTGAAGCGAAATCTGCACAAAGTCTTACTGGACGTCCTTTGTATGTGATCGTTTGCTTCTCTCTTGCTGCTCTGAGAATTTTCTCTTTATCTTTTACATTTGACATTCTGAATAATAAGTGTCTTGGAGTAGGTCTATTTGGATTTATTCTCATTGGGGTATGGTGTGCTTCTTAGACATGTAAGTTCATTTCTTTCATGAGAGTTGGGAAATTTTCAGCTATTATTTCCTCAAATACTCTTTCTGCCCCTTTTCCTTTCTTTTCCCCTTCTGGAACTCCCATGACACGTATGTTCTTGCGTTTTGTGTTGTGATTCAACTCTCTGAGCCCCTGCTCAATTTTTTCCATTATTTTCTCTCTCTGTTCTTTTCTCTCTTCAATTTTAGTTGCTCTCTCTTTGGTATCACTTATTCTTTCTTCTATCATTTTGAGTCTGCTGTTGTATGCCTCAAATGTATTTTTTTTTCTTTTAAAAAGTTTTATTGATATGTATCATTCATACATGAACATAGATAAATAAAAAGTTACAGTGAAAGTTGTGAACCTACAAAACAAACATACATGGCTCCCATACAACATACCCCACCACCAAGACCTTGCATTGTTATGAAACATTTGTTACAAATTATGAAAGAGCATCATCAAAATATTACTACCAACTATAGGTCCTATCTTATATTTGGTGTATTTTTCCTCCAACCAAGTTAATTATTAACACCCTGTATTAGTATTCCATATTTATTATAGTTCATGAGAGAACATTCTCATATTTGTTTTGGTAACCACAGTCCATCTTCCACCACAAGATTCACTGTTTTATACTGTCCCATGCCTTGTACAATCCAATACACTCATTGGCTCTCATTTTCATCACAGAATTGTGCTGTCATCACTGCAGTCAATATTAGAATGTTTCATTACTCCAAAAGGAAAAATCCCATACCCCATTTTACCCCCCTATTGTTATCCCTTAGAAATGATATAATATCTTCTTTTTTTTTTTTAATTTATTTTTATTGTGGGTAAAAATAAAAATTCTCACAATACATACAAACATTTGCAAAATGATATATAAATATATATACATATATGTGTATTTGCTTACAAAAATGTTATTTATATATATATACATATATTTTAAGAGGTACTTAGATTACCCAAAATATTACACGGAACCCACTGGGATTCCCATGTTGCCCACCTCCCACACCTCCCACCACATCCCACACAAACATCTCCCACAAGTGAGGCCCACCACCCTCAATGAACTTACACATCCTGGAGCCTTGCCACCAACCATAGACCACAGTTCACACTGTAGACCACACTCTCTCCCACTCAGTTCTGAGTGGTGTGTGCTGATTTAAAATGGCCTACATCCGTTGCCACAACAGTACCCAGGACAACCTCCAACTCCCAAAGAAGCCCCTGTATTTCAACTGCTCATCCCCTCCCTACCCCAAAAGTGTCAAGTGGCCACTGGCTCCACCTCATTGTTATAATTTCTTGCATTGCTAGAATCACCATATGTGAACAAGAGAATACCATCAAGTTCACTCTAGTCCATAGTTCTTCCCCCAATCCTGAGGGGACAGGGATGGTGATGTCCACTCCAACTCCAAGTCAGAGAGGGCTTATATCCCATGGATATGGTGAGTGGGATGATCCTGCCTGCAGATGCAGGCCCTCTCCATTCCCGGGGATGGCCATTGCCCATTGTTGTCTCCTCACAAGGTGACTTGGATGAGTCCATTGAGCTGTAGGGTAGGAGTTGCAGCTCCACCTAGATTTCATGCACACCTGGCACATAGGTAGGCGGGAGGCTCCAGTCTCTGGAAGTATACCTAAAAACTCCAGCATCATATATAGGTTTGAATAGAAGGGACTGGTGAACCATGTGCAGGGAGGACTTATTTGAGTCTAATTCTGTCACTCTCAGGAGCACAGATTCCAAAATAGAACCCACTGATAAGGCATCAGTCTCTTGGGCTATCCCCCCTTATATAGGACCAGGGTGTCTCCGGAGCTCTCAGGAACCCCTCTGAGTGGGGTGATAGGCACTTAGATGTTCTATGAGCTCCTACTGAGGTGTGCGTAAGAGTTACCTCTGGGATGACCTCCCGACTCTCTTTGAAGTCTCTTAGCCACTTGAACTCATTTGTCTTTACCATTTCCCCCTTTTATTCAAGGTCTTTTTCCAGTTTTGTTGCCAGTTGGCACTTGGTATTAATCCCTTGTTGCCAGGGAGACTCAACCCCGGGAGTTATGTCCCACGTTGGGGGGAAGGTAATACAATCATATGCTGAGTTTGGCTTAGAGAGAGGCCACATTTGAGCAACAAGGAGGCTCTCAGGTGGCAACCCTTAGGCACCCCACAACAGCAGGCTAAGTCTCATTTACAAGAGCAAAGACTCACAAGGGTAGTCATCAATTAAAAAAAACACATCAGTGGGTCATCCTATTTTGACAGGCACTGTCCATACACTCAGAGGACTATTGCTGCTCCCTTGGAGACTGTGGCAGAGCTCTCCAGGCTAGGAATTCAGATTCCCTCATTTATTGTGTGATTATTCACCCATCGTGACCATGCCCCATCCCCCGATCCTTTGAATGATTTTGTATATCTTTCATGTATATTCGGATGAACCAATCCCCACGAAACCCCCCCCCCAGACACCTCCCCAATAATCCCCCGCAGTACCCATTGTAACCCTTCTGTGATCCAAATCCTCCATGAACATTTAGTCCATAAAATAATCAAATACACTTACTAGGAAAAAGAAGCAAGTGTGATAAGCTTACATGCAAGAGACAAACATAAGGAAACTCAGGGGGAAAAAAAAAAAAAGAGAAGGAAAAAAAACAAATAATCAAACAAAGAACAAAACAAAATAAAATATAATTAGTGGATTGGGACATTCAAAAAATGGGCAAAAAAGCAAAGGAAATGCCTTTAAAAAAATATATATATATATATTCATTTTTTTTTCCTTTCTCTTTTCCCTTTTTCCTTTTTTCCTTCCCTTTATCACTGTGTTATCGGATGTCTGGTGTGCCATGACACCTTCCTCCTCTCAATCCCCATTGTCTCCCAATTTTTCATTTAATTTTCAAAGAAGTTTTAGGTCATAGCAAAGTCACACACGGAGTGCTGGAGACTCCCAGATACCAAACCAACCCCCCCTTCCCCACGCCATATTAACTCCCCCTCCTTTTTTTTTTGGTTGTTAGCATTGTTATAACTGTTATGCAAATAGCAAAATATAGCAACTAAACATTGTCAGTGATTTACAGTATAGTTTACAATTTAGATGATACAGTTTAATAATTTTGATGATATTTACCATGTCCTGTGTCCATTACTGTAAGGTAATGCAAAACCTTCCCCATGACCACCAAACAACCCATTAGATCTTGACTGCTCCCTTCTCCTCAGGCCCCCAGGGCCCGTGATACAGCCCTCTCCCAAACCATGGAATGTCAAGATTCACAGTTACATGCCCTGGGGATTTGGACCTGCTCTTCCTAATCCACCCACCCAACAGTGCTGCACCACCATACCCAGGAACACCACCACTCATCTGCCCCATCCCCCAACATGCAACCACACTCTATCCCTTTACCATAGATTATGTCCATATGGGTGATGGCTCAAAGCCTGCTCTTCTCTTACTCTCCTTTGTTAACCTATCTTTTAGACAATGGTTCTCAGAGACTGCTCACTTTCCTCAGTTCAGATCAGTGAGGTCATATACTGTTCATCCTTCAGTGCCTGGCTTGCTTCACTCAACATAAGGTCTTTAAGATTCATCCACGATATTCCATGTGTTAGCACTTTGTTCCTTCTTTCAGCTGAGTAATATTCCATTGTATGTATGTACCACATTTTGCTTATCCATTCGTCTGTTGATGGGCACCGGGGCTGATTCCAACTTTTGGCAAAGGTGAACAATGCTGCTATGAACATTGGTGTGCATATATCTGTTTGTATTTTTGTTTTCAGTTCTTCTGGGTATATACCCAGCAGTGGAATTGCTGGATCATACGGAAGATCTATTGCTAGTTTTCTGAGGAACCGCCAAACTGTCCTCCACAGTGGCTGGACCATACCGCAGTCCCACCAGCAGTGGATGAGGGTTCCTATTCCTCCACATCCTCTCCAACATTTAGTGTCTGCTGTTTTTTTAATAGCTGCCATTCTGATGGGTGTAAGATGGTATCTCATTGTAGTTTTGATTTGCATTTCCATGATAGCAAGTGATGTTGAGCATTTTTTTCATGTGCTTTTTAGCCATTTGTATTTCTTCCTTGGAGAAGTGTCTTTTCAGGTCACTTGCCCATTTTTTAAATGGGTTGTTTGTCCTTTTATTTTCGAGGTGTAGGATTTCTTTATATATCAGGATATTAGGCTCCTATCAGATATATGGTTGCCAAATATTTTTTCCCATTGGGTAGGCTGCCTTTTTATTTTCTTAATAACATCCTTAGCGGTGCAGAAGTTTTTAATTTTGAGGAGATCCCATTTATCTATTTTTTCTCTTGTTGCTCATGCTTTGGCTGTGAAGTTCATGAAACCATTTCCTATTACAAGGTCCTGTAGATGCTTCCCGACATTATCTTCCAAGGTTTTTATGGTTTTGGCTCTTGTATTTAGATCTTTGATCCATCTTGAGTTGATTTTTGTATAAGGTGTGAGATGGTATTCTTCTCTCATTCTTTTGGATATGGATATCCAGTTCTCCAAGCACCACTTGTTAAAGAGGCCACTGTCTCCCAACTGAGTGGGTTTCTTGGCCTAGTCAAATATCAGATGACTGTATATGCGAGGATCTATATCAGAACTCTCAATCCGGTTCCTTTGGTCAGTAGGTCTATCCTTGTGCCAATACCACGCCGTTTTGATCACTGTAGCTTTGTAGAATGTTTTAAAGTCAGGTAATGTGATACCTCCAACTTCATTTTTCTTTTTCAATATATCTTTGGCAATTCGGGGCCTCTTGCCTCTCCAAATATATTTTGTGGTTAGTTTTTCCAGTTCCTTAAAAAATATAGTGTTGACTTTTATTGGGATTGCATTAAATCTGTAGATTAGTTTGGGTAGGATAGACATCTTGATGATGTTTAGTCTTCCCATCCATGAACAGGGAATATTTTTCCATTTATTTAAGTCTTCTTTGATTTCCTTTAACAGTGTTGTGTAGTTTTCTCTATATCTTACATCTTTAGTTAAATTTATTCCTAGGTATTTGATTCTTTTGTTTACTATTGTAAATGGTATTTTTTTCCTGATTTCCTCCTCAGTTTGCTGGTTATTGGTGTACAGAAATGCTACTGATTTTTGAGCGTTGATCTTATAGCCTGCAACATTACTGAACTCCTTTATAAGTTCTAAAAGCCTTGTTGTCGATTTCTCAGGGCTTTCTATGTATAGGATCATGTCATCTGCAAATAATGAAATTTTTACTTTTTCTTTTCCAATCTGGATGCCTTTTATGTCCTTTTCTTGACTCAGTGCCCGTGCAAGTACTTCTAAGACAATGTTAAATAGGAGTGGTGATAGTGGGCATCCTTGTCTTGTTCCCGATCTCAGAGGGAAGGCTTTTAGGATTTCACTGTTGACAATGATGTTAGCTTTGGGTTTTTCATATATACCCTTTATCATTTTCAGAAAGTTTCCATCTATTCCTATCTTTTGGAGTGTTTTTATGAGGAAAGAGTGCTGTATATTGTCAAATGCTTTTTCTGCATCTATAGAGATGATCATGTGATTTTTTTCTTTCAGTTTGTTTATGTGGTGTATTACATTGATTGATTTTCTTATATTGAACCATCCTTGCATACCTGGGATGAAACCCACTTGGTCATGGTGTATAATCCTTTTGATATGTTGTTGAATGCGATTAGCAAGTATTTTGTTAAGGATTTTAGCATCTAGGTTCATTAGAGAAATTGGTCTGTAATTTTCCTTTCTTGTGGTATCTTTATTTGGTTTTGGTATTAGGGTAATGTTGGCATCATAGAATGAGTTAGGTAGTATTCCTTCTACTTCTATTTTTTGGAAGAGCTTAAGTAGAATTGGTGTTAGCTCTTTCCGGAATGTTTGGTAGAATTCAGCTGTGAAGCCATCTGGTCCTGGACTCTTCTTAGTTGGGAGGTTTTTAATGACTGAGTCTATCTCTTTACTTGTAATTGGGCTGTTGAGTTCATCTATTTCTTCTTTCATCAATGTCGGCTGTTTGTGGGTTTCTAGAAACTTGTCCATTTCCTCTAAATTGTCATTCTTGTTGGCATATAATTTTTCAAAGTATCCTCTTATGATACTCTTTATTTCTGTGGGGTCAGTAGTGATATCACCTTGCTCATTCCTTATTTTATGTATTTGCATCTGTTCTCTCTTTTTCTTTGTTAGTCTGGCTAAGGGTTTGTCAATTTTGTTGATATTCTCGAAGAACCAGCTTTTGGTTTTGTTTATTGTTTCCAGTGCTTTCTTATTCTCTATTTCATTTAGTTCTGCTCTAATCTTGGTTATTTCCTGTTTTCTACTTCCTTTAGGTTTAGTTTGTTGTTTTTCCAATTCCTCCAAGTGTGCAGTTAGGTCTTCAATTTTAGCTCTTTCTTCTTTTTTAATATATGAATTTATGGCTATGAACTTCCCTCTCAGGACTGCTTTCACTGCATCCCATAGGTTTTGGTATGTTGTGTTGTTGTTTTCATTAGTTTCAAGGTAGTTACTGATTTCTTTTGAAATTTCCTCTTTGACCCACTGTTTGTCTAAGAGTGTGTTATTTAACTTCCATATCCTTGTGCCTAACCTGTTTCTCTGGCCCTTATTGATTTCCAACCTCATTCCGTTGTGGTCAGAGAAATTACTTTGTATAATCTCAATCTTTCTGAATTCATTGAGTGTTGTTTTGTGGCCTAGCATGTGGTCTATTTTGGAGTATGTTCCATGTGCACTGGAGAAGAATGTAAATCCTGCTGTATTTGGGTGTAGTGTTATGAATATGTCTATTAAGTCCAAATCTTCTAATGTATTGTTGAATGCCTTAGTTTCTTGATTGATTCTCTGCCTTGATGTTCTGTCTAATGATGATAGTGGTGTGTTGAAGTCCCCTGCTATAATTTTAGAGGCATTTATTTCTCCTCTTAGTTTTTCCAGACTTTGCCGCACCTATTTTGAGGCACCTCGATTAGGTGCGTAAGTGTTGATGACTGTTCTCTATTCTTGAGAGATTACTCCTTTTACTAATATATAGTGTCCATCTTTGTCTCTTACAATAGTTTTGCATTTAAAGTCTATTTTGTCTGATATTAGAATAGCTACTCCTGCCCTTTTTTGGCTATTGTTAGCTTGTAAAATGGTTTTCCAACCATTCACTTTCAGCCTTCTTGAATCCCTGGGCCAAAGGTGGGTTTCTTGTAGACAGCATATAGACGGATCATATTTTCTTATCCATTTGCCAATCTGTGTCTTTTGATTGGTGAATTTAATCCATTAACATTCAGTGTTATTACTCGTAATGAATTTCTTACTTCAGTCATTTTTTCTTTGGGTTAATGTATGTCATATGTTTTTTTTTGTTTCTCTTTTTGACTTTTCAGTTGTTTTTAAACTCTCCTCCAACTCTCTCTCCTTTGTTTTTTACTTTCAACTTGTAGAGATTCCTTTATTATTTCTTGAAGTGCTGGTTTCTTCTTGACATACTCTCTTAATTGCTGTTTATCTGTGAATATTTTGAACTCTCCATCTTTTTTTTTTTTTTTAAAGATTTTATTTATTTATTCATTTATCCCCCCCTTGCTGCTTGTGCTCACTGGGTCAGCCAACCACGCCGTGCGGGCGGGCTTGCCTTCACTAGGAGGCCCTGGGAACCGAACCCGTGGCCTCCCATATGGTAAACGGGAGCCCTACTTATCGAGCCACAGCCGCTTCCCTCTCCATCATTTTTGAATGCCAATTTTGCTGGATAGAGAATTCGTGGCTGGAAGTTTTTTTCTTTTAGTGTTTTGACTATGTCATACCACTGTCTTCTTGCCTCCATGGTTTCAGCTGAGAAATCAGCACTTAATCTTATTGTGCTTCTCTTGTATGTGATGGTTCTCTTTTCTCTTGCTGCCTTGAGTATTTTCTCTTTGTCTTGAGCATTGGATAATTTGACAAGTATATGTCTTGGAGTTGGCCTGTTGGGATTTATACTATTTGGGGTGCGCTGTGCTTCCTGGATCTGCACATCCATCTCTCTCAATAGAGTTGGGAAGTTTTCAGCCATAACTTCCTTCAACACTCCTTCTGTTCCCTTTCCCTTCTCTTCTCCTTCTGGGATGCCCATAATGCGTATGTTTGTGCATCTTGCATTATCGGTTAATTCCCTGAGACCATACTGGATTTTTTCTATCTTTTTGTCTATCTTTTCTACAATCGCTTTGATATCAACTGTATTGTCTTCCATATCACTAATTCTTTCCTCTGCCTGTTCAATTCTGCTGCCATGTGAGTCCAGCGTCTTTTTCATTTCTTGACTTGTGTCTTTGTTCGCCATCATATCCATTACCTTTTTAGGTGTGTTAGCTATTTCTTCAGTATGTTCTCCCAGTGTCTTCTTTATATCCTTAATCTCTTCCTTCACTTCTTTAAGTTGGTCCATGATATTTGTTTCGATAGCTTTGATTAGTTGTTCGATGTACTGCATTACTTCCTGGTTTTTATTTTGTGCATTGGACTGGTGCATGTTTTCCAGTTTCTCAGAGTCATTTGTATTTTTCTGTTGCCCTCTGGTCATCATATTATCTTGATGGGTTTGTTCAATTGATTAGCTTTTCTCTATGCTCTAGAATTTTATTTAGCTGTTGTTTCTGCGTTGAGTTAAGTTTTCCCTTTGGCAGTTTTTCTTCTTATTTTATTTCCTTGCTTCTTTCTATGTTCCCTTGAAGGCAAAAGGTTAGGGCCAGAGGAATCAAAAGATGTAAGGAAGGCAGAAGGATAATAAAATATTGATAAAAGTTAGAAGAGGGGCAAAATTGGACTTAATGAGATGAATATTTAACTTGTGTAGGCAGTGTAGAGTACTAGGAAAAAATATGGAGTTCCTACAATGGACTGGGAAAATAAATGGAGGAATATATATATAGTGATTTAGAAGGCTAGAATTATGAGGAGGGAGAGAAATAGTAAAGAAGGGTCTGAAAAGAATACGTTAATACTAATAAAAAAAAAAAA
>JAKSZT010054262.1:5301628-5392256 GCA_026826555.1 Tolypeutes matacus
AATGCTTTTTCTGCATCTATAGAGATGATCATGTGATTTTTTTCTTTCAGTTTGTTTATGTGGTGTATTACATTGATTGATTTTCTTATATTGAACCATCCTTGCATACCTGGGATGAAACCCACTTGGTCATGGTGTATAATCCTTTTGATATGTTGTTGAATGCGATTAGCAAGTATTTTGTTAAGGATTTTAGCATCTAGGTTCATTAGAGAAATTGGTCTGTAATTTTCCTTTCTTGTGGTATCTTTCTTTGGTTTTGGTATTAGGGTAATGTTGGCATCATAGAATGATTTAGGTAATATTCCTTCTACTTCTATTTTTTGGAAGAGCTTAAGTAGAATTGGTGTTAGCTCTTTCCGGAATGTTTGGTAGAATTCAGCTGTGAAGCCATCTGGTCTTGGACTCTTCTTAGTTGGGAGGTTTTTAATGACTGAGTCTATCTCTTTACTTGTAATTGGGCTGTTGAGTTCATCTTTTTCTTCTTTCATCAATGTCGGCTGTTTGTGGGTTTCTAGAAACTTGTCCATTTCCTCTAAACTGTCATTCTTGTTGGCATATAATTTTTCAAAGTATCCTCTTATGATACTCTTTATTTCTGTGGGGTCAGTAGTGATATCACCTTGCTCATTCCTTATTTTATGTATTTCCATCTGTTCTCTCTTTTTCTTTGTTAGTCTGGCTAAGGGTTTGTCAATTTTGTTGATATTCTCGAAGAACCAGCTTTTGGTTTTGTTTATTGTTTCCAGTGCTTTCTTATTCTCTATTTCATTTAGTTCTGCTCTAATCTTGGTTATTTCCTGTTTTCTACTTCCTTTAGGTTTAGTTTGTTGTTTTTCCAATTCCTCCAAGTGTGCAGTTAGGTCTTCAATTTTAGCTCTTTCTTCTTTTTTAATATATGAATTTATGGCTATGAACTTCCCTCTCAGGACTGCTTTCACTGCATCCCATAGGTTTTGGTATGTTGTGTTGTTGTTTTCATTAGTTTCAAGGTAGTTACTGATTTCTTTTGAAATTTCCTCTTTGACCCACTGTTTGTCTAAGAGTGTGTTATTTAACTTCCATATCCTTGTGCCTAACCTGTTTCTCTGGCCCTTATTGATTTCCAACCTCATTCCGTTGTGGTCAGAGAAATTACTTTGTATAATCTCAATCTTTCTGAATTCATTGAGTGTTGTTTTGTGGCCTAGCATGTGGTCTATTTTGGAGTATGTTCCATGTGCACTGGAGAAGAATGTAAATCCTGCTGTATTTGGGTGTAGTGTTATGAATATGTCTATTAAGTCCAAATCTTCTAATGTATTGTTGAATGCCTTAGTTTCTTGATTGATTCTCTGCCTTGATGTTCTGTCTAATGATGATAGTGGTGTGTTGAAGTCCCCTGCTATAATTTTAGAGGCATTTATTTCTCCTCTTAGTTTTTCCAGACTTTGCCGCACCTATTTTGAGGCACCTCGATTAGGTGCGTAAGTGTTGATGACTGTTCTCTATTCTTGAGAGATTACTCCTTTTACTAATATATAGTGTCCATCTTTGTCTCTTACAATAGTTTTGCATTTAAAGTCTATTTTGTCTGATATTAGAATAGCTACTCCTGCCCTTTTTTGGCTATTGTTAGCTTGTAAAATGGTTTTCCAACCATTCACTTTCAGCCTTCTTGAATCCCTGGGCCAAAGGTGGGTTTCTTGTAGACAGCATATAGACGGATCATATTTTCTTATCCATTTGCCAATCTGTGTCTTTTGATTGGTGAATTTAATCCATTAACATTCAGTGTTATTACTCGTAATGAATTTCTTACTTCAGTCATTTTTTCTTTGGGTTAATGTATGTCATATGTTTTTTTTTGTTTCTCTTTTTGACTTTTCAGTTGTTTTTAAACTCTCCTCCAACTCTCTCTCCTTTGTTTTTTACTTTCAACTTGTAGAGATTCCTTTATTATTTCTTGAAGTGCTGGTTTCTTCTTGACATACTCTCTTAATTGCTGTTTATCTGTGAATATTTTGAACTCTCCATCTTTTTTTTTTTTTTAAAGATTTTATTTATTTATTCATTTATCCCCCCCTTGCTGCTTGTGCTCACTGGGTCAGCCAACCACGCCGTGCGGGCGGGCTTGCCTTCACTAGGAGGCCCTGGGAACCGAACCCGTGGCCTCCCATATGGTAAACGGGAGCCCTACTTATCGAGCCACAGCCGCTTCCCTCTCCATCATTTTTGAATGCCAATTTTGCTGGATAGAGAATTCGTGGCTGGAAGTTTTTTTCTTTTAGTGTTTTGACTATGTCATACCACTGTCTTCTTGCCTCCATGGTTTCAGCTGAGAAATCAGCACTTAATCTTATTGTGCTTCTCTTGTATGTGATGGTTCTCTTTTCTCTTGCTGCCTTGAGTATTTTCTCTTTGTCTTGAGCATTGGATAATTTGACAAGTATATGTCTTGGAGTTGGCCTGTTGGGATTTATACTATTTGGGGTGCGCTGTGCTTCCTGGATCTGCACATCCATCTCTCTCAATAGAGTTGGGAAGTTTTCAGCCATAACTTCCTTCAACACTCCTTCTGTTCCCTTTCCCTTCTCTTCTCCTTCTGGGATGCCCATAATGCGTATGTTTGTGCATCTTGCATTATCGGTTAATTCCCTGAGACCATACTGGATTTTTTCTATCTTTTTGTCTATCTTTTCTACAATCTCTTTGATTTCAACTGTATTGTCTTCCATATCACTAATTCTTTCCTCTGCCTGTTCAATTCTGCTGCCATGTGAGTCCAGCGTCTTTTTCATTTCTTGACTTGTGTCTTTGTTTGCCATCATATCCATTACCTTTTTAGGTGTGTTAGCTATTTCTTCAGTATGTTCTCCCAGTGTCTTCTTTATATCCTTAATCTCTTCCTTCACTTCTTTAAGTTGGTCCATGATATTTGTTTCGATAGCTTTGATTAGTTGTTCGATGTACTGCATTACTTCCTGGTTTTTATTTTGTGCATTGGACTGGTGCATGTTTTCCAGTTTCTCAGAGTCATTTGTATTTTTCTGTTGCCCTCTGGTCATCATATTATCTTGATGGGTTTGTTCAATTGATTAGCTTTTCTCTATGCTCTAGAATTTTATTTAGCTGTTGTTTCTGCGTTGAGTTAAGTTTTCCCTTTGGCAGTTTTTCTTCTTATTTTATTTCCTTGCTTCTTTCTATGTTCCCTTGAAGGCAAAAGGTTAGGGCCAGAGGAATCAAAAGATGTAAGGAAGGCAGAAGGATAATAAAATATTGATAAAAGTTAGAAGAGGGGCAAAATTGGACTTAATGAGATGAATATTTAACTTGTGTAGGCAGTGTAGAGTACTAGGAAAAAATATGGAGTTCCTACAATGGACTGGGAAAATAAATGGAGGAATATATATATAGTGATTTAGAAGGCTAGAATTATGAGGAGGGAGAGAAATAGTAAAGAAGGGTCTGAAAAGAATACGTTAATACTAATAAAAAAAAAAAAGAAAAAAGAAGAAAACAAAATAGATGGGATAGAAATTGACACCCTTAAGTTGTGGGCCTATGAAAAAATGTTGTCTCTAAGAGCCACAGCAGAAAACAGAAGGCAGAAAGATGCAGGAAGGATAAGCGATTGTTTGTAATACAGAATCAATATATACAGCGAGTGGGAAATTACTGAATAAGAAGCCCAGCAAAGAAGCGACAAGCTGGCAGCACTTATTAAAAAAAAAAAAAAAAAAAAAATAGAAGGAAAAAGGAAGGGGGGAGGAAAAAGGAAATAATAGCAATAGACCAGAAAGTAACAGAGAGAAACCAAAGATCCACACAGGCAAGCAGTCAAACAGAACTAAGGGGGGTCAATGATTCCCCTAGGGTCCACGTGGATCCTTCCTGCCTACTTGTGTTTATCAATGAATTTCCCCACAGGGTTCTATATGCAGGTCCTGAAGCAGCTTTTAGCTATTAAACTAAATTAAAAAGAATTTATTTTTCATTTGTTGAGGTGACCTCACTTTTTTTTTTTTTTTTTTAATTTAAATTTTTTTAGCCAAATGCAGGACCCAAAATAATTCCTCCTCTAGACCAACCCCCTTACGGAAGGGACCCTAGCTGGGCCCGTGGAAATTAATCAAGCACGTCCCACTTTCCGGACTCCCCAGGTTAGCTGAAGCTCTGATGTTAGTCAGTGAGGAGTGCTAAAGACGGCGGATTCCGCCCCTTCTGGCGCCGAGCTCCAGCGTCACTGGGCTGCTCAGTAAATCAGTTTGAGTGCAGATTCGCGTCTGCTCTCAGCCTAATGGTGCTTCAGGTCAGCTTATCTGCTCCCCAAAGCTATGGGGCGGTGCAGGCAGCCAGATCAATGTCTAAAAATATAAAATACCCTTCCCTGTCTTCCAATAGAACCCTCCCTTTTTTGGGAAGTGTCCCTTCCTCCTGGCTCCGCAGCGGCCCGGGTCTTATCCCTGGGTGGCTAGGGAAATCAGCTGCATTTCCCGACCAAAATCCCCCCTCTGGTTCACTGGGTGCTGATTAGCATCTTTTACTCTGTTCACATAAGGTCCAAGGGGTGCCAGGCAGCCAGATCCCGAGAAAATAAAACTTTTTCGCCCCGCCCGCGGCTCCAAATGGCTGTTTTATTTAATTTTATTTTTTGTTCCCTAACCGCGGGGCTCAGCTGCCTGTGCCAACCTCCACCGGCATCCTCAAAACTCACGAATCTCCACCGTTCGGTCCACGCCGCTGATCCGCGCAGATAGATGTCCCAAGCTTCTCACTCCACGCGTGCACAGCACAGACCCCCGGGCAGGACCCCGTCCACTATCCGCCTTGCTCTGGGAGCTTGCAGTGTGGGCCCTCCTACACTAACGCCATCTTGGCCCCTCCTCAAATGTATTTTTGACTTCACCTATTGTGTCTTTCATTCCCATGAACTCCGTTACTTTTCTGTTCATGATTTCAAATTCTTCTTTACATTCGTGCAATGACTTCTTGATGTCATTGATCTCTTTAACTATATTCTCTTTCATCTCATTAATTTGATTTTGGAAATTTGTGCTCATCTCACTGATTAGTTCTCTCAAATTCTGCATGTCTTCTGGGACTTTGCTGTATTCCTTTTCTTGGGCCAAGTCTTCTATTTTCTTAGTATGGCTTGTAATTTTTTGCTGTTGCTTAGGCATCTGTTTAGTTTGTATTTTACTTAGATGTTCTAGCTCTTTCTCTTTTATGGGGTTTTAGTGGCAGGAGGCTGTGAGTTACCACAGCTCTTTGATTTTTGGCTCAATCTTGATTGTTAGGATTGTTCTGCTGGTTGCTCAAAATCGGGCACTGGACCCAGTAATTGGTTGTGAGTCGTTTCCTAGGGCCTTGGGCAGGGAGGCTATAGAGGCCAGGAAAAGCCTCTCTTACTTATTTTTCTTATGTGCACTTCCCTGGTCTGCCAGGAGATGGCGCTTGTTGGCAGCTCTCATTTCAAGCCTGGTCAGTGCTTATTTGTTGTGACACAGACCAGATCAATGTGATAGAGCTTCCTGTATGGGGGCTAAGAGCCCTGTGATTCAAACTTTCACAGACAGTTCTCCAGAGTTTTCTCGTAGTGCCCCCCTTTCCCAGGTAGGAAATATTTCCACTCCCTTCTGAATCCTCAACAATCAGTCCCTGTCAGTAGAGGAGGAGATTGGGAGGTTTGTATATCTTTAGCCCCTTGCAGGCTCCAAGGCAAACAATGGCGCTGCCCCACCCATCCTGGAAGGGCTCTTGGGACAGGGCAGACCAAACCTGTGAGTCAAATGTAGGGTCAGCCCCAGGCTCTCTCTCCCCTCTCCTGTGGAGTCCTCAACAATTAGTCTAGGCTAGAAGAGAAGGAGGTTGCGAGGGTCGGATTTCTCCAGTCCTTCCCAGGCTCCCAGGGCAAACCCCCATGTGGAAGGTCCGTGGGGCTCCGCAGCCCAAATTTGCAGGTCAGAACCGGAGTCAGCCTAAGGCTGTGTCCCTCTCTCTCCCCTTTCCGGGAGTGGTAGATCCCTGTCTGTGGTTGCAGGCCCAGAGGCCTGAGAATTCTAAAGAATATGGGGAGGGTGCCGACAGCAGCAGAAACTGCTAGTTCCAACTCCTGGTCTGTTATCGCGATTTCCTTCTTTGTCCCTCTCTCCTCTGGGTGGTGTGCAGCCTTCACCTGCTGTCCTAAACCCTAAAAGATCTTTTTCGGGGCTGTTTCAGCCTGTCTTCTGGCTATTTTTCTGGAGAAGAGATTCCCGTGTCTTACTAGTCCACCATCTTCACAGAAGTTATTACATTTCTTTTTTTTTCTCTGTATTCTCCCAATTGATGATAAAGTCTCTACATACAGAGAATGTCTTGTTCATCTCTGTATGCCCAGCACCTCATAAACTCTCTGGCTTATAATTTTTCATAGAATGAGTGAATGAAGCAAATTATGAACCCTGTACTTTCCAGCTTCCATGCCTTTTCTCGTACTGTCTCTAAGTTTGAAGGTTTTCTTTGAAAACCTTCTTTGATCATTATGTACCTATCTGCCACCTCTTGCTCATAGTCTTATTAGAATAATTATGTTCTTTATTCTGTGGGAAGACATTTTCACATTCTTTATGGCCCTTGTCCCTTATTCTACGGTGACTGCATCACTCACTTCTATCTCCTCCACAGTGTCTGACAAACTCAGGAAGGTGCTCTATACAATTTGATTTAATAGAAAATTAGAGTCTCTTCAGGGCTTATCTCTGGATCAGATTCTAAGCCTCATTGGCCTGAGCATTGTTGGGCCTTCTGCCCCAAATATCTTTTCTCCCATGCTCCAAATGTTTTCACTTTGTTAAGAGCCTAAAACTTTGGCAATAATATTGAGAATTAATAACAATATACAGGTTAATAATAATCAAGAGCTAATAACATTTAGTGCATGCTTATCTTATGTAAGGCACTGTTCAGATGTTTCACATCCCAACTCATTTAATCTTTCCAAAAATCACAATGAAAAATTTTACACATTTACATTTTAAAATGCAAATGTCCTGAAAAGTTTAAGAAACTGAGTTTTCATCAGTTTCCCTTCCTTCATGCTTTATTGGAGATTAATTGCACTGGGCCTTTGATTGAGAAGAGGAAAGTCAAGAGTATTTTGGCATTTGGAAAGGGAAGGGCAAAGAAAGGAATCCGGGGCCAGAGGATTTTATGTCTGACCACAGCGATGAGAATTAGGAGGTTTAGAGAAAAGGCGAGAAGATGAGAAAAATAAAGTTCCTCTCTTTAAAGTATTTATCTCTGAAAAAAAAAATGCAATTATTCTACTCCTTCTCTATCCTAAATAAATATTCCCCTGCCACCAGCACTTAGAACTTAGCATTTTAATTATGTGATTATATGGATCAAATAATATTTGGCAGATTATCCTGAATCCAAGTTTACATTTGTAAAATTTTCTTTCTTTCTTTCTTTCTTTTTTTTTTGAGAGGGAAGGGAATGCATTTCAAACTTAAAATAATTTACTACTAATAACTATTTTTTAATAATATTTGTAATAATCACATTTAAAATTTATCTGGGGAGCAGGTGTGGCTCAAGCAGTTGGGCACCTGCCTACCACATGGGAGGTCCCAAGTTCAGTTCCCTGTGCCTCCTATAGAAAATGAGCAAGACAGTGAGCTGATGCTATGGGCTGGTGTGGAGAGCTGACTCAACGAGATGAGGAAATAAGATGATGTAACAAGGAGGCACAATGAGGATACGCAATGATGGGCACAACAAGCAGGGAATGGATATGGCTCAAGCAATTGGTCACCTCCCTTCCATGCGAGAGGTCCCTGGTTCGGTTCCCAGTAACTCCTAAAAGAAGATGAGGAGACACTGAGAGCGCACAAGGAACAGACACAGAGAGCAGACAGTGAGCGCAAACAATGGGGGATGGAATAAATAGATAAATAAATAATAAATAAATGAATGAATGAATGAATAAATAAATAAATAAATCTTTAATATATCTGGGAGAGCAGATGTGGCTCAAGCAGTTGAGCACCTGCTTCCCACATTGGAAGTCTTGGATTCGGTTCCTGGTGCCTCCTAAAAACAAAACAAATAAACAGAAAGCAAACAAATGAAAAATAAACCAACTCAGGGGAGCCTATGTGGCTCAGTGGTTGCGTGCTGGCTTCCCACTTATGAGGTCCCAGGTTCAATCCCCAGCCCCGGTACCTCAAAAGAGGTATATATCTGTATATCTGTATATATATATCTGTCATTTGTAAGTTGAAGGCCATCCCTTTGTCTTTAATCAGTATTTTAGATTATTCCTCTTCTCTCTTCAACTAAATTTCAAATTCTGAAGCAGTGGAAACAAGGTCTTGTTTGTTTGTTTATTAATATCCATAGGACTTAGCAGAGTGTCAGGCATACAATAAGCCATTGTTGATAAAAATATGCAGCACAATGACAGCTGACTATAATTCAATTCTGCAAACATTTTTTGAGGCCCTCTTATGTTCAGGCACTGGGTACAAAGACTGTCTTCTAGAAGCTGAGAATCTAGTGTAGAACTTTAAGTCACTGTTATGAGTACAGAATTCACTTTTAAAGCTTGAATTTTGACTTGGAGTAAGGCATCCATAACTATCTAATATGGAGGTTGTAAAATTATTAGCAAATAATTTCTTATCCAAAATTCTATTTTACACAAGTGCGATTACTTCTGGGGCCTTGTTTATCATTGGTAAAGGACTTGTGTGCCTTAGAAAACTTTGCTCTCTAGTTCTTGTTAAATATCTAATACAGAAATACTAAAAGCAGAGCAATTCAGAAATATTATTTTATGAAAACTATACAGAATTTATCTTCATTATGGTTACCCATAGGATTCATTATATTTTTCCTATTCATTATGAAATGTCAGAGAAATAAATAATGAGACTGATTCACTCTCAAATGAATTGTGAGCTTGTAACTTGGAAACTAGACTAACAGATGGGAACAAAATTGCAGAAAACTCATAGGTTTATGAAAGGTAACACTCTCATAAAACTAGATAGGTGATATTTTAATAAATTCTTTAATCTCTTTCCTCTCCTCAGGCCAGAGAAATTATTATTAACTTAAAAAAACAAACAAACCCTGTAAATGTTATTGCAATGGCTAATTTTTGGTAGCTAGGTCAAATTTTTTAAATCCTCCATTATGAGGACATCCTTAATTGTCTTAAACTCCAATTTAAGTAATTTTTATTTTATTTCACACTTAGTGGAAAGAAAAATGCATGCCTGTTTTCTGCTGCTTTATTAAAAAAAAAAAACCTCTTATTTTTTTAGTACAATTCAGGACAAAAGTTATTCTTGAAAAAATCAATATGTACATTTTTTTAAAAAAAACAACAAACAGTAGGACAATCAGACAAATACAGAAAAAGATTTGAGATTTTGCATGCAAATAAACTGGCAGTAAGGGGTGATTTCAGCTGGTTGACCCTCTTAACATCTTCATTTATCCATGTTAGTGAGTTTTAAAATAGTGTTACAGCATATGAATAGTTTATCCAGATAGGGGTCTTCTATGACCATTAGTTCACTCTCTCCTATAGTGCTTCCAAGTCTGGGGTTACACATCATTTACTTGTATGAACCTTCTCTCTCCTCCTGCTTGTCAGTTCTTCTATTTTTGTTAAGCACCTAATATAAGCCAGGCATTATGTAATATATTAGGAATACAAAAAAGTAAAAATTTTCATGTCCTCGAGGAGTTCGTAGGCTTGTGGCAGATAATGCCAAGTAAACTAATAATTAAAGTAAAGGGTGATACAAACTAAATGCAATGTTATGGGAGAATAGAGGAAGGAGTACTCAAATTCCTGGGAGTATAAAAAAAGACTTGGGAGATGATAAGACATTTGAACCGAATATTAAAAGAACTATTTAAAGGAAACCAATGTGGCTCAGTGGTTGAGTGCTGGTTTCCCACATACGAGGTCCCAGGTTCAATTCCCATCCCCAGTACTTCAAAACAAACCAACAAACAAAAACAAAAACTATTTGGTAGGAGAAGTGGCAGAGATTCATTCTAGCAGAGTGACCAGGATGACATGTTTGGAGTGTAACACATTTCTGGAGGGAGGAATGCATTGGGGGAGAATAAAAGAGGAAGATATTGTATCCAACCATTATAACTTATATCATAGCAATCCCTTGCTTAAAACCCTTCTGTAGCTTTCCTTCCAAATTAGAATAAAACTCAGAGCCATGCCTCTGTCCTGCAAGTCTCTACCACAATGCAGAACCTGTCTGTGCCTCCACCTCATTTCATATGCTCCATGTTCCAGGAAGTGGGATCTCCTTTTGCTTCCTTGATGCCCATTTCGTCCATGACTTTGTCTGTGATCCTTCCCCTGTTTCAGGCACTCTTGCTCCATTATCCCTATGGCTAGTTCCTTCCCTTCCTTAGGTCCTAGGTTAAAAGTCATTTGCTTGAGTTCTTTTATGCTGTAGGTTAACTATAGGGAGAGATTGTGGTAGACCTGCTGGGTTTGGGTATAAACTGCCAATTCCAGTTCCCACAGCAGTGGTTATGCTTACGTCAGCTAGGAGAAATATCCGGTTCCAACCAGGGTGCCGGACCCGTCTTCCCTCAACCTGTTAATAATCAGGTGGTGTAGCAGTTTGATGTAATTATGAATTCCAAAAATGTAATTGAATCATGCTTGTAAACTGATCTATTAATCTGGGCATGATTAGGTTAGGATTAGGGCGTTGAGCCCCACCCCTTGGTGGGTGGGGAATTGAATATAAAAGGCAAGGCAAAGGACAGTTGAAGCAGTCTTTTGAGAAGCAACTTTGATGTTGGAAACAAGGCCCCAGGAGAAGAAAAGCGAGCCGTTCGCTTGATCATCTACAGCTGCCCTTGTGGAGGAAACAGGAGCTAAGCCCGGAGAGAAACACAGCCCCGGGAAGAGAGGAACCTTGGAAGCCTGAACCCTGACAGCTGTCTTGCTCTAACACGTGGCAATGGACTGTGGTGAGAGAAGAAACTTAACGCTTTATGGCCTGGTATCTGTGGATTTCTACCCCAAATAAATACCCTTTGTAAAGACCAACCCATTTTTGGTATTTCACATTAGCACCCCTTTGGCTGACTAATACAGGTGGGTTAGGGAAAAATACACCAAATATAAGCTATGGGCTACCATATTTTAATGATGATCTTTCATAGTTTGTAACACATGTTTCACAAAAAAGCAAAGTGATGGTGGTGGGGAGATGTATGGGAGCCTTGTCTGGTGATATGCATATTTGTTTTGTAAATTCACAAATTTTACTGTACATTTATTGTTTATGTATGTTCAGGTATGAATGATATACTTCAATAAAATTTTATTAAAAAAACACCAACTATTTGAGAAACAAATGAACAACAACAACAAAAAGTCATTTGCTCAGATAAGTCGCCTTGGCCACCAGAGCCAGTGTAATTTCTCCTCTCCATTCTTTGTCTCAGTCCCTTATTTATTGATTTTCTTGTTTGTTCAATTTTTTTAAAGTTGTTTTTTTTTTTTCTGTATCATTTTGAATTGAAGTTCCAGGAGATCAAAGATAATGTCTTTGATCATTACCAATATGTTCCTAGCAACTGATCAGGGGTCATTTATCTTTTTGTGTGTGCCATGGATCGCTTTGACACCCTGGTGAAGTTTCTCAAAATAATATTTTTAAAGGCATAAAATAATATGCATATTATTACATAGGAAACAAGTCATACTGAAATAAAATTAGTAAAATAATAGAAAAATTTGGATATAGTAATAGGTGGGATTTTTCTACAAGATCTAGTGATGTATCAAATAATGACTGGATTATTTTCAAAGCTACTTTTATTTAATAACTTAAATTAATTGAGTACATAGGACCATGAACCAGGTAAATTTTTGTTATTGCTTATTTTTAGGATGTTTTTCTTTTCTTGAGCTTTTTATTTTAAAATAATTTCAAGCTTACAGAACAATTGCGTTAATACAAAATCCATACAGAGAATTACAACATATACCTCTCCCCTCAGATACCCAAGACCACTAATTTTAATGCATTGCCACATTTGCTGTATAATTCTATAGAAATATAAATATTATAAATATTTATCTATTTTCTAAACATTTGAGTAGGTTGCAGTCATTACGCTCCTTGAACACACAATACTTCCATATACAGTTTCTAAGAACAAATAAATTCACTTAAGTGAAATAAGTGAATTACCTTAAATACAAGTATCAAGTTCAAGAATTTTAACACGGAGATAAAGCTTACAGTGTATATTCCAGTTTTTTCATATGTCCCAATGATGTCCTTTTGGGCCTTTTCTCCTCCATTATTAGATCCAGTCCAGGGTCATTTAATTGCCACTGTCTTATCATTTGCTCTTTAATTGCCGTAATTTGAAATACCGATAAGCATAAATAAAATTTTAAGGTTTCTGTAACAACTGTAATGTGTTACAAATATATCTACCACTTTTTATTGGTGACAAAGTAAGAGGTGCTGCTAATAGTTATGATGGAAAGCCACCTAAGCAAGAGTGACATAATCCAATTTATCATAGTTTGAAATGCCATCTTGATCTTTAAAAATTTATTTACTTTATTTTTCTTTATTTATCTCTGCCCTCCCCCAGATGGTTCTCTCATCTGTCTGCTCATTGTCTGCTCTCCTTCTCCAGGAGGCACCGGGAACCAAACCCCGGAGCTCCCACATGAGAGGGGAGTGCTCAACAGCCTGAGCCACAACCACTCCCTGCAGGCTGGGATGTCTGCTGCCTTGTGGCAAATGCTTGCAGTGGGGGCGGAGTCTGCTTGTCTTCTTTCAGGAGGCATAGGAACGGAACCCAGGACCTCCCATGTGGTAGGCGGGCACCCAAGTGGTTGAGCCACATCCGCTTCCTGTTTTGATCTTTTTTTTTTTTTTTTTTGAATCAAACAATATATTATACAATATATTTGGTTCATAGTAACGCATTCATACAGTATTTGTCCTTTTGTGTCTGGCTTGCTTCACTCAACATAATGTCCTCCAGGTTCATCCATGTTGCCATATGCTTTATGACTTCATTTCTTCTTACAGCTGCATAATATTCCATCGTGTGAATAGGCCACAGTTTGTTTATCCATTCTTGACACTACCATTGGTGAGGACCCACAGAGCTTTGCTCCATGGAAGACCTCCCTCACCCAAATACACAGCCTCACCACCACGATCTGCCTGAAAATGAATCCCATTATGCCTGTTTGTTTCAGCAAAACCCAAGGCTGTCAGGTAATCCCTCTTTACCTTCATTCTCATTCCTATGGGGTTATGTCGCTCTCCTCATCTTGTCCATTCTGAGAGTTCTCCCCATCCACGTCGACCCTTTCTCTATGCCTTTAGGAATGCTCCCCGTGTCGTCAGGAACTTTCTCTACATCTCCAGATTTGTCTCTGACCATTCACCTCACCTTTCTGTTCTGAGAACTGTTACCCAAAGACGCTACTCAAGTAATGGTGTTTGTCTCCTCCACAAGGCAGGGAAGTGAAAAAAAGAACATCATCGTCCCTCTCCTTAAAATGCCCGGCTCCTTTGAAGCTCATGTCAATAGATGATATACTGTTCTATCTACTCTCAATCCTTATTTCATACATTGCTGAATATTTGGTCATTTCCCCTCATTTCTTGAAAATTTTAGCTGCTAGCACTGTTTTTCTTTCCAATAATATTTCTGTTATAATTTTTGGTGATATAAATATCTATGTCAATGACTTTTCACTATCCTAGGATCTCAATTTCTTGACCTTCTCACCCCAATGAATTTGTTATACATGCCACTACAACCATTTTTCTCTGAACTCCATCATCTGCCCCTCAAGCCAGTAAGTCTGCTACATTAGCTGGGTGGAATTTTTGGAGAATTCCTCCAACAAGGAAACCACAAACTCATAGTCTTCATCTGAGGCAATAGCATTCTTACAACTCAAGTTTATGTATGTCTTTGGTCACTTTCCAGTACCTTCAAATATTTGTTTGAATATTTTTGTCTAGCTTTTGTAATATTTTTCTTCAGGAGGAGTAGCTGGACCTTTTCATTCTTTTCATCAAGTTTTAAATGCAGTTGTATTTTCCATTTTTAGAATTTCTCATGTTTTTTTTTTTTTTTTTTCCAAAACTAAGCTTTTAATTGTTTCAATTTAAAAATACTTTCCTGTTTTCTGCTGGCATTTTCAAGCTTTTAAAAAATTTCTTTTTACATAGTAAGAATAAGTTGCTTTATAATTTGAGCTTGATAATTCCAATTTGAGAAGTGTTTGTGGGTCTGTTTCTGTTGTCTGATTTTTTGGTTGGTTCTAAACCAAGATGCTTTGACATTTTTGACCTTTGTCATTTCTTACTTTGAACTGCTCCTTTATCTTGCTAATTATTTATTGGCATTCTTAGAGGTCTAGATAAAGGCACATTAACTACAGGGAGGATTTGCATTTGTTTCTGCTAAAAGGCTACTGTCACTACCCACCTGAACCACCTAAATCTGCAGCAATTTGAGTTTTATTTTTGTTTTCTTTTTCAGTACATAATTGATGTGAATTTGGGCCCCAATTTGTGCAAGACAGAATTGTGGTTACAACTAATGAGTGAATCCCTCCTCCTTAGCAAAACCAAACATCACCACACCACACCACACCACACCACACCACACCACACCACACCACACCACACCACACCACAAACAAGCAGACCAGATGCACACTCTTTTCGGTGCCAAGATAACTGTTCGTACAGTTCCCTGGAGCTGGGGGTGGGTAAGGTTCATTTATATCTTGATGGTGCAGTCCTTTAGGGTACTAGCTTTATAGGTGTAGATCTATTAGCTTTCTTACCCTGATTGGGCCCTGATCTTTGCATTCTGAACCTTTCTCCCTGTGAAGCTGTCAAAAACTAGTTGTCAAAGCCAAAGCTCAAATTCTCTGTTTGGCCCATGTTCTGAAAGCAAATGTGTCTTTGGTGCTGTGGGTACAGTTCTGGTTTCTTCTTTCATTTTTATTTTCACCTTGTAATTGCTAATCATCTTGTAAGAGTTTCAGTATCCTTAAGAAGATTTTTAAAAGTCTATATTGTTTCTAATATTTTTAGACTTTTCCAGTAGAATTATTGATCCAAAAATTTATCCCTCCATATTTATCCTTACTCTTTTGCTGTATTTGAATATATAATCAAATGCAAGCTTGCTTAGTATGTTTAAATATCTCAAATTTAATATTTTCAACCTCTTTTAGCCTCTTGGCCCCAAGGTCAATTTTGTCCCTACTCCAGATCTTCCCATCTCAGTAAAGTCAGCTTCACTACTGAAGATGCTTGGGCCATGTTCATGAATTCATCTCTCTTGGTCTCATACCCCATATTTAATCCAATAGCAAATTTTATTGGCCATATTTTCTAAATAAATCCAGGATGGTATAAATTCTCCAACAATCACTACTACTAACCTGGACCAAAGCATTGTTACTTTTTACATAACTTAATGTAAGAACCTCTCAATTGGTCCCATTGCTTCCTCCCTCCCCTCACCACTCCATTCTCCACAAAGCAGCCAGAGTGATCATTTACAGATTTATGTCACTCATGTCACTCCTCCACCCCCAAATTTTCAATGACTAACCATCTAAGTTAAAGTGAAAGCCCTTTCCGTGGCCTGTGAGGCCTCCATAATCTCATCTCCTTCCACTCTCTCCACCATTCCTCAATGCTTGTACAGCCACACAGTCTCCATACTGTTCCTCTAGCATCCTTCTAACTCAGGATTTTTATACTTCCAGCTTCCTCTCCTAGAAACAATCTTCTCCCATAGATCCCCCATTTGGTTTACTCTTTTTTTTTTTTTTTTTTCCAGAGAGATTTAATTTTATAGTGGGGATAAGATCAGCTTAAAAAGGTAAATATAACTTGAGTCAAAATATAAGTACCTTAGATAGTACATAAACTAAATGCTGGGGGGGTGGATATCGAAGGAAGGACAGTTTGAACACTAGTTACACTCTGAAATAATAAAGAGATGTCTTGAGTAGCTATTAAGCTTGGTGCAGCTGTTATGCCTATATTTAATGGTACCAAATTGCTTTACTTTTATAGTTTTTGGGCTTTTTTTTGCATCTGATTTTTTTTTTATTGTGGGTAAAAATCAAATTTTTCACAATACATGCCAATATTTGTAAAATGATATATAAGTATATATGCATATATGTGCATTTGCTTACAAAAAGGTTATATATATATATATATATATATATATAAAGGTGCTTAGTACCTAAATATTACACAGAAACTACAGGGATTCCCATGTTCCCCACCTCCCACACCTCCTACAACATCCCACACAAACATCCCCCAACAGTGTGGCCCATCGACCTTGATGGACCTACACATCCTGGGGCCTTGCCATCAACATCGTAGACCACACTCACTCCCACACAGTTCTGAATGGTGTGTGCTGATTTAAAATGGCCTACATCCGTCACCACAATGGCACTCAGGACAACCCCCAAGTCTCGAAAAAGCCCTTGTATTTCAACTGCACTTCCACTCCGTGCCCCGAAAGTGTCCAGTGGCCACCGGCTCCACTTCACTGTTATAATTTCTTCCATTGCTAGAATCACCATATGTGTACAACAGAATACCATTAAGTCCACTTTAGTCCATAGATCTTTCCCCAGTTCTGAGGGGACTGGGATGGTGATGTCTACTCCACCTTCAAGTGAGAGAGGGCTTATATCCCATGGATATGGTGGGTGGGATTATCATGCCTGCAACTGCAGGTCCTCTCCATTCCCTGGGATGACCATTACCCATCGTTGTCTTCTCGCCAGGTGACTTGGATGAGTCCATTGAGCTGTAGGGTAGGAGTTGCAGCTCCACTGAGATTCCACACAACCTGGCACATAGGTAGGCCAGAGGCTTATGTCTCTGGAAGTACATCTAAAATCTCCAGCATCACATATAGGTTTGAATAGAAGGGACTGATGAACCATGTGCAGGGAGGACTTATTTGAGTCCAACTCTGTCACTCTCAGGAGCACAGATTCCAAAATAGAGCCCACTGATAAGGCATTAGTCTCTGGGGCTATCCCCCCTTATATAGGACCTGGGTGTCTCCAGAGCCCTCAGGAGTACCTCTGTGTGGGGTGATATGCACTTTGGTGTTCTATGAGATCCTACTGAGGTGTGCGTAAGCATTACCTCTGGGATGACCTCCCGGCTCTCTTTGAAGTCTCTTAGCCACCTGAACTCATTTGTCTTTACCTTTCCCCCCTTTTATTCAAGGTCTTTTTCCAGTCGTGTTGCCAGTTGGCACTTGGTATTAATCCCTCATTGCCAGGGAGGCTCATCCCCGGGAGTCATGTCCCACATTGGGGGAAAGGTAATGCATTCATAAGCTGAGTTTGGCTTAGAGAGAGGTCACATTTGAGCAACAAGGAGGCAGGCTCTCAGGTGGCAACCCTTAGGCACCCCATAACAGTAGGCTAAGTTTCAGTTACAAGAGCAAAGACTCATAAGGGTAGTCATCAATAACAAGAACTCATCAGTGGACCATCCTCTTTTGACAGATACTGTCCCTGCGCTCAGAGGACTGTTGCTGCTCCCTTGGAAAATGTGGCAGAGCTCTCCAGGCTGGGAATTCAGATTCCCTCATTTATTGAGTGATTGTCCACCCACTGTGACCATGCCCCATCCTTTGATCATTTGAACAATTTTGTATATCTTTCATGTATATTCAGATGAACTTACTCCCATGAATCCCCCCTCCCAGACACCCCCCACCAATAATCCTCTGTAGCACCCATTGTAACCCTTCTGTGATCTAAATCTTCCATGAACATGTAGCCCATATAATAATCAAATACACTTAATAGGAAAAAGAAACAACAATGATAAGCTTAAATGCAAGAGATAAACACAAGGAAGCTCAGGAAAAACAAAAAACAAACAAAAAACAAAACAAAACAAAACATAATTAGCGGATTGGGACATTCAAAAAAATGGAAAAAAAAAAACAAAAGAAATTCCTTTAAAAAAAAATTATTCTTTTTTCCTTTTATCACTGTATTATCGGATGTCCAGTGTACCATGACACCTTCCCCCTCTCATTCCCCAGTGTCTCCCAAATTTTCATTTAATTTTCAAAGAAGTTTTCGGTCACAGCAAAGTCACACATGGAATACCAGAGACTCCCACATACCAAACCATCCTCCCCTTCCCCACCCCATATTAAAACCGCCCCCTTTTTTTTTTTGGATGTTAGCATTGATATAACTGTTATACAGATAGCAAAATATCGCAACTAAACATTGTCAATTGTTTACAGTATAGTTTACAATTTATACTATACAGTTTAATAAGTTTTGATGATATTTACTATGTCCTGTGTCCATTACTGTAAGGTAATGAAAAACCTTTCCCATGACCACTAAATATCCCCTGTTTGTTCTTTTCTGTTCCTTCCTCCCCCTCCCCTGGGGGCATATGACATTCTCCTCTCTTGACTCATGGAATGACAAGATTCATAGTTACATACCTTGGGTATTCCAACCTGCCCTTCCTAATCTACCCACCTGTGAACCCTGCACCACCACACCCAGTAATATCACTACCCATCTGTCCTGTCCTTCAATATGCAACTATACTCTATCCCTTTACCATAGATTATGTCCATATGGGTGATGGCTCACAGCCTAATCTTCTCTTTCTCTCCCTTGTTAATCTATCTTTCAGACAATGGTTCTCAGAGACTGCTCACTTTCCTCAGTTCAAATCAGTGAGGTCATATACTGTTCATCCTTCAGTGCCTGGCTTGCTTCACTCAACATAAGGTCTTCAAGATTCATCCACGTTATTCCATGTGTTAGCACTTTATTCCTTCTTTCAGCTGAGTAATATTCCATTGTATGTATGTACCAGATTTTGCTTATCCATTCATCTGTTGATAGGCACCGGGGCTGATTCCAACTTTTGGCAACGGTGAACAATGCCGCTATGAACATTGGTGTGCATATAGCTGTTTGTGTCTTTGCTTTCAGTTCTTCTGGGTATATACCCAGCAGTGGAATTGCTGGATCATACAGAAGATATATTGTTAGTTTTCTGAGGAACCGCCAAACTGTCCTCCACAGTGGCTGGACCATACCACAGTCCCACCAGCAGTGGATGAGGGTTCCTATTCCTCCACATCCTCTCCAACATTTAGTGTCTGCTGTTTTTTTAATAGCTGCCATTCTGATGGGTGTAAGATGGTATCTCATTGTAGTTTTGATTTGCATTTCCCTGATAGCAAGCGATGTTGAGCATTTTTTCATGTGCTTTTTAGCCATTTGTATTTCTTCCTTGGAGAAGTGTCTTTTCAGGTCACTTGCCCATTTTTAAAATGGGTTGTTTGTCCTTTTATTTTCAAGGTGTAGGATTTCTTTATATATGCAGGATATTAGGCTCCTATCAGATATATGGTTGCCAAATATTTTCTCCCATTCGGTAGGCTGCCTTTTTATTTTCTTAATAACATCCTTTGAGGTGCAGAAGTTTTTTATTTTGATGAGATCCCATTTATCTATTTTTTCTCTTGCTGCTTGTGCTTTGGCTATGAAGTTCATGAAACCATTTCTTATTACAATGTCCTGTAGATGCTTCCCGACATTATCTTCCAAGGTCTTTATGGTTTTGGCTCTTGTATTTAGATCTTTGATCCATCTTGATTTGATTTTTGTATAAGGTGTGAGATGGTATTCTTCTCTCATTCTTTTGGATATGGATATCCAGTTCTCCAAGCATCACTTGTTAAAGAGGCCATTCTCTCCCAACTGAGTGGGCTTTGTGACCTTGTCAAATATCAGATGACTGTATATGCGGGGATCTGTATCAGAACTGTCAATTCGGTTCCATTGGTTGGTAAGTCTATCCTTGTGTCAATACCACTCAGTTTTGATCACTGTAGCTTTGTAGTATGTTTTAAAGTCAGGTAGTGTGATACCTCCAACTTCATATTTCTTTTTCAATATATCTTTGCCAATTCGGGGCCTCTTACCTCTCCAAATATATTTTGTGGTTAGTTTTTCCAGTTCCTTAAAAAATACAGTGTTGATTTTTATTGGGATTGCATTAAATCTGAAGATTAGTTTGGGTAGGATAGACATCTTGATGATGTTTAGTCTTCCTATCCATGAACAGGGAATATTTTTCCATTTATTTAAGTCTTCTTTGATTTCCTTTAACAGTGTTGTGTAGTTTTCTGTATATAAGTCCTTTACATCTTTGGTTAAATTTATTCCTAGGTATTTATTCTTTTAGTTACTATTGTAAATGGTATTTTCCCCCGATTTCCTCCTCAGTTTGCTCGTTATTAGTGTACAGAAATGCTACTGATTTTTGAGCATTGATCTTATAGCCTGCAACATTACTGAACTCCTTTATAAGTTCTAGAAGCCTTGTTGTATATTTTTTAGGGCTTTCTATGTATAGGATCATGTCATCTGCAAATAATGAAAGTTTTACTTCTTCTTTTCCAATCTGGATACCTTTTATGTCCTTTTCTTGTCTCAGTGCCAGTGCAAGTACTTCTAAGACAATGTTAAATAGGAGTGGTGATAGTGGACATCCTTGTCTTGTTCCCAATCTCAGAGGGAAGGCTTTTAGGATTTCACCATTGAAAATGATGTTAGCTTTGGGTTTTTCATATATACCCTTTATCATTTTCAGAAAGTTTCCATCTATTCCTATCTTTTGTAGTGTTTTTATGAGGAATGAGTGCTGTATTTTGTCGAATGCTTTTTCTGCATCTATAGAGATGATCATGTGATTTTTTTTTCTTTCAATCTATTTATGTGGTGTATTACTTTGATTGATTTTCTTATATTGAACCATCCTTGCATACCCGGGATGAAACCCACTTGGTCATGGGGTATAATCCTTTTGATATGTTGCTGAATGCGATTAGCAAGTATTTTGTTGAGGATTTTAGCATCTAGGTTCATTAGAGAAATTAGTCTGTAATTTTCCTTTCTTGTGGTATCTTTCTTTGGTTTTGGTATTAGGGTAATGTTGGCATCATAGAGTGAGTTAGTCAATATTCCTTCCAATTCTATTTTTTTGAAGAGCTTAGGCAGAATTGGTGTTAGCTCTTTCTGGAATGTTTGGTAGAATTCAGCTGTGAAGCCATCTGGTCCTGGGCTCTTCTTAGTTGGGAGGTTTTTTGATGACTGGGTCTTTCTCTTTACTTGTAATTGGACTGTTGAGTTCATCTATTTCTTCTTTCATCAATGTAGGCTGTTTGTGAGTTTCTAGAAACTTGTCCGTTTCCTCTAAATTATCATCCTTGTTGGCATATAATTTTTCGAAGTATCCTCTTATGATACTCTTTATTTCTGTGGGGTCAGTAGTGATATCTCCTTACTCATTCCTTATTTTATGTTTGCATCTGTTTTCTCTTTTTCTTTGTTAGTCTGGCTAAGGGTTTGTCAATTTTATTGATATTCTCAAAGAACCAGCTTTTGGTTTTGTTTATTGTTTCCAGTGATTTCTTATTCTCTATTTCATTTAGTTCTTCTCTAATCTTTGTTATTTCCTTCTTTCTACTTCCTTTAGGTTTAGTTTGTTGTTGTTTTTCCAATTCCTCCAAGTGTGCAGTTAGGTCTTCAATTTTAGCTCTTTCTTCTTTTTTAATATATGTATTTATGCCCATGAACTTCCCTCTTAGGACTGCTTTTGCTGCATCCCATAGGTTTTGATATGTTGTGTTGTCGTTTTCATTAGTTTCAAGATAGTTACTGATTTCTTTTGAGAGATTTCCTCTTTGACCCACTGTTTGTCTAAGAGTGTGTTATTTAACTTCCATATCCTTATGCCTAACCTGTTTCTCTGGCCCTTAGTGATTTCCAATTTCATTCCGTTGTTGTCAGAGAAATTACTTTGTATAATCTCAATCTTTCTGAATTCATTGAGAGTTGATCTGTGGCCTAGCATGTGGTCTATTTTGGAGTATGATCCATGTGCACTCGAGAAGAATGTAAATCCTGCTGTATTTGGGTGTAGTGTTCTGTATATGTCTATTAAGTCCAGGTCTTCTAATGTATTGTTGAGAGCCTTTGTTTCTTTATTAATTCTCCATCAAGATGTTCTGTCTAATGATGGTAATGGTGTATTGAAGTCCCCTGCTATAATTGTAGAGGCATTTATTTCTCCTCTTAGTTTTTCCAGAGTTTGCCTCACATATTTTGAGGCATCCAAATTAGGTGTGTAAATGTTGATGATTGTTCTCTCTTCTTGAGAGATTACCGCTTTTACTAATATATAGTGTCCATCTTTGTCTCTTACAATAGTTATGCATTTAAAGTCTATTTTGTCTGTTATTAGAATAGCTATTCCTGCCCTTTTTTTGGCTATTATTAGCTTGTAAAATTGTTTTTCAGCCATTCACTTTCAGCCTCCTTGCATCCCTGGATCGAAGGTGGGTTTCTTCTTGACAGCATATAGATGGATCATATTTCCTTATCCATTCTGCCAATCTGTGTCTCTTGATTGGTGAATTTAATCCTTTAACATTCAGTGTTATTACTCGTAATGAATTTCTTACTTCAGCCATTTTTTCTTTGGGTTAATGCATGTCATATGTTGTTTTGTTTCTGTTTTTGTCTTTTTAGTTGTTTTTAAACTCTCCTCCAACTCTCTCTCCCTTGTTTTTTCCTTTCAACTTGTAGAGATTCCTTTAGTATTTCTTGAAGTGCAGGTTTCTTATTGACATACTCTGTTAATTTCTGTTTATCTGTGAATATTTTGAACTCTCCATCATTTCTGAATGCTAGTTTTGCTGGATAGAGAATTTATGGCTGGAAGTTTTTTTTTTTTAGTATTTTGAGTATGTCATACCACTGTCTTCTTGCCTCCATGGTTTCAGCTGAGAAATCAGCACTTAATCTTATTGTGCTTCCCTTGTATGTGATGGTTCTCTTTTCTCTTGCTGCCTTGAGTATTTTCTCTTTGTCTTGAGCATTGGGCATTTTGACAAGTATATGTCTTGGAGTTTGCCTGTTGGGATTTATACTATTTGGAGTGCGCTGTTCTTCCTGGATCTGCACATCCATCTCTCTCAATAGGGTTGGGAAGTTTTCAGCCATTATTTCCTTCAACACTCCTTCTGTTCTGGGATGCCCATAATGCGTATGTTTGTGTGTTTTATGTTGTCGGTTAATTCCCTGAGTCCCTGCTGGATTTTTTCTATCTTTTTGTCTATCTGTTCTACTATCTCTTTGATTTCAGTTGTGTTGCTTCCACATCACTAATTCTTTCTTCTGCCTGTTCAAATCTGCTGTTATGTGAATCCTGCGTCTTTTTGATTTCTTGGATTGTGCCATTGTTCACCATCATATCCACTATCTTTTTAGGCATGTTTGCAATTTCTTCAGTATGTTCTCCCAGTGTCTTCTTTATATCCTTAACCTCTTCCTTCACTTCTTTAAGTTGGTCCATGATATTTGTTTGGATAGCTTTGATTAGTTGTTCGATGTTCTGCATCACTTCCTAGTTTTTAGTTTTTTCATTGGACTGGTCCAAGTTTTCCTAGGTGAGAATCTGGTACATCATAGGCCCTCATAGTTTAATTGTACAAATTTGTTAGTAAATATACTTGGATATATAAAGTAGCACATTTTTGCAACATTTATTATAAGACAAAAAGAACAAACACTTGACTGAGAAACACCCAACTTCCAATATTACCTCTTTTACATTATGATCCTATGATCTTGTATAAAGCAAGAGTCTAAAATTTTTAGGTAATGTTTACCATGTAGAGTTGTTATGGTCTATAAATGAGAAAATTGTGTGTAAAATACCTCACTTCCTACTTTATAAACAGGAGAAACTTAATGTTCTTTGAGGCCTATCACAAATGAAAAACCAAAACTAACCCAAACCAAAACAATGACTTTATGCAGTTCCCTAAAGGCATATAGCATATACATATGTGTGTGTGGGTGCATGTATATTATATATATATGTAAAATAAGACTAGACTAGTTAGAAAATGTGTTGACTTCACAGTGTACCCTGTGAATTACAATTGGAATTCTTATTATGAAAAAACATTGGAGTGTGTCCCTTTGTTTACTCAGTGACAAGAACAAAGTCAAGACTTCATGAAACATAAGTTTTGTTTATCTTGAAGTCCTTGATTTCAATTTGGTGATCTTAAGTAATTAGGTCAATGTACTGTGATAGATTAAGGAGAGGTTTCCTTTTGGGCTGTAGTCTGCTAATTCAAACATGTACATAATGCTTTCAGTGTGCCAATCCCTGTTCTAAATATTAACTCATTTGAAATTCAAATTAGTCCTATGAAGTTAACACTATTATTATGGTCATTTAACAGATAAGGAAACAATGACTTTTCTGGGCCACAGAAAATTTAATTAATTGTTCAAGGTCACTTAGCTAGTAAGGGGCAAAGCCAGGGTGTGAACCCAGGGGACCCCACAGACCACGTCCTTAACACTGTGCTCTGCTGTCCTGACAAAGAAGTGAGGAGTCTATTCTTCTCAAGAGGATGCACGGGAATTTATTGTATTGGAGTGTTTAGATTCATTTTTCTCCCTTTCCAAATAATTCCCTTCTGGTATTAAATAGAGTTTTTATGTAAAAAAAAAAAAAAGTTATTATGAGCAGTTCAAGCTGAAAACAGATTTGTTGCGACGATGTTGGGTAGCTCACAGAATCAACAATTGTTTGCACTTGCTGTCTGTTCTCTGTGTCTGTTCATTGTGTGCTCTCTTTGTCTCTTCATTCATCTTCTTTTTAGGAGGCACCGGGAACTGAACCCAGGACCTCCCAGGTGGGAGGGAGCTGCCCAATCACTTGAGCCACATCTGCTCCCTGCTTATTGTATCTCTCATTTGTTTCCTTGTTGCATCAGCTCACCGTGCTAGCCCGTCAAGTCAGCTCGTCATACCAGCTGTCTTGTCGTCTTCTTTAGGAAGCATAGGGAACTGAACCCAGGACCCCCCATGTGGTAGGTGGGTGCCCAACTGCTTGAGCCACATCCACTTCACCCTATTGCCTTTTTATATTCTATATTCAGGGAAAACAAAGATTCATGTGACAGAAATTTCCAGCAATGTAAGAAGAGGTTCTCTTATTTAAGGGAAAGAAAAGACTAAGATTCAATACACTCCTTTCCAGTATTTTCCCATATGCTCTCAGATGCAACAGTTTTGCAGTTGGGGAAACTGCTTTCTGTCATCAATCCAACATGTAATCTATTAACTGTTTTTTCCCAAAGTGTGTCATAACCTTGTTCTCCTAGTTTGGGGTGATACTTTTGATTACCTATAGATTCAGTTTTTGTTTCTAATATAAACCTCATTTTTCATTAATAAATGAAGCCCTTCTCCCTAATCCTAAAGAAGGTTCATCATTGCAGACTATTCAAGCTAAAGACAAATAAATAAACACAGAGAACTTACAAAATGCAATATAAATATGTCAATAAATCTATGTCATAAAAGGCTCACTTTGCATGCCATTCACTGCTTTGTGGTTTAGTGTTCCAAAATCATTTTTTTGACTAGTAATATTTGTGAAACTCTCCTATTACTCCCATGGAAAAAAGGTGATTTAAAACTTAAATTATTAATGACTCAGTACAAAAGTCACCTTATAAATATCCTTAAAGAAAGTGTTTCTAACAAATTTATCCTAGAATCAGGAAAAATAAAGTAACTGGCAAAATAATTTCATTTTGTTTATAAAATTCTTGTGCATTATATAAGAATTATATGTAAGTTTATATATAATTTAAGCCCTTAAGGAGATTTGGAAAAAAGGCAGTATTCTAATACTTAGACATACCACCGTTTAAAGCTACAATCTGAAAGAGAAATTTACATCTTTTTTTCATTACAGCACAACCATAATCATTTAGACTTCTGGTACTGATTTTACATGAAAATATAGATTTACCAATATCTATAATAAGACCTATTAATTCCATAATCATTGCTGGAAGAATACTTATCATTACTACCATATTTGACCTACAGTGCAAAGACAAACTTATTTGGACTTCAGCAGAAGAAAAGTTTCCTAAAAGTTCTTTGTCCTTTTTTAAGTTTAAAAATTTAATAATTTATTAGATAATTGATATACACAAACTTTATTTTGACTTTTTGGTTATAGACATCATTTTTTAAATTCTTATCTTTATTTACTCCCCCCAAAGAAGAAGGATTAGTTTTGTGGGCAATGATTATATGGGAGGAGGAAAGTGATGTATGGCCAAAGAGTGGGTTTACATATTAGCATATAATTATTGTAGTTTAGTCCTAAGAATCACTGTATTGTAGCAAAAATCCAGAAAATGCCATTGACAGTTAATAAATATGAAATTTGATTCTCAGTTATATGGTTTATACTATCATAGCCCCCTGAGTCTTACATATAAACAAAAGACCTATATATGAATGTTTCATTTTATTTTATTTGGCCCATAGTAAAAGTTTTAGCTAAAGACATTTCAAGTAACATTATCTTGAAAATGAGCTCTTCATCTTATTTAAAATACAGTTTAAAACTAATGCAGTTATTTAAATATTTTTAAAAATATTTTAATTATTTTCAGTTTATTGGTTTGTATTATGCTGAAGAAAGTATAGTTATTAAAATTCTATATAATACAAGAAAAATGTATGTTAAAAAAAAAATGGTCCTTTCTCTACACCCTCCAATGTCAATCCCCAGAGATAACAAATGAAACAGTTTGATATATATACTATAAGAATTCTCTTTATGGATGCACAAGGACACATTGTAGTAGAATAGAATTTTAAAAATTTATTTTTAAAAACAGTATTCTAGTATTCTGACTTTTTATAGATTTTCTTTTAAATTTAAAATGTTACATCAAAAATATATTTTTAAGTAAGTGCATATATCCCCCTTAATCTTCTCAGCATATGCATAGCACATTATGGTATTTACATTATTTTATGGTATTTAAAATTTTAAATTATGAAAGAAATGCATATTTGTAATAAATTAAAGTAACACAGAAATGTAGTTTTTATGCCACAATTAATTTAACCACTCCATTCAAGCAGATATTTAGGTTGTTTCCATGCTTTTCACTGCTAAAAAATATTTCCACAGTGAATATCTTTTTATGTATAGTTTGGAATTCTTGTAAAAATAGTTCATTCATTTAAAAACCTTGAGTAGCTCATTTTTTCCCCTAACTATAGTGCATTGCTTACATTTGGTATATTTCCCCCACCCCCCAAACCACCCTCTTTTTAACACCATGTATTAGTATTGTATATTCTTTTATAGTTCATGAGAGAACTTTCTCATATTTGTACTGTTAACCACAGTCCATCATTCACCACGGGGCTCACTGTGTTTTACAGTCCTCTGCCTTGTACAATCCACCCAAAGTGTATACTCATTGGCTTTCAGTTTCATCACAAAGTTGTGCTGTCATCAGTTCAGTCCATTTCAGAATGTTTTCATTATTCCAACAGGAAAAATCCCACATTCCCTTATACTCCCTGATTATTGGCCATAAGCATTGATATAGTACCTTGTTTGCTATTGTTATAAAAATATTACAACATTACTGTTAACTATTGTCTGTATTTTTCCCACGTATCCTCATATTTTTAACACCTTGCAATAGAGGAACATTCTTGTATTTGTATTATTAACCACAATCCTCATCTACTGCTACAGTCTTAGATTATCCTCTAGCTTTCTTTCAATTGACATTAACTTCTCTAGACTAGCCCTTTCAGCCACGTTCATGTTTATAATTAGGCAGTGTTAGTTACAATCACTATAATGTGTTACTATCAATTCAATCCATTTCCACACATTTACAATCTACCTTATTAAACATTCTCACACATTCGGCATCAGCCCCCTTCTCAACTCACATTCTGTCTCCTAGTACCCTATACTCTACAGAGTTTAACTCCATAAGTTTACTCACCATATTTCATTCATATTAGTGAGATCATACTAATATAATATATCTAGCTTATTTCACTCAACATAATGTCCTCAATATACATCCATGCTGTCACATGCATCCTGACTTCATTTCTTCCTACAGCTGAATAGTGCTGTATAGACCACATTTTGTTTATCCATTCATGGATTGATGTTCACTTGGGCTGGTTCCATATTTTAGCAATTGTGAATAATGCTGCTATGGAATTAGTGTGCATATGTCAGTTCACATCTTTGTTTTCAGTTCTTCTGAATATATTCATAGTAGTAGGATTGCCAGATCATATGGCAGTTCTATATTTAGCTTCTTAAGGAACCACCAATCTGTCTTCTACAGAGGTTGTACTATCTTACATTCCCACCAACAGTGAAGGAGTGTTCCTATCTGCATCCTCTCCAGTACTTGGAATTTTCTGTTTTTCAATAATGGCCATTCTGTAATGCATGAAATGATATCCCATTGTAATTTTGGCCTTCATTTCCCTAATAGTTAGTAATGCTGAACACATTTTCATGTGTTTTTTGGCCATTTGTATTTCGTCTTTGGAAAAATGTCTGTTGCACATTTTTAAAATTGGTTTACTTGTCTTTTTATCACTGAGTTGTGTGATTTCTTTATATAACATAGAGATCAAACCCTTATCAGATATGTGGTTTCTGAAAATTTTCTCCTATTGAGTAGGCTGCCTTTTCACTTTCTTAACAAAATCATTAGAAGCACAAAAGTGTTTAATTTTGAGATGGTCTCATTTATCTAGTTTTTCTTTTGTTGCCCATGCTTTGAGTATATTTAAGAAACCATGTTCTACCACAAGATCTAGATGTTTCCTTACATTTTCTTCTAGGAGTTTTATGGTTCTAGTTTTTATATTTAGGTCCTTGTTCCATTTGAGTTATTCTTTGTATAATGTGTGAGATAGGAGTCTTTTTCTTTCTGTTAACTATGGATATCCAGGTCTCCCAGCACCATTTGTTGAATAGACTGTTCTGGCCCAGCTGGGTGGATTTGATGGCCTTGTCAAAAATCACTTGAGGGAAGTGGATGTGGCTCAAGCAATTGGGATCCCGCCTACCACATGGGAGGCCTATGGTTCGGTTCCTGGTGCCTCCTAAAGAAGACAGAAAGCTGGCATGATGGGCAGGCATGGCAAACTGGCACAATAAGATGATGCAACAAGAGACACAAGAAGAAAAACATAATGAGAGACACAACAAAGCAGGGAACAGAGGTGGCTTAACTGATTAGGCACCTCCCTCCCACATAGGCATTCCCCTGTTCGGTTCCTAGTACCTCCTAAAGAAACAAAGAAGATGAACAGACACAGCAAGTACAAACAATGAGAGGGTGGGGAGAGATAAATAAATCTTTTTTAAAAAAATCACTTGACCTTAGATGTGAAGGTCTACTTTTGAACTCTCAATTAGATTTCATTGATCAAGATGTCTGTCTTTATACCAGTGCCATGCTGTTTTTACATTCACCTCTGTAGCTAAGAAATATGCTTTAAGGTTAGGAAGTCAGAGTCCTCCAATTTCATTCTTCTGTTTTAAAATATTTTTGGCTATTTGAGGTCCTTTATCCTTCCAAATAAACTTGATAATTGGCTTTTCCATGTCTGCAAAAAAGCCTATAGGAATTTTTAGTGGGATTGCATTAAATCTGTAAATAAGTTTGGGTAGAATTGATATCTTAATGATATTTAGTCTTTCAATCCATGAACATGGGGTGTCCTTCCATTTATTTAGGTCTTCTTTGATTTCTTTTAACAATATTTTATAGTTTTCTGAATACAGGTCCTTTATGCCCTTGGTTAACTTTATTTCATAAATATTTTATTCTTTACATTATTTATAACTTTAACTTTATTCATAAATATTTTATTCTTTTAGTCCCTATTATAAATGGATTTTTCCTGACTTTCTCCTCAGATTGCTCATCAGTAGTATACTGATTTTTGCATATTAATCTTGTATCCTGCCATTTTGCTGGACTCATCTATTAATTCTAATAGATTTATTGTGGATTTTTTGGGATTTTCTAGGTATGACCATATCATCTGCTAATAGGGAAAGTTTTACTTCTTCCCTCTTTGGGTGGCCTTTATTTCTTTTTCTTGCCTAATTACTCCATCTAGAACTTCTAGCACAATATTGAATAATAGTGCTGACAGTGGGCATCCTTGTCTTGTTCCCGATCTCAGAAAGAATGCTTTCAGTCTTTCACCATTGAATACAACGTTAGCCGTGGGTTTTTCATATATACCCTCTACCATGCTGAGAAAGTTTCATTCTATTCCTATGTTTCAGAGTGTTTTTATAAAGAAAGGATGCTGTATTTTGTCAAATGTCTTTTCTGCATCAATCAAGATGATCATGTGATTTTTCTTCTTCAACTTATTTATCTGGTGTATTATACTAATTGATTTTTTTGCATTGAGCCACACTGCATACCAGGGATAAAACCCACTTAATTGTGGTATATAATTCTTTTAATGTGCTTTTGATTTAGATTAGCAAACATTTTGTTGAAGATTTTTGCATCTATAGTCATTAGAGAAATTGGTCAGTAATTTTCTTGTTTTGTCATATCTTTATCTGGCTTAGGGTGATGTTGGCTTCATAGAATGAGTTTGGTAGCATTCTCTCTTGTTCAATTTTTTGGAAGAGTTGGGGCAAGATTGATATTAGATCTTCTTTGAATAATTGGTAGAATTCACCTGTGAAGACATCTGATTCTGGGTATTTCATTTTGGGGAAGTTTTAAAATGACTGATTCATTCTTTTTACTTGTGGCTGGTTTGTTGAGGTCTTCTATTTCATCTAGAGTCAATGTAGGTTGTTCATGTGTTCCTAGGAATTTGTCCATATTGTCTACCTTGTATAGTTTCTTTCTTTTTTTTTTTTAAGATTTATTTTTTTTAAATTTATATCTCCCTCACCCTCTCACTGGGGTGGTAAGGCTGGTTTCAGGTACAACTTTTAATTTGAAGTTAACAATACCATCAGAACTCTGACTTTCTCAGTGTCTCTCCTATGCTATCCTTTGTTTTGTTAGTTTTATTCCCAGCCTCCACATGATGGAGTCAGGTTTTATAGTTCTCACCAGTATTTAAACTATAACTTTTAGATTTGTTCATCCCATACTTGTACCTTCTGGTTACCCCATTTAAGTTCACCAATATGATCATGTAGGACTTTGACAAAGGACTGACAGCTTTTTCTATACACCAATTTCTGCCAGTTTTCTAGGAGATTTCAGTGTTCACATAGATAACAATTTGATAGTATGGTTTTATATTTTCTTAATCACCTGGACTTAAATTAATCTTTATCTCTCTCCATTGAATGCAGAGATAATATTTATCATACTTAACTATTTGCATGCCTTTTCCATAATACCACATTTTCCTTGAGGTTGGGGTTGTATATCTTCATTTAATATATTAACTGCTACCTGGCAGTTACTAAATAAATGTCTGAAAAGATGTACTAAATTAATTAATACCCTTTTCAGGAATACTTGGGACTGAAGTAGAGAAAAAGGACACATGGTATGAGGGACTGAGAATGAAGAAATGAAATAAAATTGAGGTAAAGATCATTGGGAAGCAGGGTAGCTTAGTTGTCAAAATCTCAGCTTTTGACAAACTTGGGTGTAGATCTCAGTTCCTTTACTTAGCAGTTGTGCAAACTCAAGTTAAAACAACAACAACAACAGAAACTGCTTTACTTCAGTTTTTTCATCTGTAAACAGGAATAGCAAAACTTAATGAAATGATTCTTTCTAGGATTTGTATTTGGCTATAATCTAGGTAAAAACTGATTTATTATTACTATCATTTTTATAGTAGAGAGGATCAAAGAGTTATGAGACTTGAGATCCAGAACAGCAGTCAAATTTCTTGGATGATAAAGGAAGATAAAGTAGAGAGGAAGATAGTGAGCTAAGTGCTAAAATCCTTAGTAAAAAATTGAGAAGTGACCTAGGAAGATAGAAAATTAAGTTAAGCTATTATCAGGTGGAGGTACAATGTCCAAAGGAGGAGCTCTTGTTGAATGAAGGTGGTCACTGGTGGCCTGGAAACCACAATAAGGAGCCAGGAGAATGTGGGCTTTTCCCTGTGACCTCAAGGTCAGGCAGAATGTAACTAGCACCAGTACATGTAGTCTTTGGTATAATCAAATGACATGAACTTCAAAGGAGGAGTGTGTGGGTTGTGTTAAGTGAAAATGGAATGGGCTAAAAGCAGTGACTGGTAGTGGGGTGGCTAGCAGCATGCTGTCAGGCATTTGGGCCCTATAGTACATGGGACCTATGAGAGTGAAGAGCTTTACATTGGGACGGTGGCAGGAAAAGCAATACTTTCAAAGGATCCAGTTAAGGAAAAGAAATGGAAGGATAGCCTATGAAAAGGTAAAAATCAAACGAAGATTCACTCCATTACAAATTCATAATTTCCAACCTTTTAAAATATTGTCTAGTGATCATTTTCCCAATCCCCCTTTTCCAATCCCTGTTTATCTTGGGTCCTCCCTTACTTTTCTACTCCTCCAAAAGGATTTTTTAGAAAAATAGTTCTTTTACCTTATTTATTCTATCTCAGACCTTGAACCTGCCGTAGTCAAAACAATTTGTGATCTGACCATTCTTTGCTACAGGCTAAACACATTCCAAGAATCTAGTTCAAAAATACTTGGAAAAATTAATTCACTAAATTATTTATGGGCATTTCCTCATATTACTCTCAAATGACTCTCAGCTCCCAGCTATATTGAAAGAAAAGGACTCATCAGTCATTGCATCAGAGCAGAAAGTTGTTAGAGTCAATAACCTCAGAATAACCAGAAGCTATTCATAAGCAAATAAAACCCATTAACTTATTCATGCTCCCGAGTTCATCTTAAACACTATCTAAGCAAAGAATTATTGAGAACATGCAAGTTTTTTCTTTATAAAAGGCTCAAGAATCATAGTTTTCAATCATTAAATAGATTTAGGCAAAGGAAACCTTCTTTATTTTTTTACATTTGATTCTTCCTCTGTCCTCCCCTAAAAAGGGGGTTTATTTTTATAACAAAGAATTAGTCATTTACTAATAACACTTTGAGTTATTGGAGCTCAGGAGGATTATATTTGGTCTCAAACGAATCTTAATGTGGATACATATGCAGATAGGGCATTGGTTAACAAGAATTTTGGGTATGGGGATCATAGAGTAGCAACAAAAATAAAACTTCACTGACTCCTGCTTGTTACTGCAAGTACAAACTTCTCCAAATTTTATGGGTAGAATGTGGTTGTTTTTGATTCTTCTGTGATACATGGTAGGATACTGTACTAACATCTTGCATTAATAGTTACCAATTTTGCCATGCTATCTTGATTTTGCAGATGAGAAAATTGATATTCAAAGAGGTTAAGTAATCTATCCAAGGTTATGTAGCTAGTGAATTGTAGGTACAGAATTCTAAGTTTGCTTTTTTCTTAAGCACTATTTTTCTTTTAATTAAAATATTAAGTTAATGCTGGTAGATTGGAAAGATTTCAGATCGTGTATTTACATTTAGATGGTGGTCTTGTCATTATTATAACATAATTAAGACAAAATGTGCTATGCCAATTTCCAAATATTTCCTTTCCAAACTGATATCGAACAAGAATGATATATTGGAAAATTCATAACACCAGTTAATAATTTATATCAAATTAAAAAGCTTTTAAAGAAGCAGAGCAATTGGCGTTAAGACAAAACTTACCAAGTGTCTTGACATCTCCTCAAGGGTTGGGGCAGAGTTACTTGGGTTTACAGACTAGGCATTTATGGCCCACATTTTCTCATTAAGTCTCTCAGCAACTCGTGGTTCATGATTTCCAGTCTACCCTCCCTGCTCTAGAGTGTCTTTTGACCCAGGGCATTGAGTTAGCTGTTTCGATTGCCATCCTTGCCATTTCCCCAGGGTTTTGTCACCATCATCACCACCCCATTGGCTGTGCCTTTCTCCCAGCCACCTGTCACTCTAGGCTTTGTACTTAACTTTTGAATGTGGTGTGTGGATGGGAGGATTGCACAAAACACTTTGGGAAGATCACAATTTTAGGTGATTATTTTTCAAAACTTAAGCCTCTGAAGATTTCAGACACATTTAAAGTAACACCTATTACTGAGAAATGAATCACTTCTAAGAAGTTTAGAGAAGCTATTTTGCACCCCTAAATTAATAGTTACAGAAGTTCTTGCAAGACCTCTAATAAGTAACTATAATTAGTTATCAGAATCAAAGTTTGGCCTAAAGCAATTCAAAATGATTTCTGACTCTAATACATTTTTGGTGTTGTTTCTGTGATTTTTTCCTCAGCAAGGTGAAATATACCTTCTTTAGGCATAGCTCTCTCTTCCAAATGCTTCTTTAAAGAAAAGCAACATTACAATTCATGTCATCTCTCTAAGTATCCTCCTCAGCACCTCTTTTTGGATGCATCATTAAATCCAATGGTTTGAATGCACAGGAAAACTTGAATGGGTCTTATGTTGGTAATTCTTTGGATGTGAAGACAAAAGTTGTGGCAGGCTAGTGATAAAACATGCACCAAACCCAAGTTTAACTTCCTTAAAGAGAAGTAAAGCATTCTTCTCTACTTATTTTGGTTATATGATAAACTAAACCCTTGCTTTCGTTATCTGAGTTTTTAACATAAAATATTTTTATTTGAATTTTCTGTGTTTTGAAATATATAGGCAAACTAAGCTGTTGTCAAGAATTGATGATAGAGAGAGAAGACTGAAGTAAGGGTAACACTTAGAAGATAAAGGCAGAAACTCAGAGGAGGGAAAATGAGAGCTGGAATTCAGGCAGGGACACTGGGAAGAGAGTTAACCAGGACTGTATTTTTTTGGGTAATGGTTTGAGCTAATGCAATATATCTGTGCCTTTTTTGAGAGCTACATTGCTTAAATTTTTAAAAAGTCAGTGAACAGTTCAGTCTCAAATAGTTCACTCAGAAAGAATGAGAAAGCTACAAAACGTGAATTTGATTTAAGAAAACATGCAACTTGTCATGCAGTCTATTACAGAAATGTTTTCCTTTTCAAGTTATTCCTCTTTTCTAATTCATCTCTTGGATATCCTCTGTGGCACAGTGTATTTTCTAACACTGGCCAGGAAAATACTTCTCAACTCCCATGCTCTTCTTGCAGTGTGATCTTGTCACTCCTCCATCAAGAGATGGAGTCTGTATCCCTTCCCCTTGAAAGGGGGTGGATTTTTGTGCCTACTATCATCCTCGTGAGGATATGATATTACATGGCTTCCAAGGATAGATATAAAGGCAACACAGCTTCCTCCTGGCTCTTTTCTTGAGATGCCTGGTCTTGGATCCCAGACTTCATGTTGTAAGGACATGCAGGCCCCATGGAGAGGCCTCATTCTAGCTGACAGAACCAGCTGAGGTCCTAGCTGAGAGTCAACACTGACTAGCAGTCATGCAAGTGAGGAAGCCTTTGGGTTAAAACCAATATTGGATTCTATTTGACTGCAACTTCATGAAAAACCTTGATTAAGAAATGTTTAGTGAAGTCCAGTCTACCCCAGAGCTGTGAGAGATAATAAATGTTTGCTGGTGTGTTATGCCGCTGCTTTTGGGATGGTTTGTTATGTAAGATGTTAGATGTAGAACCATCTAAATGAAAGTCTTTAAAATAAAAGCAAATGCCTTAATTGTAGAAAAAGAATGTAGTGTTGACATTAAATGTTAAGAATACTGTATATTATATCTTGTTAAAATAGAGAAGGGGCAAGAGAACATAAGAAAACGTGTTTTAGTTTGCTAAAAGCTGCTGAGAGCAGTATATCAGAATTGGGTTGGCTTTTACTATGGGAATTTATTAGGTTAAAAGCTTATGGTTCTGAGTCCATGTTAACATTTAAATTAAGGCATTATTAGGGGAAGCGGCTGTGGCTCAAGCAATTGAGCTCCCCTTTACCATGTGGAGGACCCGGGTTTGATCCCAGGACCTCCTGTTAAAAAAAGAAAAAAGGCATCCCAGACCTGCATGGTGCAGAGAGGCACATCAAAAAGATGATGATGCAACCAGATATAGAAAAAAGCAAAATAAGGCATCATTAGAGATGCATTCTCTCTGAGCTGCAGCTGTGGGCAATCAGGCACATGGCAATGCACAATAGTGGCACCTGCTGGTCTGTGCCTTTTCCTCTAGGTTCATGTTCTCCCCAAGCTGCCGCTGTGGGTGATCTGGCACATGGCAGCATCTGCTTGTCTCTCCCCTCTCTTCTGGGCCTCATTGCTTTCAGCTTATGGCTAAAGTGCCTGCCTCTCAGCTTCTGGCTCCAGGGGCCTTCTCTCTCAGCTTCTGGGTTCCTCTCTGTCTCTGCAGCTTGTTTCCTATGTCTACAGATTCTTATTCTACTGTTTATAAAGGACTTCAGTAAGAGGATTAAGACCCACCCTGAGTCATGCAATCTAATCAAAGTCTCTTAACTGAAGTAATTTAATAAAAAGGAAGGTCCCTTGACTGAATCTAATCAAAAGGTCCAATTTACAATAGGAGTACAAGCATAAGAATGGGTTTAAGAATAAGATATTCTGGGTTTAGGAACAAAAGACTCAAACTGCCACAGAAAGAATGTTGCACTTCTTCTATGTCTTCTCACTAGCTTTTTTTCCTTTTCAGTAAATAACTAGGATTGTTAAACATCTTTAACCTTATCCCTCCAACAGCTCTCTGTGGAGCCACAATGCTAGGTGTTGTGGTTTGCCAGGGCTTTTTGACAAATACCACACAGTGGGTTGGCTTAAATGACATGACTTTATTGTCATGATTTGGGAAGTTAGAAGTCCAACATCAGGTTATTGGCAAGGCTTGCTTTCTTTCAGTGTCTGCAGCATTATGGCTTTCTTCTGTCACATGGCAATCTGTCTTTCTCCTTGAGTCTGCTTTTCTGATTTCCACTGACTTCCAGCTTCTCCTGACTCTGCATCTGATTTCCTTTATTTATGAGGTCTTTAGACATATGGGTCAAGGTCCATGCTATTTCAATTTGGGCTCATCTAAATAGGGTCTTCGAAGATCTTATTCACATCCACACCCTGACTCACCTTGACATATTTGCAGTTACTATTTACAAGTGGGTTCATGCCTTCAGAACTGGGAATTAGAACTTGAATATGTCTTTTGTGTAGGGCATGATTTAATCTTGAACACTAGACTTCACGTTGTGGTCAGAGAACTGGCTGCTAAGGATTTGAGTTATATGGTTGTCCATCAAAATCACATTGAATTTAAAAGGATTATGTATCTACCATGATGCAATGCTCTAATGAAGCCTGCTTTGAGATGTGGGCAAAAAGACAGCATGCAAGATTCATCTGTTCTAGGAACACCGTGTAAAGCTCACAGCTTCTTTCTGTGAGGCACTGGTATATATTTTACATTAGATAGCAAAGAAATAAGTAGAAAATCTTGAAGTTCTAAAGCCCCGAAGCCATCATTTACTACTTAGATTGGATTCTGTCTTGCAAGAAAATGGAAATAAAAACCCAAAGTCAAGAGAAGTTGCAGAATGCCAATATTAATCCTGTAGCCTTAGACAGTTTTATACAATGGCAAAATGAAAACGAGCCACAAAAGTTTTGCAGAACAAAACTCTATTCATGAAGGAGTCCAGACGGTTATTTATCCTACTTTAAAAAATATCCAGGAGAAGGAAATGGCACTGTTTTTTATCTTAGTAACTGTTCCAAGGTCTAAATTTTTTTAAAGTCAGAAAAGTTCTGATTAGAGACACATATACACAAAACAGACACAAAATAGTTTTCAAATTCATGTCTGTCTATCTATCTATCTATCTATCTATCTATCTATCTATCTATCTATCTATCATCTATTTATTTATCTATAATTTCTGGGGATTGAGTAGACAAACCACATAATTTATTGCATTTTTATTTACTCAGACTATATAGTTCAAACCCATAATAGCTCTAAATAATTTTAAATTTCTTTCATGTTATTCGAATCTCTTACTGCCCCCATCCCTGCCTTTCTTTAACATTTATCCCATTTTGGATGGATTTTCACCCTCATCTGTTTCATTCTGGCAAAATCCACAGAGGCCTTAGTGTATGCTTTTATCAAACATTTTAGTTCATTATTTTCATTTAACATAATTGCTGATTACAATAGGTGTATAATAGATGTAACTAAAGAAGCACTAACTATACAGAAGTGCAGTTTAGATTATTTTATCCTTCATATGAATAAATTTATTAATAGGTTATTCTAATCATAAATAAAGAATGAAATTCATGGGTATTCACAAAATATAATGTACAATTGAACTACCCTCAGGTTTTTGTTGCTCTTAAAAGATTGCTTCCTTCAGTTCAGCATAGTTAAGCAACGTATTGATAGTTTTCAATATAGTTTTTTTTTTTTTTTACCGGTTGGTCCGGAGATCGAACCTGGGTCCCTCCAGTCAATATAATTTTAAAATGTTTTAATCACTTACATTTCTATAAGTATTCTTAACTAACAAATATTCCAAAAATCAGGTGCTTAAAGTTTATACATACGCTAGATATACATATATAGTTAGGAATGATATACATTATATATTTAGTATATACAGGTAAGATAAATGAAAATGAAGAAGGTGGATGTTATAAAAAGTGATATTTAGCTTCTGGTCATCCATATGTTGGAGTAAGCTGCTCTAGGGCTCTGTCCTTCCACAGAAACTCCAAACAACAAAGAAGAGCTGGTAGAAACATCTTTCCCAAAGCTCTGGAAAACAGTTAAAGGGTTTTCATAACAAAGCAAGTGCAGAATCAAGAAAAAGGTAACTTAAAAATGGTAAGAACTTACAACACCCTGGCTGGCCCCTCACCAGCTTAGCATGGACTTGGCCTATGCTCCCACTGCAGGTCTAGAAGAAGCAGAGTAACCCTCTTGCCCGTACGGGAATACATATGCTTGTGCCAGTCTGTCTGGTGGCAACCAGAAGGACTGAACCAGGACCCTTGTAGCAGGATTGCTGTTCCCAAACTTGTCCAGCATAAAAAGGCAGCTCACAGAGATCTTCTACAGAATTCCATAGAACAGTCAAATCACAGATGCCTGGGGTAAAGGATTGCTGGTTTGGGGACATACAGTGCAAAAAAACCCATTGTTTTCTAGGGAAAAGTGGACATTAATATCTGTGTAAATGATGGAATTCCTATCATGTGCATATACTCAAGAAAAGATGCATGTGCAGAAAAGACTGGGGAAAACCCTATACTTCTGCCATGGGATATTCTCTACACCAGGGGTTCTTAACCTTTTTTGTTCCACTGACCCCTTTGTCAATCAGTTGAAAACCATGAACCCCTTCTCAGAATGTAGCAGCAGATAGTTTTATGACATTCAACTAGCGTCGGATCTAACAACTACTATAATTTCAAAGTATGATAAGTGTAAGCAATTTTTTGAGATATGCAGCAACTGTAATGTATATAAAATGAATAATTTATTGCATATGTTCATAAGTGAAAGAAATGCTAGATTTCAGTTGGAGGTCAGAAAAATAAAGAAAACAAGCTGATTTTTTTCAATTCAAGCACACAGACCCCCTGAAATCTTTCCATGGACCCCTTGTGAGTCCCTGGACTCCTGGTTAAGAATCCCTGTTCTACACTTATTGTTAGGACAGCTAATCTGGAAGGAGAACACTCACAGAGATCAATCTGAAAAGACTGAGACGGTGGCTTCTTTTTATTTTCCTTCTTCTTCCTTTTTTTCCTGTTAGATCCTGGCATTCAAGGAAGTATCTATCATAACACTAACTGGATACAAGCTAAAGGAATAGAAACCTCAGTGTCTACATTTCAGAGATGTCTTGGCTTGTCTTTTGTGGACTCCAGAAAATTATGTTCTTAAGCTAACCACTCCTGTGCATGGATGCTTACTGTGTGGGGAGCCTTTAGGTTAGATTCAATTAAAGGACACTTTGATTGCATTTTGCATTATATTCAGTTAAGGAACTTTGATTATATAGCTTTAAATAGATCACTTTAGGACCTTCTGATTGGACTACATCAGTGAGGTGTGACCCAGGACAGGTCCCCACCCTCTTGCTGGGGTCTTATAGAAACTGAGGACTTGGAAGTAAAAACAAACACACAGAGAAGGAGATTTCTGCCATTTTGCCCCTGCCGTGTGAGAAAGGAATCCAGTTTTCATATAGCTGTAGAAAGACAAGGAAGCCCTGAGAGGCTCCAGGACACAATGCCCAGGAAGAGATGCCTGATCACCCACAGCTGAGCATGAGAAGAAAGTAAAGAGAGACTGGCAGGACCACCATCTTGCCTTGTCATGTGGTTGGACTCCAGGATCTGCTAACAGCCAATCTTTTGTGGAACAGCATTTCTGATGATGCCTTGATTTGGACATTTTTGCAGGCTTGTAACAGTAAGCTTTTACCCATAAAAAATTCCCTTTATAAAAATCAACCCACTTCTGGTATTTTTATATTAGCAGCCTTTGGTTAAGTAAGACAAGAGATAACACATTTAAATATCAAAATGTCTAGGTTGCTTCAAAGAATATAGAACATACAAAGAAACAGGAAATGATGGCTTGTGCAAAGGAAAAGGATAATGAATTAGAAACTGTCAATGAGCAAGACCAGAGCTTGGACATAACAAAAAAAAAGACTTTTAAAAACTGGTCCTAAATATGCTTAAAGAGCTAAAGGAAATTGAGTAAACAATAGATGAACACAAAAAGAATGTTAATAAAGTTACAGAAATCATGAAAAGGAAACAAAGAGAGCTGAAGACCACAGTGAGAGAAATAAAAAAATTCCCCAGAGAGGTTCAAGAGCAGATTGGAAGCGGCAGAAGAAAGAAGCAGTGAACTTGAAAGTAAGATGATTGAAATTAATTGGTCTGAGGAACATAAAAAAAAAAAGAATGAAGAAAAGTGGATAGAACCTGTGAGAACTGTTTGATACCATCAAACATACAAATACATGCACTGTGGCAGTCCCAGTAGGAGAAGGGAGAAAGGGACAGAGAGAATAATTAAAGAAATAATGGCTGAAAATTTCCCAAATTTAATAAAAGACATGAATATAAACATCTAAGAGGCTCAATGAACTCCAAACAGAATAATCCCAAATAGACCCACCCTGAGACATATCATAATCAAATTGTCAAATACCAAAGATAAAGAAACTGCAAGAGAGAAACAGCATGTCACATACAAGGGAGCCTCAATAAGACTAACTACTGATTTTTCACTAGAAATCATGGAGGCAAAAGGGCAGTAAGATGACATATTTAAAGTATTAAAAGCAAGAAATTGTCAACTAAGAATTCTCTTTCAAAAATGAGGGAGAGATTAAGACGTTTCTAGATAAAAGCTGAGGGAGTTCATCACCACTAGATGGACCCTACATGAAGAAAAAAGGTCTCTGGAAAAGATAACAACATGGAAAAATATAAATGCCAGTGCTTTTGTATTTTGGGTTTGTAAAACTACTTCTTACTTCATACAGGATCTAAAATACAAATTAATAAAAAGTAATGATAAATCAATGATTTGGACTTACACTGTATAAACATGTAATTTTATACATTATATAATGTATACATGGAGGAGTATAGGAACATAGGTTGTGTTTGCTATTGAAGTTCAGTTGATTACTATAGATTTAGAATTTTAAATTTAAGCCCCATGGAAAACACAAAGAAAAACCTAGACAGAAAGAAATGAGAAGGGATCCTAATGGCTTCACTACAAAATTGGGCAATGGACTTGAATAGACGTTTCTTCAAAGAAGATATACAAATGGTCAATAAGCACATAAAAAGATATTCAATAACCTTAGCAATTAGGGAAATGTAAATCAAAACCACAATGAGATACAACCTCACAACCGCTAGAATGGCTATAGTTTGTTTTTTGTTTTTTTTTTTAAAGGAAAATAACAAGTGCTAATGAGGATGCAGAGAAATGGGAACATTAGTCCACTATTTATGAGAATATAAAATGGTGCCACTATTATGCAAAGTAGTTTGGTGGTTTCTCAGAAAATTAATCATGTAATTACCACATGACCTGGCAATCTCATTCTGGGCATATATACAAAAGAATTGAAAGCAGGGCTGCAGATATTTGAATACCAATATCCATAGCAGCATTATTTACAATAGTCAAAAGGTGGCCGGCTCAAATGTCCATCAGCAAATGAATGGATAAGCGAAATGTGGTATATCCATACAATGAAATATAATTCAGCCATAAAAAAGAATAAAGTTCTGACACAAGCTACTACATGGATAAAACTTGAAGACATCCTGTTAAGTGAAATAAGTCAGAAACAAAGGGGCAGATATTGTATGATTCCACTTATATAAAATAGTTAGAATACGCAAATTCATAGAAACAGAAAGTAGAGTACAGGTAATGGGGGGGATGGGGAGTTAATGCATAATGGGTGCAGGGTTTCTCTTTTAGATTATGGGAAAGTTCTAGTAATAGATGGTGGTGAAGGTAGCACAACTTGTGAGTGTGATTAATCCCAACCAATGGTATTCTTGGGAGTGGTTGAGATGGGAAAGTTAAATATGTTATGGGAAAGTTAAATATGTTTCCACCATTTAAAAAAGAAGAGAGAAAGAAAAAGATTAATGAGACAATAACAAGTACAGGAAATACAATATCTCAGACTGGATCTAATAATGGTGAAGAAAATGCCCCAAAAGACATCAATGGGACAAATGAAAAAACTGGAATATAGACAGTGAGCTTTATGAATTTCTTGTGCTTGATAACTGCACTGATGGCGGTGGCATAAGTGAACATCATTGTTCTTAGGAAAAGTACATGGCAGTATTAAGTGTTTAGGATCATGGTGTATACAATCTACTCTCAAATGTTTAGAAAATAAATAAAAAGATAGGTGATGGATGATAGGAAGATAGATAGAAAGAATGATAAGACAATTTTCTTTTTAGAAGGTACAGGAGATTGAATCCAGGACCTTGTACATGGGAAGCAGGCGCTCAACCGCTGAGCTACACCCACTCCCCTAAGGCAAATGTTTTCAAATGTTAAAAGTTGGTGGATCTGAGTAGCTAGGTGGGGGATTTATTGGAGTTCTCTGTAAGGGGTTTGTATTATTTTTGCAGCTGTCCTTCCTGTAAGTCTGAAATTATTCAAAATTGAAAGTTTTTTTTTTAAAGGTTTCATTTGTTTTCTATATTTGTGCTTTCTTAAAAATGGCAAAATTTTAAAGAAATTTGCCATAGAAAAGCCTTTGTTGATAAACAATTGGCCCTTTTTTGCCAGGATTTTCAAACATAAAATATAGAATCTAAAGTATTTTATCCAAACTTCATTATTTTAGAAAAGTGCTTTCTTATCTCATTTTTTTCAATAACACTGAGTGAGCCACACCTTTAAAATATAGTTCATAGGCCAATGTTATATTAATTCACTTTTAGTTCTTTATTTATTTAAGAAAGGATAAATAACAGAGCTAAGCAAGTCGGAGCTGAAACCATGAAAGGCACAGTGTTGGTAGGGGAAGTGATTTATTTCTCATTGTTAAATATCACTGTTGAAATCTATCAACCAGCTTCAGGGTCAACTATATAAGTGTCAATAAATAGTATAAAATCCAGATCTCATGCCAGAGAACAGTAGAGAATAATCAGAAAACATTCATTTCCTTAGTTGAGATAATGAGGCACTTACAGAGACATAATAGTTTCACCTGATTTTCTTTTATGCCTCTCCAAGTTTATGGACAGCACTCCTGTAACACTGTAGGAATAATAGAAGCTTTGTAATAACGTCAGCCTTGGACTACATAATAGGATTAAAATGGTATCAGATATATTTAGTTGAACAGCATTTACTGAGCTTGTACTGTGAATAGAGACTTTTATACTAGGCTGGAAGAATTTCCTCAAGGAAGAAATGGGAAAGATGAAGTAGGGAAGGGAATCAGCCAGGAGACAGTAGAGATCAGGGAAAGTCAGGAGGGAGGTGTTGAATTTAAACAGAGCTAGAGAATTTGGAGAAATTCTGAAACCATCTCTCAAGTCCCTGCGCTCCCTCCTGTCCTGCCCTTTGTTCTGTTTTTTTCCCAAGGCAGACTTCACAGAAGTCTCTTTTTCCTGACTTCCTGCTATTCCCACTTTTCTTAGCCTTTATAGAAGATTGGAATAAGAACCAGGCATACAAAGACAGTTTGAAGCCATGTGAATCCTGTAATTCTGCTTCATCTTTCAACTATATCTCACACAAACAAATACCCATTTTATTCTCATTCCTGAATGAATTTGTGGTAACTGTAAATTCTAAACCTAAAACTTGGGATGTAAGTTCTAATGATCAATAATTTTGATTTGTGAATTTATTACATTAAAAGTCATATGAAACTCTAAAAATGAAACCACATTTAATTACTCCTTTGGTAGACTACCTTTACAGAAATTTAACTTTGCCTATGATCACAGACTGATTGTCCTTCTTAATTGGAATTTCATGTTGGAAATGCACCAGTGGATTATCTGGACTCGTATCCTGTAATTTTATTCTTCTTTTTAAATAGAGGATTTGTTAAATATATAACTATATTTTATTTCATTTTTATATTGATATGACTTTTTATGTAAACACAAGTCAGGAAATATTTGTAGACTGCAGGCATTAATTAGTTGTTTAGAAAATATATTATATGCATAATATAATATGTATAATATGTATAATAGTGTGGTATTGGTCACACAGGACAATAGTCCACGCCTACTCTTCCACACCACATGGGCTGCTACTGAGTCTGTTCTGGTATAAAATAATACAAGAGTACAGTGTCCCATATTAGCAGAGCTGGAGAACCTGTCTATGTTGAGGTTTCTAGAATCCTATCAGGCTCCCCACTGGTTCAATAGGAACAGAAACTTGATAGGAATAGAAACTTTAATCTCACAGTTAGAAATCTGGCTTTAAGACCTGATGCACTGTGAGGTATAAATATACTCATATTTTATAAAGATATAAGTATTTTGAGATCAAATGTTGAAGTTGGAAAGTCCTTAGAGCCCATGTAATCTCACCCAAGACACAAGGTAGGAATCCTTCATTCCTGCCAGTTATGGATCATAGCTCATTTCATAGATCTTTTTGAGAATCTGGTGAAAAGTATGGACTCTTGCCCAAAACACATAAACACACATACATAATATGAACTCTACTCTCAGACAATTTATTTGAATCCATATTGTCATTTACTCATTCACTCAACAAATATTTATTGCACACCTACTATGTAATGTGCTAGGTACTCTTCTAGATATTGGAAAGACATTGATATATCCCTGCCCTCACTGAACTTACATTCTGTGTAAATATTGCCAGATTTTTCCTCGACTAAATTCAATGTTTTGAACTTTAGGGCTTAAATTATGCATTTCCAGGATAAACCAGAAAAATAATGAAGTGCTGAAACATGTCATCCTTGCCAAGTTGTGAACTGTAAAAATAATAGCTTATGTCATGAACTAGTAGGGCATACTTGCTGGAAATAAGAGGCCATCTGCTTAGTCTAACATGACTTGTCACACTCGTTAGTAATCATGCTGTTAAAGTCAGGCATACTTCCACAGAATACCTGCTTGCCAGGACAGGTCCGGGACTTACAGCAGGGGTTCTTAACCAGGAGATTTCAGGGGGTCCGTGAGCTTGAATTGAGAAAAATCTACTTATTATCTTTATGTTTTCTTACCTCTAACTGAAATCTAGCATTTCCTTCACTTATGAATGTAAACAATAAATAAACTACAGTAGTATTCATTGGCAAAGGGGTCCGTGGAACAGAAATGGTTAAGAAGCCCCGTTTTAGAGGGTTGCTATGAGACTTAAATGAGATGCCCTATATAAAGCACCCAGTGCTGGTAGCTCTTAGCAGTTTTATCATGCTCACTACTAATCTGCTATGGCCCTGCTCCCCTCGGGTTATGAAATCCATTTAAATATGGACTAGCATTTTTTAAAATAAAAAATATGATTCAAGTTAATGGATAAAATATCAGTGAATGAATAAAGAATGGCAGGTGGTGTGTATATGTGGGTATGTGTGTGCATATGTGTGTGTGTGAGTTTGTATTTTTCAAAATTTGCTTTCTAACCTTGCCAAAAAAATAATGCTAGTTTGGAACTACATTTTCCCAATTTCCATGTTTAATTATAATCCAAACCTGTAGAACTTATGCACTCTAGAATTTATCTAATGAATTTTATAATACTGAGAATCTCAACGAATAAAATACAATTCATTTAAAAACAGATTGACCAGACATGTCTTAATGGTCAATTAATTTCGCAGGTACACTGATACCTTACTTTAACAATCTGAAGTGTTCTGTAATTGTTCCCTCAAAACATGCCCCATCCTGTTTGTTTCAGCAGGTCAGATTCTCCAAGTTCAAAGCAGAATCTTCATATTTTAAGGACACTAATTTATTTGGTTCTCTCAGCCCCTTCATGTTGTCCGTAGTTGATGAAATGCCCTATGCCCCATCCCTCTACCACTTCCCTGTTTCACAGCTTTGCAATTTGAGGAACTCAGTAATTTCAAATACAATGTATAGATCGGCAGTCAATTACATTTGTTTGAAAACTAATGAATGATAACTTTTCTTCATCATTTGATGGAACAAGTCTGTGAAATTTGAGAGAGGAATATAATCTGAAATTCGTAGAGGTGTTTTGCCTGATAGGCTGGCTAGGCCCCTTATTCTGTTGATCTTTTTCTTCATTAAGAATTAGGTATCCTTATTTCATTCTAACCTGTAATGTGGTATTGTTTTTATGATATGATTTTCTAGATTTACATTCAGCATGTTGCTGACAAGTTAGAATCGTTAAACCATATAAATAAACATAATCAATTTAAGATTAGGGACTTTTTTTTTTTCTCTCTGACTGTTCTTTACCTAGTACAGAACCTGGCTCATTGGGATTGCTCAATAGATGCCTTTTGGATTTAGTATACGATTCATCATGCATCAGTTGCCCCATAACTTCTGTCTTGAACAATATGGCATCACTTTGAATAGCTGGTAATCCACAGCAAACACCAAACAACTGACACCGCTCTTCTAGTTTGCATCAGTCCAGGCAACTTTCCCAAGAAGCACATGGTACTATGGTATTGAAAGGAAGAAACTCAAGAGAAGGAGACAGAAAATTTTATTAGCCCTGGAAAGAAAATAATCAGACAAAACTTCCCTAGTATGGACATGTGCAAGTTTCACAATCATAGTATTAAATTTTGCATTGGTGCATTGCTTCAGGTGTAGTTACTTGATCAACATGTGTCAGATGGGTTGGCAGCCACCGGCTTTTCTTTGAAAATACAACCCATTAAAATACTAGATCTAAGCCCAAGGCTAAACTGACACAGACATCTTTTCAAGCCTAATTATGGTAGGGAACATTAAGACAGGGTTTTTATGATTCAAAACTAGACTCACCATCAGAAAACTGCATGGTGATTAAAGCTAAGTTGTTTTCTTCTAACCTAAACATAATTTTTTATATATTGCAGCATCTTGAATTAAGAATTAAAACGCCTACCATTTGCACGATCTGGACATGTGTCATAACGTAAAACCGTGTGAGTTTGCTTGGGCATTTTGAAACTGCATTTTGTATTAAGGTCTTTTTGGAAGATGCTGTTGCTTGTTTGGCAGCTATGGTTTTTCTCGTTTAATATGTGTTATGTCCGTCTTTTAATGAAAGATTGTGGCTCCTGTCGAAAGCTGCTCAGACTTTTTAAGACTTTTGCCTCTTTGGCCTGAAGATTTTTCTCAGCCAGAGCAATGCCATTTCTCAAAGCTGCCACCAAGCTCCCTGTCACCATTGCAGTTTACCATATATCCCCACACCATGGTAAAGCGTTTTCCCTTTCTCCTGTTTGGAATCACCTCAGTTTAGTCCACAATAAAACAGCTCGTTGGGCATTGCCCTGCAGCTGATTCTTTGCACTTTCCAGTGCAAACTGATTTTGTCATAAAGTACTGGGAAACTGTATACATTCTAAGATTTCATTCTTTGTAGTAATCTGGTTCCATCATTGAATTGTAAAGTTTGAAATATTTTAAAATTATGCTTTATATAAATTCAGTCTTGTTTTACTTTTCCTGTAAGTTTTTTAGTTGATGGTGAGTCACCATCATTAAGTCACTAATTATGATGTTTGCTCTAAGTCCAAGGATCCTAACCTGGAACACTCCTTCCCTAGATACCCGTGTGGCACACTTCCAGGTCTCTGCTCAGTTATCTTCTTTTCAGAAAAGTCTTTGCTGGCTCACCCAACACTCCCTCCCAAGTTGGCACAATTTATCAATCCTAGTTTGCATTATTTTTGTCAATAGTGTATATTAGCATTTGACTAATTAGTTGAAAACCTGTCTCTTTCTCTTAGTGTGTAGGCGGAGGGTTTTTGTCTCATTTTCTGCTCTATTCCCAGCTCCTCGAACTATGGCAAGTCAGAGGTGCCCAAATATAGTTACTGATCAACTCAATTGATTAATTAATTGCTAATTGATAAAAGAAATTTAACTCTGTTAAAATTCAAACTTTATTTATGCTAAGAGATGTGTAAACAAAATTTAAAACCAAAAAAGAAACAGAGGCAATATATTTGGAATTTATATAACAATCAAAAACTTCGTATCCATATACAAATTAAAATTTTAAAGGCCCACCAAAAAAAAAATGGACAAAGAATGTAAACAGGCAATTCCAAATAGCCAGTAAACATGAGAAGATACACAGTTTCACTGGTTATAAGGGAAATAGAAATGAACATTAGAATAGATTACCATTTTTTAAAGCAATCCAATTAGGAAAAAAATGCTGTAATATCAAATACTACTGAGTTAAGGGAAAAAGAAATTCCCCAAAATTGCCAGTAAGTAAATTGGTGCAGACACTTTAGAGAGCAATTTTGTGGCATTTGTTACATTTTGAATGCCCATATCCTATATTCATCATTTCCACCTCTAGAGAGCTTCTCAAGAGAACCCCTCAAATAAGTCTCCAAAGAGGCATGCATAAGGTATTGCCACATTGTTTACTATACTTTTTAAAAATTTATTTATTTATTTATTTATTATTTTAGTTTTTTATTTTTACCGGGAGGTCCTGGGAATCAAACCCAGGTCTCTCTATATGGGAGATGGATGCCCAACCGTTTGAGCCACCTCCGTCCCCCTATTTATTTATTTTTAAAGAAACTTTAGATTATATAAATGTTACATCAAAAATATAGGGGATTCCCATATACCTCACCCCCCCCCTTCCCACACCTTCCTCCATTAGCTACATCTTTCATTAGTGTGGTATATCTGGTGCAATTGATGAACACACATTGAAGAATTGCCACTAACCATAGTCTATAGTCTAAATTATGGTTTACACTTTGCACTGTACAATTTTATAGATTTTGACAAAATGTATAATGGCCTGTATCCGTCTTTGCAATGTCATGCAGGATAATTACAATGCCCCATGTTATACTTATTCTTCCCTCTCCCTCCCCTTAAAACCTCTGGTGACCACTCTCTTTATATCAGTGTTACAAGTTCTTCCATTACTAGAATAATAATAAGTCTACTTTAGTCCATAGCTGCATTTCCCCCTTATGTTTGTTCTTTCCTGAATCTTAAGGATTTTGGGATGGTGATGCCCACTCTGCTTCCAATTGAGAGGGGGCTTAGATCCCATGGGGCAGAAGGATGGAACTGTCTTGATTGCAGTTATAGATACTCTCTGGTTTGGGGGATGGGCATTGTCCATCATCATATTTTGTTAGTTGTCCTCGGCAAGTCCAATGAACTAGAGAGTAGATGTTGACTGCAACTCTGCTGAGATTCAGTGTTCAACCGGCATATGAACAGCTGGAAGACTTAAGTCTCTGGGACACATATTTAACAGGTATAGTGCTAATTACAGGTTCAAATAAAAGGGGCAGAAGACCCATGTGTAGGAAAATTATAAATGAGTCTAACTCTGATACATTGGGGAGATAGGCTATCATAAGTTCCAAGGTAAGGGGTGTTGATTTCCTGAGGTTGTATGCCCTGCCTATCGTGTCTAGATGTTTCCAGAGACCTCAGGAGCACCCCTGCTTGAGGAACTGTTTCCTGTGGTCTTCGGTGAAATCTTCCTGAGACGAGCATAAATATACCCTCTGGAATGATGTCCTGATTCACTTTGAAATCTCTTAGCCATAAAAATTCATTTGTATTTAATATTTCCCCCTTTTGGTCAAGGTCTTTTTCAAATGCATCACTGCTTGGTGCTTGGTAATAATCCCCAGTGCCAGGAGGCCCGTCCCTGGGAGTCATGTCCCATGCTGGTGGAAAGTGAGTTTATATGCTGAATTTGGCTCAGAGAAAGGCCACATTTGAGCAACAAGGAGGCTTTCAATAGGTAACTCTTAGGCAATATATATTACTAGGCTAAGTTTCAATATCACAAGAACAAGGTTCATAAGTACAACCATCATTATCAGGGGCTTGGCATGTTGGTCTGTCCTTCTTTGCTAGGCACTGCCCATGTACTCTGCCCATGTATTCTTGCTACTCTGTTAAAGAATATATCAGGACTCCTAAGGATGAGAATTCAATTTTCCTTTGGTTATTGTGTGGGTCTCCCTCCACTGAGACAATACCCCATGACCACATGAACACATTCATATTTCACAGAAGCATGCCCCAGGTGCAACCCTTCCCACATCCCTCCAACTCCAACACCCATCACCAATGATCCTCTCTTGCCACAGTTGCAACCCTTCTGTAATCCGAAACATCCCCAAAAACAAAGTCAAAAAAATTTTTTTTGGCATTGTGCCTTTCATCACCATAAGATCTGTTATCTTTTATGTATATCGACAATTTCTTCTGTATGTTCCCCCAGTGCCTTATTTTCTTCACTTCATTTTCAAAGAAGCTTTATGTTACCTTATATGCCAAAGGGACATTTCAGATGTGATTAAGTTAAGGATCTTGAGATGGGAAGATTATCCTTGCTTATCCTTTTAGGTCCAATGAAAGTAGAGTCAGTGAAAGAGAGATTTGAAGATGCCACAATGCTGGCTTTGAAGATAGAGGAAAAGACCTTAAGCCAAGGAATATAGTGATCTTTAGAAGTTGAAAAAAGCAAGGAAAGAGATTCTCCCCTAGCCTCAGAACAAATATAGCCTTCCTGCCTCATTTTGGACTTCTGAACTCCAGAACTGTAAAGTAAGAAATTTTTGTTGCTTTAAGTTCCTAAGTTTGTGATAATTTGTTATAGCAGCAATAAGAAACTCAGGATTCAGTTATAATGATAATTTATAAGTAAGTTAGTAAATAAGAAGACATAAAAAAAAAACAAAAAAACAAAAAAAAGCTACCTTTATTATTAAATAGCTTCTACTCAATCTCATGCAAAAAAAAAAAAGTTAATTTCAGGATGTTTATTATTAAATAACTTCTCAATCTCATGCAAAAAAAATTTTATTTCAGGATACATTTAAAAGTTTCTATAGGTAGTATGTTGAAATAAAGAGTAAGTGATTGAATTCAAAATTTTAACCCCAGTAACTATTATAATGTGGTCATAATCACATGTTTATGGCTGTGAGGGAAACTTCCAATGATATTATTTTGTTGTGGAGATATTTTTTTAGTGATATTCATGAATCTGCTTTTTTCAGTTTCAATGAACATATGTCTTACTTGCCAGCCTGTTCCTCTATTTATCAGGTATTGGTCTTAACTGAGATTTAGAGCAAACTTTTTACAACTTTCTCCCCAAAGACCTGCCACTGGTTTCAGCCTTCTAGACAGGCTATAGACATATAGGATTATTCAGCACATCTATTTTATGGGGAAAAAAAAACTGTCCTCAGCAAACATCACAGATCTCTCACAGCTGTTTTTTCTTCTCAAATAACAACAGAAAATGCAAAGTATGATTTAAATAAATGTATAAAAAGGAGAACTTTTAATTCTGATTTTAGCTTTTATTAATACAGGATTGATCAGCCAAATTCACTAGTTGCAATTTTTTTACAGACAGTATATTTCCATATTGATGTCTCCTAATTTATCTTCCATCATCAAAAAGCACTTATTAAATACCAATGAAGCACTCCAGAAGTTGTTCACAGATGATAGCCTCTAACTGGCTGCCAACAGGTCAATTTCATAGCTTGCCTTTTTCTCCTTCACATTTTCCAAGTCCAAAAGTTTTAAAAAATCTACTTTTTATAGATTACTTTGGAAAGTCTATAGTGAGGGATGTTATTTTTGTGAGAGGATTAGGATGGGGATAGTAGGGTTTTAAGATGAATTTTTCCATCAGTGGGATTAGTCTGTCAACATGAAATTAAAACATGACACGTTGCCCTCTTACACACTTGTGCTATTAATGTCATCTTTTCAATTTGGAGTGTCTTACAATTTTTTTTAGAAAACTGCCTCACTGACTGTCTCTCAGGAATAAATCACACCAAGTACAGAGAGAAAGGAAGTTTAGCAGAACAGAGCAATGGATAATGGTCTATATAGGCTAAGCCTTAAGGGAAGAGAATGATTTAAAAAAAAAAAAAACATATTCTTTTCTATTTTTAAGTCAATTCAAAGAAATTATTTTGTTGACTATCCTCAGAGTAGATGGGGTTTTATTCTCTCTCAGTAGTCTCAGTATGTAGAACTAACGTGATTAGAAAAACAGAATGTGGAGTCAAGAAGATCAGATTTTGAATTCCAGCTCTGCCAGAACCTTGCTGATGATGACCTTGGGGAAGTTTCATGCCATCCTTTGAGTCTTTGTTTCCTTGTCTGTAAAATGTGACTAGGCATATCTCCTGTTTGCCTGTCATGAGGATTATGTGAGGTATAATCCTCTTTGCCCCATGCCTGGCACATGCTAAGGACTCCCTAGGTGACAGAAGTTGGTATTTTTTAAAAATCTCTAAGATGATCTGGAAACTACTGCTGTGGCTAATAAAATGTATTCACTCAGTTTAAGCTGATTTCTTCATAATTATGTCTCTGCAAGTCTAGACTGAATCCATACCAGAACACCTACTTAATTATGCTAATTAGTCAAGAAGTAAGGCCAGTCAGATACTGTATTAGTCAGCCAAAGAGGTGCTAATGTGAAATGCCAAAAATGGGTTGGTCTTTATAAAGGGTATTTATTTGGGGTAGAAGTCCACAGATACTAGGGCATAAAACATTAAGTTTCTTCTCTCACCACAGTCCATTGCCACGTGTTAGAACAAGATAGCTGCCAGAGTTTGCCAGGGTTCAGGCTTCTGGGGTTCCTCTCTTCCCAGGGCTGTGTTTCTCTCTGGGCTTAGCTCCTGTTTCCTCCACAAGGGCAGCTGTAGACGATCAGGCAAAAGGCTTGCTTCTCTTCTGGGGCCTTCTTTCCAACATCAAAACTGCTTCTCGGGGGGTGGATTGGCTCAAATGGTTGGGCGTCCCTCTCCCATATGGAGGGACCAGGGTTCAATCCCCGGGACCTCCTGGTAAAATAAAACAAGAACAACAACAAAAAAACTGCTTCTCAAAAGACTGCTTCAACTCTGTTCTTTGCCTTGCCTTTTATATTTAATTCCCCACCCACCAAGGGGTGGGGCTCAACGCCCTACTGATGTGGCCCAGTCTACGCCCTAATCATAACTTAATCATGCCCAGATTAACAGATCAGTTTACAAGCATGATCCAATTATATTTTTGGAATTCATAATTACATCAAACTCCCCAAGAGCCACAGATACATTTATTGATGAGATTTACCGGAACAAATCATTTTGGGATTCAATTATAAATCTAAGATTACCTTATAGTCATATTGGAACACCCCAACTGAATTTCCATAAAAAAAAACCAGATTAATTAATTAATTTTAGTTAAATTTTAATATCTTGCTTTTCATACATAAAGAAGACTTCCTTAGTCCCAGGCTTATAGATATATTTTTCATAATTACTTTAAAAATGATTTTATATTTGTATTTTTACTTAATTTGGAACTTATTTTTGTGATTTCAGTGAGGTAGGGTCTGAAATTTATTATCATTTTAAAAATTAATACTCAATTGTTCCAACATCATTTAGTGAATAATGGATCATTTCTTCAGTGGTTTGAAACACCAATTTTATCTTCTACATAATCCATATATCCTTTTAACCTGCAAAACTCCCTGTAGCTTTTCTTGAAGGGCTCATCTAGTGATGAAATCCCTCAACTTTTGTTTATCTAGGAATGCCTTAATTCCTCCCTCATTTTTGAAAGACAGCTTTGCCAGATATAGAATTCTTGGTTGGTAATTTTTTCCTTTCAGAACTTTAAATACGTCTTCCCCCTGTCTTCTTGCCTCTGCTTTCCAGTGAGAAATCAATACTTAATCTTATTGAGGCTCTCTTGGATGTGACACACTGCTTCTCTCTTGTAGCTCTCAATTTTCTCTCTTATCTTTGATTGTAACATGGTAAGTGTGGATTTATTCGGGTTTATTCTGCTTGGAATTCATTGAGCATTTTGGATATGTATATTCATGTCTTTTATTAAATTTGGGAAAATTTCAGCCATTATTTCTTTAAATAGTCTTTTCCTTTCTCTCTTCTTCTTGGACTCCTAAAATGTTTATATTAGTATGCTTGATGGTGTCCTACAACTTCCTCAGACTCTATTTACTTTGCTTCATTCTTTCTTCTTTCATCTCTTCAGACTGGATTGTTTCAATTGTCTTATCTTCAGGTTCATTGATTCTTTCTTCTGCTGGCTCCAATCTGCTGTTGAATCCCTCTAGGGAATGGTTACTATGGTCTTCAGGTTTATTTGGTTCCTTTTTGTAATGTCCATATCTCCACTGATACTCTCTTTTGTGTCCAGCTATCATTTTTCTGATTTCCTTTAGTTTATTGTCCATGTTGTCCTTTTCATTCTTTCAGCATATTTAGGATCATTTTTTAAAAAGTCTTTGGAATATATCAGGTCTGATCCTTCTCATTGATGGTTTGTAATGGTTAATCTTCTCCTTTACCTGAGCCGTCACTTCCTGTTTCTTTGTATGTTTTGCAATCTTTAGTTGAAACCTGGACATTTTGATATTTTAATGTATTGTTGCTGGAATTCAGACTCTGAGGTGTCTGTTCCTTAAGCTAATGTTATAACAGAGCTTTCCTTTAATGCCAGGAGATAATAAAAAAAGAACAAGGAAAATAAAAACAAAAGCAAAAACACCTTTTCCAGTCTTTGCAAGTTGACCTGTGCCAGTGCTCCACTTCAGAGCTTTTCTATGTAATGAATTTAGAGAATAGCTCCAGGCTAAAGCACATAGGCATTCCTGGTCCTCTGCACATGCCTCTTGTCTTGCACATGCACATTTGGCCTTAGGAATTCCCTATTTAAGGATACAAATGTCCCCTCTTCCCTGGGAAACAATTTCCTCATAGTCCCAGGCTTTGTGCTGTTTGTCCTACAGCTAGCATTCCCTTGCCCCAGGCAGCATGACTTGACTGCTCTCCCACAGAATGTAGGAGAGCTTAGTGAGTTGCCTTTAACATGCAGGGCAAGTTTTGGGACAAGAAGTCCCTCAGGCCACCACCAGATAGTTTGGTCCAAACATACGTGCTCCCGGTATATGTACGAGGGTTATTCTGCTCCCTCCAGAACTGGGACCAAGGATCCACACTGGGAGCATGGGCTGGCTCTGTGTCCAGCCAGTGAGGGAATGGGGAGGGTCCAGACAGTATTCCATGAGAGTCTATCCTTTTCAAGTGGCCCTTTTGTTGATTCAGTACTCTCCCTGTTACTGTAATCCATTAGCTGTTTAAAGATTCTGTAAGGAATGGATCCCTGAAGCATCTCACTCTAACATCCTGATCCTTCATGTGAATTTTTAAAATCATTCTGTGCAATTCTTCAAAAATCCTGTTGGAATTTGGATTTTGATTAATTTTTGGAGAATTAAATTATTGTTACATGTGACTTCCCTTCCATAAACATTATAAATTTTTCCATTTATTCAGGTTATCATTGTCATTTTGGATGATGGATTTTATGGTTTTCTTCTTAAAAGTCTATATTTTCTGTTGATTTCTAAGTTATTTTAAAGATTTTAAAAATACTTTTAATTTTTTATCATGTCTTATTGCTCTGGCAAAGAACTCCATTACAATGTTTTAAATAAGAAGTAAGAGCAAAGAAAAAATTTTTTCTTTATTTATGATTTTCATCAAACATTGTGTGATATTTACTTTGGATATTTTGTACATAATGCTTTATCCAATTAAGGAAGTTCCTTTATTTTTCTAGTTTGCTGTGAGTATTGATTATAACTGAATGATGAATTTACCAAATGCTTTTTTCTGTACTAATGGATTTTCTCTTTTCATGATATTCAATGTTATGAATTATATAAATATATTTTTTCATAGTTTTCCTAAAATACACATTGCTGTTTTTGTTTGTGGTAATTTTTTAGGCTTTTTCTCTTTTATAGTTGTGCCATTGGCTTTTTTTCTTTTACTATTTATTTATTTATTTTCATTAGAGAAGTTAAAGATTTACAGAAAAATTATGCAGAAAATAGAGTTCCCATACACCTACCCTCATTTTTAACATTTTACATTAGTGTGGTAACTTGGTAATAATTGATGAGAGAATATTATAATTGTACCATTAACTATGTCCCTAGGTTATATTAGGGTTTAGTTTTTGTGTTGTACAGTCCTATAGGTGTTTTAAAAAAAATTTATTTTAGCAACATATATACCACTGAAAATTTCACCTTTTGACCACATTTGGTTATATAATTCAGTGGTGTTAATTACATTCACAATATTGTGTTGCCATCACCACTATACATTACTAAAACTTTTCCACCACCCCAAACAGAAATTAAGAATTAATTGTGCACCAATTAAGAATTAACTCCCCATTCCCTATCCTTATCGCAGCTCCTAGTAACCTATATTCTAGTTTCTGACTCTATGAATTTGCTCATCCAAATTATTTATCAGTAAGATCATACAATATTTGTCCTTTTGTTTCTGGCTTATTTCATACAACATAACGTCTTCAAATTTCATCTATTTTGTCACATGTATCAGAAATTATTCAGGTGTGAAAGGAAATGAAGTGCCATTGACTTTAAACTGCTATAGCCTCATTTGAACCTTTAAACATTGGACTACATGACCTTCTGAACTTGGTGAGTGTTACCAGACTCTTAGAACACTTTCTTGCCTTTCTGAGGCATCTACCACATTCTTGGTTCCTACTTGGGAAGACACCTCTGTGCTTGCTCCTTTTCCCAAGAGTGGATAAGATGATGAAGAGTTGAACTTCCTGGCTATTTCTACTAAAGTAATCAAATTATTTACATGGAAAACTCTTGTACGTTGTCCTTCCTTTAGCAGTCATCATATCCTGTGAATATTTGAAACTGTGGTCTTCTCTAATTCTATCTCATCTGCCAAACAAGGAGTTCCTTCAATGAATAAAAAAATGGATAAAAATCCTTTCTGTTTTCTCCTGAGTGTTATGGATTTGTACATTAAAAATAGAAATATATATTTCTGTCTTTTTTAGAAATTAATTTTGGAAAAGGCAACTAGCAGCATGTACTCATTTTGTTTTTAAATAAGGACAGAGATTTCAGGAGAGCTGTGAGAACATTCCATTTTCATTTGGCAAATGTGTGTACAGTGCATGCCTTTCTGTAGACCATATGACAAATGCCTGATTACCCTCCAAGTAAACTCTTTAACAGTATCTTTGTTTTTTGTCAAAGTCTTATTAGCATCACTTTTATTCTCATTCTATTACGAGATCAGTAGCATACTCATGACTAACTATAAGGGGAACTAGGAAATACAGCATACTTGTGTTTCCAGGAAAATGAGAAGATAGATTTTGGGAGTGCATAGCTACCAAGTTTTGCCATAGCTAGTAAGTAGCTGACCCAGAATTTGAACCCAAGTCTTATGCCTACAAAGCTGTGAGTTTTGTTTTTCTTTTTATTATACCAAAATGCCTTTTGTTATTTATTGAATAGAATCAAAATTAATTTTGGCACAGAATAAATGCTATTTCACTGAATCTTACCAGAAAATTACTGCCCTAGAGTGGCTGAGCCAGGACTCACTATTGGCACCCTTCATTATTCTTCACTTTGCAGATAACTGCCAATCTCCCTTCCAACCTCCCAGGTTCCCAGCCCCATGCAATGTTTCTATTTTATTATCAGTGTTCATGCATCTAATATCTAAGCTGGAGCCCATGTTACATAAGCCAAGTTCATAAGACCAAGTTTCTCCTTTGGCTTCCACTTTAGGTTCCCTGTTGCTGTCCTCTGCCAGAAAGGGAATGCTGCTGCTTCCAAATGGACTCCTAGGACTATTCTTTGCCTGCATTGTGATCAGAGGTTGCCAAGACCATATGGAAATATGTCTTTCCTACCAAGATGTGGGCACTGCTCCTAGTGCCAATCCTTCCAATGTATACAGGTTCACAGTCCTTTCCATGCCTTCTGTGTTATATTTTGAATAAACTGCTAGATCTCGCTGGAAAATCCTATTTTATGACAAAACCTGACCCTAGAATTTGGAAAAGCTGCTCCATTTTAGTTTTGCCAAAGTGTAAATCATGCAAACCTTTGCACCACAAATGTTTTATTTCCCCCCACCCCAAGATAATTCTACCATGATCTTTGTTAACTTTCTTTTTGTTTAATCAGAGATATACCACCACCAGCTATGTTTATGAAGTACTTGAAAGAAAAAATATGGCTTCATTAGTATATTCTGAAATACTGATATTTATTAGCTAATATGTTACTAAGCCTGCCACATATTGTTTTAAAAAAATTTTGGCTACCTTTTGAATCAATCCAGTAAATATTTCTAGTTACTTTTGGCACTTTAACTTTTTGTAATGAAACAGGATTCTTGAATCTCCTCTTGAGTTTTTTTACTGAGTGATTATTTATAAATACATAGTATGTAAAATGCCCACAGGACCTGAATGTTTTCTATTTGTTTTCCTTCCTTCCCAGCATAAACTCTCATTCAGTAGATTGAAATATGGAACAAAAATTGACCTAAATTATGACCTCACACTGTATGAGATATGGAAAATGAGAGAACTATGATTATAAACATATGAGCTCCTTCTTCAGCTTTCTTTCAACATCTTACAATTTGTAAGAGAGGTTCAGGGTACCAAAACTCTGAATTTCTAGGAACAACTGCAAAGCAACATGCCAAGCTGCGAACTGTATGTTACAAAACTAAGTACTAAAAGGATTTCAAATAAACTATTTATAATGAAGTCTCTTTTTCAACATTTTACATTTTTAGACATCCATTTAGGTACTCATGTTATGAAGCATTTTGCATATTTCTTATCTAAGCATGTCTGTGCTACTTATTAGTATCAGTGGCTATTTCCCTAGTTCTTCTCTGATGAATTGGTAATGCTCATTTTTCCTCCAGGTGTTTATTATGAGCCAGGTGGCATTTTTATCCTGACACATGCCCCATCTATCTGTAAGAATTGTTCAATATTTAAGTGACACTCAGTTCAACTCATTCATTTATGAGATTGGCCTGTGTGTCATGTATGAAAGACATGCTCATTCTGTCTTCATCAGTATGATCTTATTAAAGAAAAATAACTGTCATATATCACAATTTTAGTGTGCTACAGAGGAATTAAAAACATTTTCTCAAAATTAGATGTTTTTGTATTTTTCCTTTCTTACTTTTTAAACTTTATTTGAAATAATATTAGACTTATAGGAAAGTTGCAAAAATAGTACAAAAGTTCAGCTAAATTCTACCCAGTTTCTAATATTAATTCCTTAAATAAACATAATACAGTTACGTCTCATATTTAGGTCTTGATCCATTTTGAGGAGATTTTTGTATAAGGTGTGAGGAAGAGGTCCTGTTTTTTTTTTTCCGCAAATGGAGATCTAGTTTTTCCAGGACCATTTGTGGAAGAGACTGTTCTTTCCCAATTGAGTGGTCTTTGCCCCCTTGTCAAAAATCAGTTGGCCATAAATGTGAGGGTTCTTTACTGAGCTCTCAATTTGATTCCATTGTTCTATATGTCTGTCCATGTAGCAGTACCATATGTTTTGTTTAACTTAAGTATTTCCACCTTTAAAATTTTTATTTTTGTTTTTTTATTTACCCCATGTCCCCAGATGGTTCTCTTGTCTGTCTGCTCATTGTTTGCTCACCTTCTCCAGGAGGCACTGGGAACTGAACCTGGAACCTCCCACATGTGAAGAGAGCCTAATAGCCTGAGCCATATCTACTCCCTGAGGGCTGCAGTGTCTGCTGGCTTGTAGCATCTGCTCATTTAGATGTCTGCTTGTTGTGGCAGGTGTTGCATCTAACTCATTGTGGCAGGTGTGGCATCTAACTCATTGCAGTGGGTGCAGCATTGGCTCGTCTTTCTTAGGAGGCACTAGGACCCAAACCCAGGACCTCCCATGTGGTAGGCAAGTGCCCAACTGGTTGAGTCACATCTGCTTCCCTCCACCCTTTTTTAATCACTTGAGGATGGAAGACTAAGTTATAAATTGAAGAGATTATAATAAGTGGCTGTGATAATAGTCATTTGTTTTTTGGTCAAAGGATACAATCATGGTTAGAATTATTAATTTAAAAAAATGCTTGGCATTGGGAAAGCACCAACAATCTGCAATGCCAGATGTACTTTCCTTTGCTTTTCTTTCCTGTTGTATGTGGTTCCAGAAGCATAGACACAACTTACACAGAACTATGGCCAATGCACAAAGGGAAGAATCAACATTTTTCTTTGGTTGAAAACCATAATGAACAATACTTATTGAAATTGAAAGTTGAGGTAATTTTTCACCTTGCTCTTCCAGCTAAATAAACCATATCCTCGTTATTTTATTCCATTTAGTGTTAGTAGAGAAAACATATTTGATTTTGGTTATTAGAAAGTACACAAATTTACAAGATAAAATCAGAGATCAAACTAACGAAAACTACTGATATTCCCTTGATACTTATGTTTTATAATCAAAACATAAACCATTGATCTCTTTCCTGTCCCCGTGTTTTTGTCATATAAATAGAACCACAGGGTATGTAGCCTTTTGAATCTGGCTTCACTTAGCATAATGCATTTTCGATTCATCCATGTTGTTGGATGTATCAGGAATTTGTTCTTTTTAATTGCTGAATAGTATTCCATTGTGTAGATGTAATTAGGTTTATTTAACTATTCATCATTCACCAGTTGAAAGACATTTTAGTTTTGGTGATTATGTATAAAGCCACTATAAACACTTACATACAGATTTGTATGAACATGTGTTTACATTTCTTTTGGAGAAATACCTAGGAGTAGGATTGCTGGGTCATATATAAGTCTATAAAGAACTCTTTTAGCAATCATATTTTACAGAAGAAACTTATGAATATTATAGAATAAACTATATTTATATGTCCTCACGTTAGTTACTAAAACATATTATTATTATCACATCATTAGAAACTAGTTAATTTGTCATATTATGAAGTTTACCTGGGCTAGCTTTTCATACTAAGAGTATTTTTTTCCTCTTTATTAATTTCAGAATTAAATGCAAAACATATTTTAGCAAAAACACTAAGTTTTCCCAAAGTATATCTGTTACACTGTTATATACTTTTTATTACCCTTTGACAATAGGCACCGACTCATAATAATTAATTCATTACAAATAGAAAGAATCAGTTTAAATAATGGAAATACATATCTAATACTAAAATCTCATCTTAGCCTTTCTTAGCTCCTTTGCCTATCAATTATTTTGTCAGGACTGCCAATATATGGCTAGGTACCTGATATGACCTTCCCATGTTTAAATCATCTGATCAATTTGAGCAACAAATAAGAGGGAGAGAGAGAGGGAGAGCAAGAGACAAAGAGGGAGGAAGAGGGGAAGGAAAAGAGAAATAAAGATAATGAGGGAAGGAAGGAGGGAAGGAAAAAGAAAGAAGAAGGAAGGAAGGAAAGAAAGGAGAGAGGGAGGGAAGGAGGGTACAAGGGGCCTGAATAATCCACAAATCTCACCCTCAGTCTCTGTTTTTTCTGTCTCAAGTTGAATGATTTCAGTATATTTAATATATACAAAATAGTAGCCATAGGATGGATAACTTTCATATTGATTTATATTTTGTTTTTCTGCTCTTCAAGAATTATAAGTAGAAATCATTTCAGCTACATTTATAACAGTGATGCTTGAGAAAAGATTCCTCACTTGAAAAAGATGAATTCCACACTGGCATGTATTCATCATGTTTGCTGTGTATTCTTAGGAGCTTTTAACAAACTGAAATAAAATGATGTAAATGTTAATTGCTTAGCACAGGGTGTTATACAAAGTAAGTGCATAATCAACTATTTTAATCTATAATTATTATAGTTAATAATAATTATTGTTATCTTCATTTGAAAATACTCCTTTGGTATACTTTGCATAATACTGTACAGCTAAAAATTTCTTTTTAAAAATAATGCTTCCGTCAAACTTTCATGGAACAGCAGCATCACCTTTTGGAAAACCTTTCACTGAAATTAAATATAATACTTTTTTTTTTCAGAATAAAAGGTATATTTCTTGATGTCACTAAGAACTTTTAAAGCTGCTAAACTGAAGAATTTTCAAGTAGAATAAATATGCTACAAATTATATTTTTAAAAATAAAATTAAAAATAAAAAAGTAAACACAATATATTCTGACAGACTAACATATAAAAATATATATTTATGTTAAGCATTCATATAAACACCATTGAGTTCCTACTATGAGCTAGATACTTTTATAGGTATTGGAAATAAAGAACGAGATTGATTTCACAGGGATCAGCAAACTTAAGCTCATGAGATAGACCTGGCCTGCCATTTAAAAAAAAAAAAAAAAGCTTCATTGGAACACAGCCATGCTCATTTATTTGTGTATTGTCCATGACTTCTTTTATGCTGTAAGGGCAGATTTGACCAGTTGTGACAGCATATAGAATTCAATGACTAAAATATTTATTAAATGGCCCATTATAGAAAATATTTGCTGAACCCTGGACTAGACTGCTCTCACAGAGTTGAAATTCTAGTTGGGATGAGTTGGTGGGTAGTTGTGGTAGAAAAAAAGGGAAGTAAATAAGATAATATCAGATTGCCTCAAGTGACATGAATAAAATAAAATATGTTAAAGAGTGACCGTGGTAGGGATGGTTTCTTTATATTGGTCATCTCTAAGTAGAGGATATTTGAGACATGGCCTAAATGAAAGGAAGGATTCAGATATAAGATAATCTGGAGGTAGAGCACTTTAGGCTGAGAGAATAATAGGTGCAAAGGTCCAGGGGTGAGAAAAAACTTGACATGTTATATGAACAGAAAGAAAACAATAAGGCTAGAGTTTAATATGTCAGAGTCAGCAGATGATATAAGACTGGAGGGCTTGTCAGGGGCTAGAACAGAGTAGATCTTATAGTCTACAGTGATGAATTTGGGATTTTCTTCTCAGTAGAATGAGAAGGTACTGGAGCATTTTAAGCCATCTGGTTCAGTGCTTGCAAGAAATATTTCTAAAACATTGCTTTGTGACAAAATGGCTTTATAAAATGGGACAAAGTAAGTCCTTACTTTTATTTGGTAAGGAAAATATGCTCTAAGCCAATAACCAACATTATTTTAAATGGCAAACACAATAGGCACTGGTTGCCATTGTAGTCAGGGACAAGGCAAGAATGCTACCATTTTAATTTGATATTATTTTGGAAATTCTAGCTAATATAAAGCAAGTAAAATAAATAAGAGGTATAAATATTGGAAGGAGGAATGAAAATTATTATATACACAGATATGACTGAAAACTAGAATGTAAAAGAACATCAATAATTACAAAGTAAATATACTGGCATAAAAACAGCAGTTTCCTTCCATGCCAGCAATAACAAATTTGGATATATAATGGAAAAACACCCACTTGATAGTAGAAATAAGGAATTACAATATTAGGTAGTAATTGTAAGAAAGCAATTGAAGAAAATTCATATAAAAGAAAGCTTGAGAAGAGAGATATACCATACTCCTGGCTGGGAAGTCTGAATATATAAAAGTTGACAATTCTTCCTGAATGAATTGATAAATTTAAAGCAATCACAATTAAAATCACATGGGGTCTAATATACAAAGAGCAGAAAATGTGTTCAGCTTTACTAGCAAACAAAGAAACATTTCTTTTGAATATGATATTTTGCCTGATTGACAAGGATAAGAAGTATAATAATGCCTATATCTCGTGTAGGGGAGAGGCTCAATCCTAAAACTGCACTTTAATGGTAAGAGCTACTAACCATTGGGTGGTCAGTTAGAGAGATAAATGCCATGGGTAATTTGATTGTGCGGAGCTGATTGGAAACGGTGAAGAGACTTACAGAAGTAGGAATAAAAAATATTATCAACAAAATTTGAAGTGTTAGTTTCATGAAAAAAATCTGTGCTAATCTTTGTGAAAAAGAAAGTAATAAAACAGTCCCTGCTTTGTCTAGTTATAGACAACTAAGACAAGATGTGTCCAGGACAATGAGAACATGATAGCCAACACATAGCAGTTCTAAAAAATCAACTTGATAACATTTTAAAAAAGCAACTTTATAATATACATACACTACAATACATCCAGTTTAAGCTTACCATTTAATGAGTTCTGTCTAATGTATAACAACCCATATGACTACCACCTCAGTCAAGATACACAGAACTTTCATCTCCCCAAAAAGTTTGCTCATGCCCCTTTGCATCATTCTCCTCCTATGCTGACCCCAGGAAACCACTGATAGGCTTTCTGTAACTATAGTTCAGTTTTCCTGTTACAGAATTTCATATAAATGAAATTGCTTCTGATTTCTTTCTGCAGCTTAATGTTTTTGAGAGTTATCCATGCTCTTTTGTATCAATAGTTAATTATTTTTTATTGCTGAATAGGAGTCTATTCTATTCATATGCCACTATTAGGTCATCCACTCACTTGTTGATGGACATTTGGTTGTTTCCAATATTTGGCTCTTATAAAAAGCTATGAACACTGTGTACAAATATTTAGGTGGACATATGGTTTAATTTCTCTTGGTTAAATATAGGAATTGCTGGATTTTATGGTAAGTGTATGTTTAAGGAAACTGGCAACTCTTTTTCAAAGTGGTTATACTGTTTTACATTCTATGTCCTTGCTGAATCATAGCATTGTTAGTCTTTTTATTTTTAGCCATTCTAATAGGTGTGTAGTAGTATCCTATTGTGTTTTAGAGCTTCACTAATGACAAATGTTATTGAGCAACTATTCATGTGGTTTATTTGCCATTCGTCTTTTCTTTACTAAAGTGCCTGTTCAAATATTTTGACCCATTTCTAAAGTTTTTTTCCTAATTACATGCATACCTCATTTTATTGCTCTTTGCTTTGTTGTACTTTGCAGATATTGCATTTTTGACAAATTGAAGATTTGTGGCAACCCTGCATCAAGCAAGTCTATTTATTGGTGCCAATTTGCCAAAAGCATGTGCTCACTTCGTGTTTCTATGTCACATTTTAATTACGCTATGTACATTGTTTTATTTTGTATTGTTTTTAGGAGGTACCTGGATTGAACACGGGACCTCGTATGTGTGAAGCAGGAACTCAACCACTGAGTTATACCTGCTCTGCTGTACGTTTTTTTCCTTTTTAGACGTAATGCTATTGTATACTTAATAGACTACAGTATAGTGTAAAAATAACTTTCATATGCACTGAAAAACCAAAAAGATTTGTGTGACTTGCTTTATTGCAATAATTGCTTTATTGTGGTGGTCTGGAACTGAAACCACAATATCTATGAGGCATGCCTGTACTGGGTTGTAAGATTTTAAAAATATATTCTGCATATAAGTCTCCTGCCAGATCTAAAATATTTTCATTGTGTTAATAGCATCATTCAAACAAGAAAAGTAGTTTGTGATTTCTGTGATCTAAGAAATATTTGCCTACTATTAGGTTGGTGCAAAAGTAATCACGGTTTTGTATTGTTGAAATTTGCCATTTGATATTGGAATACATTCTTAAATAAATGTGGTTATATTATACATCATTTTAATCTGCATTTCTCACTTTGTTTTTTTGCTGATGACTTATTACTTGCTGTTTATTTTATATTTATTGTAGACAATGGAAATGATCTTAGACAAAAAGCAAATTCGAGTGATTTTCTTATTTGAGTTCAAAACAGGTCATAAAGCAGCAGAGACAACTCACAACATCAACAACACATTTGGCCAGGAACTGCTAACAAACATACAGTGCAGCGGTGGTTCAAGAAGTTTTGCAAAGGAGACAAGAAACTTGAAGATGAGAAGCATAGTGGCTGGCCATTGGAAGTTGACAATGACCAATTGAGAGCAATCATAGAAGCTGATCCTCTTAAAACTACATGAGAAGTTGCCGGAGATCTCAAAGTTGATCATTCTATGGTCGTTTGGCATTTGAAACAAATTGGAAAGGTGAAAAAGCTCTACAAGTGGCTGCTTCATGAGCTGACTGAAAATTAAAAAAATCACTGTTTTTGAAGGGTCATCTTCTCTTATTCCACGCAACAGTAATGAACCATTTCTCGATCGGATTGTGACAGGAGCAAAAAGTGGACATGGGAATCCCTGTAATTTCTGTGTAATATTAGGTAATCTAAGCACCTTAAAAAAAAAATATATATATATATATATATATATATATAAAAATAACATTTTTGTAAGCAAATACACATATATGCATATATATTTATATATCATTTTATAAATATTGGTATGTATTGTGAAAAATTTGATTTTTACCCACAATAAAAAAAAAAAAAGAAAAAGGAAAAAAAAAAGTTTTTAATAAATCAAAAAAAAAAAAAGTGGATTTTATACAACAACTGGCAATGACCAGCTCAGTGGTTGGACAGAGAAGAAGCTCCAAAGCACTTCCCAAAGCCAAACTTCCACCAAAAAAAGGTCATGGTCACTGGTGGTCTGCTGCCCACCTGGTCCACTACAGCTTTCTGAATCCTGGTGAAATCATTACATCCGAGAATTATGCTCAGCAAATTGATGAGATGCACCGAAAACTGCAGTGACTGCAGCCAGCAATGGTCAACAGGAAGGGCCAAATTCTTCTCCGTGACAATGCCCTACAACACATTGCACAATCAACACTTCAAAAGTTGAACGAATTAGGCTACGAAGTTTTGCCTCATCTGCCATATTAACCTGACCTCTTGCCAACTGACTATCACTTCTTCAAGCATCTCAACAATTTTTTTTGCAGAGAAAATGCTTCCACAACTGGCAGGAGGCAGAAAATGCTTTCTAAGAGTTTGTTGAATCCCGAAGCATGGATTTTTATGCTACAGGAATAAAAAAACTTATTTCTCGTTGGCAAAAAATGTGTTGATTATAATGGCTCCTCTTTTGATTAATAAAAATGTGTTTCAGCATAGTTATAATGATTTAAAATTCCTGTCCAAAACTGAAATTACTTTTCTACCCACCTAATACAAGGTTCTGAAGATTTTCTCCTTTGTTTTCTTCTAGAAATTTTATAGTTCCAGTTTTCACATTTAGAACTGTGGCCCATTTTGATATAAATTTTGTGTCTGGTGTGAGGTAAGAGTTGAGGTTCATTTTGTTTTTCCAAAGGGATGTCCTGTTGTCCCAGAATCATTTATTGAAAGACTAGGGTGGCAGACACAAAGATGTGCTGCTCTGATTCCCTTTGGAAAAAGACCACCATGTTCAGCTGCAAGGAGTGTGGTTAGCTGACAGTCTTTAACAGTTATTTTCTTCAGATTTTGCTTCAGCTTTTGAGCCATGGTTGTGCCCTTTTGGGGATAGATCCTGGACAATGACTGAGCAAAGCGGTGATGGTCACAGTTGTGATCCCTAGCCAGTGACTCAGCAAGGTCGTGGCATAAGGGCCCAGCCCTTGTCACTCAACACAGGACTCCTCCAATGGGAAATCTTTTCTCTGGAGCTCTGTGCTAGGCTGGCAAAGACTGTCATCTATATCAATGTCTGCTAGTCCTCCTGCTTAATCTTGCACCCTTCCCTTTACTTCTCCGGTGTTATTTCCCAATACATCCTTTGTACTCTTAAGCGTTCTTCGTAGCATCTCTTTCTTGGAGAATTCTACCTGTGAAAGCTATCCTTTCCTTATTGGGTTATTTTGGCACTTTTGTTGAAAATAAATTGATCATATAAGTGTGGGTCAATTTCTGGACTCTATTCTGTTCCATTCATCTTTCTGTCTAACCTTATGTCAATGCCATGTTGGCTTGATTAACATAGCTTTAAAATAAGCACTGAAATCAGGTAATTTAAGTGTTTTTTCCTTTTTTCTTTTTCAGTTGTTTTGTCTATGCTTAGTTCTTTGAATTTTTATGTACAATTTAGGATTCACTTGCCAAATGTTTTTAATCCCGACACCTTTACAAAACCTCAGTTACATATATCTTTGACTGCTTGGTATTGTACTATAGTACTCTAGAGCTTTGTTTTGATTATTCAGTTTTTTACTGTCTCTTTGTGCTTCATTTTGGATATTTACTACTGCTATGGAGATCATCAAGTTTACCAATCTTTTTTTCTCTGTATAATTTCTAATCTGTTGTTTTTCCAAGCCAGTTAAATTTTCATCTGATTTACTGTATTTTTACAGCCTTGGAGTTTTCTTGATTTTTGTATCTTCCATATTTCTCTACATTATGTTTTCTTTAAGTAGGTAAGTATATTTATAATAGCTCTTTTAATATCTTTGACTGCTAATTCAATTGTGTCTGCCATTTATGGATCTATTTGCCTTGACTGGTTTTTCTATTGTATGTAGGTCACATTTTTCCTATTTCTTAGTATGTCTAGTAATTTTTTATTGGTTGTTGTACATTTTGACTTTTACATTGTTGAGAGCTAGAATTTGTTGTCTTCCTTTAATTTTATTGAACTTTCCTACTCAGGCAGTTTAGTTAATTTTGTATCTCCAGGCTTTTTAAACTTTGGGCAAGTTTAAAGAGGTTTTTTCCTAGGGCTAATTTAGTCCTACTACAAAGTTAAGATTTTTCTGGGGTTTCCACTGAATGCCCTGGGTATCCATTAAGAAATCTCTGGTCAGGCTGTACACTCAAACTTCTTCCAGTCCTATATGAGTTATTGGAATTGCTCATCTTACAGCTCCCTAGTCATTCTTTGTCCATCCTTTTTGAATTTTACCGTACTCATACGTGACTTAGCAACAGACTCAAGGAGGGATGCTCTGAAGATCTCGGGAGTATTTTGTTTGATTAACACCTTCTTTTCTGATATTCTGCCCATCAATCTCTTCTTTTCTGGTACCAGTCATTTCAATCTCTTCTTCTCAACTCATTGAGAAAATAATTTTCTGTTTGTGATTTTCTTCCTTGCACTATGATCCAGCAACTGCATTTCAGCAAAGAGCCAGGGTATTAACAGGACTCATCTGGTTTGCTTCTCTTTTCTCAGAGAACTTAGTCCTGCACTATTTGCTGTCCTTTGCATGAAAAATAGTTGTTTTACATATTTTGTTCAGTTTTTCAGGTATTTACATGGGTAAAGTAAGTTTGGTTCTAATTATTCCAGTCAGAATAAGAAATAAACACATAAATTTTCAGTGGTGGATATTAGATTGTTTTCTTTTTTCAGCACAGGTCTGTTAGTGTTTCTCAAAGAATGGTTCACACATTACCTAGTAATTATCTCCTAAAGAACCAATTAAATGCAGATTCCTGGGTCTTACTCTAATCCTTCATGGGAAGAGATCCAGAAATCCAATTTTTGTAAAAATGTCCTAGAAGATTCTGAGATCTGATAAAGTTTGAGCACCGTGGCTTTTCTAAATTTTATTTTATTTTCTAGATTAGAGACATTTCTACCATTTTCCAGTCATGCTAAGCAAGGGTGTAGAACAACAGAGCTTTACAGAGCTCAGACATAGCAGGTCATATAAATACAGTGTTTTGAAAATTGAGGCAATGGGTTTACTCTTGGAGTATCTTTTATAACTGTCTTCTGAACCACGGGCACACAGACTGAATTTTAGATGTATAGGTAGCATCATTTTCATTTACAAAACATAGCACAAATTCACCATGATTACCAACTCACTGTGATGTCCAAGAAAAATTTCCTCAAAGCAGCATGTGGGGTAGCATTAACTACTGAGTGCTGCACTAAGCGGATTGTAGAAAGTGCTACCTGCTGTTTTAGAGATAAAAATATGAACAAGATAATACAATGCTAGCGAAGAAAAAAATACTCAGAAAATAACATAATGACACAGATTCCTCTTTCACACCCTCTATTTTCTTTTTTCTGCCCTCTTTCCCCAATTTATCTGGAGACCAAGATCCAAGTGTCAGTCACTTAATCAGTTATTGATGCAGAGTATCTGCATTTGAAAGAACACATCCAGAAATGAGGCATTTTGAGTGTGTGTGATTATGTGTGTGTATGCGTAAACATTGTGTGTGAGTATGCTCCAGAGATGCTTGACCTCCAGTGGTGGTTTGAAGCTGTATGTTTTTAAATTTAATTCATTCCTGTGGGTGTCATCCCATAGTAAGTAGGACATTTTGATGAGGCTACTTCAGTTAAGGTGTGGCCCACCACAATCAGGATGGGCCTTAATCCTATTACTAGAGTGCTTTATAAGAGAACGAAATTCAGACAGAGATAGAAAGTCATGGGAGCAAGTAGAATTTCAACAGTACCTGGAAAAGAATAGAGAGGCTGCCAAGTGCCTAGCCATGTCACAAGCTAAAGACCAAAGTTCATCAGCAGCCAGCCCCAGAATTCCACAATCTTTGGGAAGAAAGCATCACCTTGATGACACCTTGATTTGGAATCTTTACCATCCTCAAACTGTGAGTGAATAAATTCCTATTGTTTAACTTGACCCATTTCATGATACTTGCTTGAGCAGCCTAGGAAACTAAAGCAGATTTTGGTACCAGGAGAGTTTAATTTTATTGAACTGCTATTGCACATACCAAAAATGTGGAAACAGCTTTGGAATTGGGTAATGGGCAGAGGCTGGAAGAATTGTGAGGTGCTTGATAGAAAAGGCCTAGATTGCTTTCAAGAGATTGTTGGTAGAAATATGTATGCTGAAGCTATTTCCAATGAGACCTTAGAAGAAAATGGTGAATATGATATTAGAAACTTGAGGAAAGGTGATCCTTGTTTTAAAGTGACAGAGAACTTGGCAAAATTGAGGTCTGATGTCATGTAGAAGGCACAACATCAAAGCAATGAACTTTGATATTTAGCTGAGGAGATTTCCAAGCAAAATGTAGAAAGTCCAGCCTGGTTTTTCCTTGATGCTTACAGTAAAATGTGAGAGGAAAGGAATAAGCTGAGACTGAACTCCTGGGCACAGAGAAACTAGAAACTGATGGTTTGGAAAATTATGAGCTTCTGGAAAGTGATCCCCAGAGACTAGTGCTCCATGTGAGGGTTTAACTTAACATGGATACATTCAGCCATTTCAGTCCAAGTCAGGATTGTGGATGCAGTTATCCAAGAAGGATTTATGGAAAATTCTTTTGTCTGATGGTTTGGACCCCTGTGTACTACATGCAAAACTGACAAGTTTTTGTGAAATGTGTCTGAACATATCCACTGCCAGCATGGACGGAAAAGGACAAAGAAGGGACAAATTGAAGGAAAAATCACTTCAAAGCCAGAACCATGGAAACTGAGGTGTGGACCAAAGCCATCTTCTTGGGCTAAGAGAGCAGGCCCACTCATGTGTGTGGAAAGGTTAAGTCTGCCTCAGTGCTTTGAGAGGGCTGGCCTTGTACCCCATTGTTCCAGAAGAGTGCTGCCACCGCACAGTCCAATGTTCTGAGAGGGTGGAGCCTGTGCCCTGGGGATTGTGGAGAGTCTAGCCAATACCACAGTGTCCTGAAATGGTGGACCCTGTGTCTAGGGGATTGTGGAGATTCCCACTGCCATTGCAATGCTTTTTGGAGAAGGTGGAGCCCTCACCCAGTGTTTGAGGAATGCCTGCCTACTGCACAAGTGCTTGGAAGGGGTGGGACTGCTGCTCCGTCCTTCCACAGATGACGCTGAGAACTTGAAATCTAATGGAGTATGCCCTACAGGATTTCCTATTTTTTGGAGACCCATGTCCCCTGTTTTCCTTTCAGTTTCTCCCTATGGGATTGGAAATGCTTATCCTTGCCTGCCCCTCCATTGTATATTGGAAACAGATAATTTGTTCTCTAGGGTTCACAGGTGCATCGACTGAGGGGAATTTTGCCCCAGGACATACCACACCTAAGCTGATTTTGATGAGACTTTGTATTAAGCATTGTTATTGAAATGATTTACTGCTTTTGAGATATGGTGATGGAATGAATGTATTTTGCATGTAGAAAGAACATGTAGAAAGAACATGTCCTTTTGGGGTCCAGAGGGAGGAATGTGGTGGTTTGAAGCTGTATGTACCCCAGAAAAACATGTTTTTAAATTAAATCCATTTAAATGGGTGTGAACGCATTGTAAACAGGACCTTTCGATGAAGAGGCTACTTCAGTTAACGTGTGACCCATCTCAATCAGGATGGATCTTAATCCTATTACTGGAGTCCCTTATAAGAGAATGAAATTCAGACAAAGTGAGAGAAAGCCATGAAAGCAAACACCTGAAATCAATGGAACCCAGGAGGAGAAAGGAGACCAGCAGATGTGGCCATGTGTCTTGCCATGTGTGACAGTTTGAAGCTTTTTGTGGATCCCAAAAAAAATCATGTTCTTGAAACTAATCCATTTCTATATGTGTGGGACCCTGTGGATTGGATTCAGTTAGGAGGACTTTGATTGGATTATTTCAGTGAGATATGACCCAGGATGGGTCTTGATCCTTTTGCTAAAGTCCTTTATAAATGGAGGTCTGAAAGCAGCAGGCACACAGAGAAAAAGCTGCAGAGATGGAGAGAAGGAAGCCAGGAGCTCAGAGAGGAAGCAGGGAAAAATATAGCCAAAGGCAGAGCAGCCAGAAGCCAAAGCAACGAGACCCAGAAGAGAAGCAGATGCCTCAATATGCCATCTAAGAGAGGAATTCAGGATTACCAGTGGCAAGTCTCCTGATGTTGCTTTGATTTGGACATTTTCACAACCTCAGAACTCTCAGCTTTTAACCTAATAAATTCCCATCATAAAAGCCAACCCATTTCTGGTATATTGTTCCCAGCAGTTTTTAGCAAACTAAAGCACCATGTGACAGAGGAGCTAAGGATCACCAGGAGCTGGACTTCATAAAGTAAGCATTGCCTTGATGATGCCTTGATGTGGACAGTTTCCCAGCCCCAAACCATGAGCAAATAAATTCCCATTGTTTAACCCAATCCATTTCATGATATTTGCTTTGTACAACCTAGGAAATGAAAATACCTCCTAAGAGGCAAATCACGATAATTATATAGTGTATGTATATTTATACAATAGAATACTAGACAGTCATTAAAAACAATGAGATGCATTTATAACTGTATGTTTGTGTAGATGTAAATAATAGCAATAATGATAGGTTATCATACATATGGATTAAAGGTAGAGGGATATGTTGCAATCTATTAATAGCAATCATCTCTGGATTGGAGTAGATTTTGGGTGAAGACTTCCTTTTCAAAGGAATTACTTCTGTAATATTTGAATTTTGTGTAATTGGTTAATCTAAAATCAAGAGGCCTGCAAAATTTGTCTAACTGAAAGCTTGCCTGACAGATTTATAAGTCAAAAAACATTAAACACTGCAGCATAAGTGTTTAAGTATTTACAGTATGTTCAATAATGAGATGGTGCCTTTTACGTCAAGAATGTGAAGCTGAAGCATATGAGTAATAATTTCTATTCCACAGACAGTGATCATCTCATATACAGTCAGGTAAAGAAAGATTTCATAGAGACAGGGAAATGAAAACCTTATAGAGTGATGATGTTTGGGAGAGAGGAAGAAAGAGGGTGTGATAAGAAATAATGGCGTGTTCTAATATATTAGTATACAATTGGACTAAAGTGTTAGGGACAATTTTGAGAAGGGGATGACTGATGATGGCAACAATAACACAACAGCATCAGTAACAAGTGCTGCCAAACAACATGGGATTATCTCATTTAATCTCATCAACCTTGTGAGGATACTTATACTCTCTGAGCCTCAGTGTCCTCTTTTGTAAAATGGGTATAATAATAGTGCCCAACTTATGGGGTTGCTGCGAGAATTGAATGACATGAATATAAAATACCTAGCATAGTATTTGGGATACAGGAGGGACTTAATGCTTATCAGCTATGGTTATTATTAACATTCCCATTTTAAAGATTTGGAAATTGATTCAGAAACTTGTTCCAGGTCCAAAACTAAGTGCCAGAGCTTGCATCTGTTGGGTTTATCTGTCTCCAAATCTGTTTCCATATTCATGTGGATATGCTACATTTTGGAATCCTTGTAAAATCTCCCTGAGTGTTGCACTTATTCTGATTATTGTTTTTAGAGTGGTGAGTACAAAGTTGCCTAATTAAGAACTATTGTGATGGTAGATATAAGGGGTGATGATGAGTACATCAATTAGAAACATCAACAAAAATACATCACAATTTCTAAAGACAAGACCATTGTGGTGGTTTGGTATTGTTTATGAATTCCAAAAATAGATATTGGATTGTGTTTGTAAACTGGTCTGTTCCTCTGGACATATTGGATTGTATTAGATTCAGAGGTTTCACTTTTACTTTATTAAAAGAAGTTTAGGGCTTTTATTCGACCACGTCATTAGGGAGACTCGGTTTTCAGAGACCAGCTGCCATCTTGCTCCAACAAGTGGCCAGTGACTTTGGCTTTGTGACTGTGCTTCTACCCCAAACAAATACCCTTTATAAAAGCCAACAGATTTCTGGCATTTTGCATCAACATCCCTTTGGCTGACTAATACAACCATGTTCTATAGGAGAATGTATATAGGTTGGAATGTGTTGTTATAGAATAGTACCCAAACATGGAATAACTACCGTTTTTTCTAAGGCTGGTAGGAGAGAACAGAATGTTGCCTCTGTGGTGACTCTGGTACCAAAGCGCTGATGGCACAGTCCAGGACTCTGACTGGCTTCCTCCTGTCTGCTGCCTTCCTGGCACAATAACTTTGTCAAAGTAAAGGGAACTGCTCCAAAGGGGGCCTAATGGAGTGGGGAAGTACAAGGTACCTTTGCTACTGATGACTTGTAAGGATAATTTAAGAAGACAACTCGCCCTCATCAGGCCAAACATATTCTGGGTGACTGAAGAGGAAGTCAAAGAGACAGAAGTGAAAAGGAAAGGTGCACATGTCTTTGGTCAGAGGTTGATGATGCTGACAGCTGGGCTGCCTGGCCAGGAAGCTTTTTTTTTTTTTTTTTTTTTTTTTAACAAGAACAACACCCCATTGTCTTGTGTGCTGTGATGGAAAATGCAGAGCCACAAGGTAGAGCTGTGCTGACTCTAGTTCATCCTGAACCAAAATGATTTTTTCGTTTCTGGCTCAAATACTCAAAATGAAAAAATATCCCCTAATGTAGTAGAGGTGAAGACTGAGGGTTTGATATATGCGAAGCAAGAAGGCAGCTTACAAAGCAGATATCTTAGAATCAGGCCTATATGCCTGGCATTGAATGAGAATCACAATCGGAAGACAAATTTCACTTGAATACAAATCAAAAGCCAGAAGGGAGTAGTTCAACCTTCTGTTTGGCAGCACCTCTACTTTGAGGCAAACTTGCTGTGGGACACAGTGGTTGGTATATTGCCTGGCATAGGTGGGAGTCTGGGATAGAAAACAATTTCTTAAATTTCAGTCATCCAACCAAGGAGGGCTTCTGTTCTCCATTACAACACCAAATCTCTGGACAGAGGGAAATCTTGAACTTGTAAAAATGACAGGGAAATGTCCATTTCATTTAACCATGTAGAAAAAGCCTGGTTCTCTCATTTCCAGGTTGGATGAAGGGCAGACTTCTGAGCCAGGGGAGGCTATGATGGGAATGACAGTGAGAATGACTCTCTACGCACTCAGAGGGTTGATATTTCCCTGGCTCCGGGAGGCAATGGGGCAGAGGAGAGTTGAGGAAAGGAAATGGGAAAGCAAAATCAGAGGAGTGTCAAAGTACAGAGGAATGTTTGCAAAGAAGACCCAGGATTTTCTAGATTATGCAGCTATAGTCCCCTGTAACCACTTAGAGACTTGATTCATCTTATTTTGCCAATATTTAATAACAGTGATAGTAGGATAAACAAATGATTTGGGGAGGGATATTTTTAATGTTCTGTATGTTCAAGCCCTCCAACAATAAATATATATTATTTGTATAAATAAATAAATGAATACTCAAACAGAACTTGTATTGCATGGTACCTATAAAGAACAACCACCACTAATGAGCAATTATCTGTATCTTCTGGGCCTTAGAAGAAGATCTGAGAAGACTTCACATTCTGTCCCTCTCACCCTTCCCCTTTACACACTGTTTTCAATCACCTTTCAAAGAAAGCATTTGTACAACCCCAGAGAGTGGTAAGGGCTAGTCCCGTTACCTCATTTTGCTTTTGTTTATTGTATTTAGACCTCTTAACACATCTCCTCGAGTAACATAAAAATATGATTGTCTTCTAATACTAGGCAGACTTCCTGACAGTCTGATCCAAACCAGCAAGAGCATGAAGACAGTGTTAGATTTATGAAGCGGGCCATCTTGACTCAATAAGCTCATGTGTACTACATATATGTTAGTGTTGACTTAGTTTCAAAAAAGAGAAAACCCAGAGATAAAGCACTATAACTTATCTTTATTCTTTGTGCATTATGACTATTTTTCATTTTATGATGCCTTGATGTGTCAAAAGTAGTTGATAAAAACACTTTTTTCTTATACCATCTAACAAACCTAATCTGTGGAAGATTAAACCAGCTATTTTTTTCTGAGACTCTTTTTAGATATTATAGATGTGTAATTCTTCATTGAAATGTAAAGAGAAAATTCTAGAACCCAAATAATACTAGGGTTTTATGGATGTTTTAATTAAATTTCTTTCAGAAAAAAAGCATTGCATTGCTGGAAATTAACAGACAGATGAATCCATTAAAAATCTTCCTTTAATTTATATAAAGGGAAACTGCTTCTCTATCATGAACAAATAAACATAGCAAAAATCATGGTGAAGCCGTATTCCCCTAGGTTCTTGGCTATGTTACATGAAAGAATTTAAGAACATGCTGGTTTAGTTAGGCTAGTAGTTTACTGAGGAAAAGGGAAGAAGAGAAAAGATATGGGAGAAAATAACAGATTGTGTATTCCCAGGTGTAGGTGTGGGTTTCCCAGGCAGAGATAGAGATTTGGCTCATGTGGTAACTTTTTTTTTTTTTTTTAATAATTAAAAAAAAATTTTTTTTTTAAAGATACTTGGATTACATAAATGTTACACAAAAATTATAGGGATTCCCATTTGCCCCAACTCCCATCCCTCATGTGGTTACTGTTTAAACCATTAATTATAACTCCCCTTGTTAATGTTCAGGGAAGGAGTCCCAGCTGTTTGCTGTTTTGAGTGATTACCCCACCCATCAATTCTCCAGGCTGTCCAATGATGAGGCCCCTGAAGGATATCCAGGACTTTCCCTTGACCCTGGATGCAAAACAACAAAGGGATGTGTGTGTGTGGGGGGGAGTAAATACATAAAAATAAATCTTAAAAAAAAAAAGAGGGTTGTACACCTTGTCAGGTAGGGTCTACTGCCCTAACCAGCAGGAAGTAATTAGAGAAGAATGACCATTGTCCTTCAGCACCCTCTTAAGAATAAGGGTGTAAACCTTCTGAGGGGGCAGTTGAAGGGGTTGTTTAGGGAATGGGAAAACTAGTCCAAAACCTGGCATAAAAACACGGCTGTAAAAAAATAAAAAATAAAAAATAAATAAAAACATGGCTGTGAAACACGTGGCAATGGAACCCCACATGGAAACCCCCTGAGGGAAATATCCCACCAAAAGGCTGTGAAGATGAACGCTTCATGCAAATAATGACCCCCAGGAGAAAATTTTAATGAAACCTTTATTACCGGTCGGGGCACACTCCCTAATGAGAGTGGCATCTAACGTCCGGTGACTGCAGTTTTTATAGAACTTCTTCCCACATGGCTACAGCAACCGAAAACAGAATTGTTTTAATCATCATACATATTTCTATAGCAAAGCAAGCAAGCAATATTCCAAAAGCTGATGTTTGCCGTTAGCATTCCAGCAAGGAGGGGGAGTGGTTGATCTTTGAGGCATGAAGTACTGATTCTTCTCAGACCTGGATGGGCACCTGGTTTCCACCCGCAATTGTTAGAGGATTTTTCTACTGGGAATTTCCTGGTACTGTTTTAACTCCTTCTCAGCTGCTGGAAAAACCCCACGAGAATCCTACAAAGGGAACGAGATTTCATCTAAAAGGGAGTTAATGGAAGTTTGAGGGCCCAGGGAAAGTTTCTATAGCTTTTTATGAATATCTGAGGCAGACTGGCTGATTTCTATATTCTGCCTCTGAGTAATTTCTCTGAGCTTATTTAAAATTGACTGGTTTTGGTAGTGCATTTCCTCATGGGTGGGACCAAAACCTCCTAGGAAGTGCGTTTTACAACCCGAAATGAAGAAGTAGGACAATTAACCTTGGAGTTGAGCTGAATTATGGACCCAGCCCCCTGGGAAAGGGAATGAGGGCCGCCCCACTGCCCGGCACCCACCTCGGCCTTGCCCACCACCGCTCTTCCACCCGGGAGCGAACGTGCAGGGAGGCTAATGCATGAAGCCGGGCTCCCCAGGAGGGGCACAAGCCCCTGAAGCTCTCTGCCATTACTGCCCCGCTGGAGGGCAGGGGGTCGACAGTGGGGGAAGACGGTGGCAGCCAGTGCCGGGATTGGGGCTGGCTGCTAAAAAAGCTGGGGCTTTAGAGTGGCGACAACCCATCCAGGCCAGAAAAGGCAGCTCAGCTGTGCCAGGAGCTGGGCCCAGGACCCCCTCTCTTAGCAGGGCACCGCTTTGTGCCCCTGCCCTCCTGGCTGGGGTCAGGTCCAACCAGTTCCCATAGGGGAACCCATTTTAAATGGGTAACCAAAAGAGGGTACTAACCAGGCTATAATTCATAGTTTAGATTCACCGGTCCTTGCCAGGATTGGGAAGTTTCCCTGCCTCTGGAACTCCTTGCTGGTGAGTCAAACAAAACCAGATTCCTCTAGGTTCTTGGCTATGTTACGTAAAAGAATTTAAGAACGTGCCGGTTTAGTTAGGCCGGTAGTGTTTTATTTTATATTTTATTTTTTGCCAGTAGTTTGTTGAAAAAAATGTGAGAACAGAAACCGGAAAAAATACAGATTACACATCCCAAAGTGTAGGTGTGGGCTGCTCCAGGCAGAGAGAGAGAAATTTGGCTCATGTGGTTACTTTTTAAACCATTAATTATTCCTCCCCTTGCTAATGTTTGTGGGAGGAGTCCCAGCTGTTTGCTGTTTTGATTGATTATCCCACCCAACAATTCTCCAGGGGGTCCAATGATGAGGCCCCTGAAGGATATCTGGGGCTTTCCCTTGACTCATTTGACTCGTTCCAAATGGAGGATTCTCACAGGGTTCTACCAGCTGCCTTCTGGAGGGATCGTTCTCTCAGGGGGTTTCCAGGTGGCGTTTCATGGCCATGTATTTCATGGCCATGTGTTTCTGTCAGGTTTTAGACTAGCCTTCCCATTCCCTAAACTAGCTTGCCTCAACTGTGCTTTTAGCCTTGCTCACTATTAGTATAGAGAAGACACCACAATCCCCCTTCCACTTTCTCAGGTAGCAGCTTGAATCTTTCCATCCTTATAAAACCACAAAGTAAAGCTTCACTCTAGAAGATTCTGAAGAACTGAGTTGGAAGAACTTAGAAACAGTATTTATCAATGATAACCAATGGAAAACTCATTTGACCCTTTAGAAATATGTATTTATTTTCTTTTAACTCTTCTTCAGCAGTGGATATTTGTAGCAAAAGACAAACTAGTGGGTGTCTTAGAGAACAGGGCACGGTACAAATCCATGTATTAATGTGTTTCTTTGATCTGGCTTTACAAACGGTTTACCATTCTGCTAGATTTTTCCAGTGGGAAATTAGAAAAATGTTTCCACCAGCTTTTGACACAGTGCTTATTCCCTTCAGAGATGACCACTTCAGGAATACACCTGCATTCTGGCAAAGATTTTGTTCACCGGAACAAAGGGGAGGCAGAAAGACATGCTGATACATTCCAAACTGCTTGGAACATGCCATATATTAACAGATCCTCCTGCAAGTTAGATCATTCTAATCACAATGTCTGCTAATGCCTTTTGTGAACAGGAACTCTTGTAACTTTAGCAAAAAAGTAACGACATCAACAGCTAAAACTAGATCTCAAAAATATACAATTGTAGCAGCATGAAAGACTTTATTTTACATAAAAAACAAAATGGATTTTTTTTTGTGTGTGAATAAATGCAGGAAATTGCTTTTACATTTATCTGCAAAGCAAGGATCAAAACAAGGAGAGATATGCAAAACTTTTTTGGAGCTACATTTTTAGTTTTAGGTACAAAGGTCACAAAGAACAAAGCAAGCTAAAGACAAAATGAGCACAAAACAAAGCAATGCAAATTTCTTAAGTAGAAGTAGTCAAGAACTGTGAAGAGTCTGGGATTTTACCCTACCTGCAAACTAACAAGTTAACCTGACATAGTTTTATGGATGCTCACCTAAGACAGGAGACCCCTGGTCAGAGATGAAGACCAACTTTTTATTCACAGCAATAGCAGTATCCAAGCATCTGTTTTGTGCTGATTCTCTGATCATTGATTTCCACAGGGTGATACAAAGAGGGCCGAATAACACCTGCACATGTAGTGGGCCACCTTATAGGAGAGTAATGCTGAGCTTAGGGCAACTGAATATTTTATAAGCAATGCATTCCCTTTACTATCAAATTGTTACCGGATTTAATCTAGGTTCTTGACTTATGCTATAGAAATGAAATTCAGAGCACATCAGGTTAGTTAGGCCAGCAATTTATTAAGGCAGGGAGGGAAGAGAAACAGGAAAAAAATAGCAGATCACAGGTCCCCGGTAGAGGGTAAGGGACTGAAGAGTGATAAAAAGGGCTGATTTATTATAGGCTACAATTTCCTATTATAGATTATAAATGCCCAGGTTTTACTTGTGTGTTGATCCATGCAGGGGGACACAGCGAGAGCAGGGCGCAGGAGCCACAAGGGCTGAGAGCAGCAGGACGGGAGCCACTGGGAGCAGGGAGCAGGGAGCAGGAGGGATTTGACCTTTGCGTCTGCTTTTTAAACTGTTAATTATTCCACCCCTTTGCTAATGGCATGGGAGGAGTCCCAGGTGTTTGCCATTTTGAATGATTACCCCACCCATCAATCCCCCAGGTGGGGCCAATGATAATGTCCAGGGAGACTATCCGGAGCTTCTCCTGGGAATCTTTGGGAATCACATTCTTGGTGGCGAAAATCTTGCGAGGGTCTTCCAGCAGCCACATGTCCACATGGACCTCTCACCAGGTTCCAGATCCATCTATTGATTCCCTATATGAAGCCTGCTTCAAATAAGACATTACTTTTATTTTTACTGGACAGTAATTATGCCTGCCCCATCCAAGGCTGTTTGTTATACAAATATCTTTGATACAATCATGTAGAACAAAGGGCAGTTAGTGACTCACTTGCAAAATGTGCAGCAATGTGAGAGAACCATGGAGAATTGTCTGCTCACAGGAATATTTGTTTAGGAGCTGTGGTACTGGATTCTTAGCCAAAGCAGATAACTTTAGGCACTCAGCCATTCCATCATTAATTCAGTGAGCCAGTGAATCAGTCATTCATTCAGTCAAGCATTTAACACACATTTTGGGGCATTTTTGAAGATAGATGCTTGAATATGTTTATAGGTAAAGAAAAGAAATCATTGGGGAAGGAGAGGGTAAAATTTTGGAGAGAAAGTTCTTCAAGAGAAGGTATAAGACTAAGAACTGGAAGACCTAGTAAGCAGGAAGGAAAATACCAGGCATTTTTCCTGGTTGAGTCACAGATTTAGGGAAAGGGGCTTTGTTTTGCTCTGTTTTGTTTTGTTTTGATTTGGTTTTAAGTCAAAGGAAGTGGAGAAAGTACTAAAAGAAAAGTTTAGGATGTAGATTCCAGGCATTGACAGGAAAATAGTATTTATTGTCCCTATTATGTAAAAACCTTTTGTAGAAGCATTCACAAATATCTCATTTAATCCATTCTGTATCCTGTAAATTAGTTATTAGCATCCCTATTATTTTATAGATGTAGTAACTGAGTATCATAGAAGTGAAGTAATTTATCCAAGTTTATATAGCTAGTAAGGGACAAAGCTAGGATTCAGATCGGATCTGTCTGACTGCATTCTCCATCTGCCTAGAATAATATGATAGGAAAGACAGAGAAAAAAATCAATCATGTCAGCACTCTGTAAGAATTACATTAATTCAAGTTGCCTTTCAGTGGCCTTCATATCAAACCACCAGTGTAGGGGATAGAAATCTGCCAGTGGATGTGTATGCAGCACCTCCCCATAGGTACCAAAAGAGTTTTTACAAGGTTTGAAAATGGGACAATTAAATCTATTAACTGGTTGTTACACAGAAGTCAACAATTTTTACCAATTTGGGTACATGATATTAAGTAATTTATATTATGGTTTAAGTATCACTCTGGTACAACCTCCCCAATGTGAAAGCCAATGAGAGAGAATAAATAGGTGACACTAAAACTTCACTATCTTAGCAGCCACATTTACTTTATTCTTCTTTTTAGAGCTACCTTATTCCTTTGAAACTGTATTCATACATAGCATGAATGACATGGGGGAGATTTATTGATTCATGGGTGTAAGATTTTGGAGAACATTCATTATCTTGAGATATTAAAACAATCTTCCAGATATGAAATTTTTGATCCAAAACTTTATTTGTTCAAATAGGTTATACTTTCTATACCTAAAAAGTACATAAATTCACAGTAAATTCTACAAACAATGTATAGAATAAGACTTTAGACCTGAATGAAGCTAATATTGAAGCATGGATGCTCCCAGGCTGGGAAGCTGGAAGGATGATGATAGAAGAGTTTTGGTACTGACCTCCAGGAAGCCACCTGAACCATCACAGTGAGCACTTCTCTGCAATGGGAAGGATAATAGGTAATGAGGTAAAGGAAATGAACAAGATATATAAGATGGGTTTGCTACTCTGCCTTGGGAATAGTATATTTACCTTCTATAAGCCACTGCTTGCTCATTCCAAGTTTCCAATCTTGATAAAATTTATGTTAAAATGTCCACTCTGGTCCAGCATTATGCATTCCCACAGCTGCCCAGTTAAGGAACTATTTCTGCTCCCAGAAACATGCTCTTCCCAAAGAAGTTATCTGAGTCGGCAACCTGACCGAAAAATGGCCCCAAAGCCTTTCTCCATTCTGTGACTTAGAGACAAAATCTGCATGCCAAGTACAAGCCCTTGACTGAAGTATGCCAGCATCTTCTTTGAACCCTCAGAGGCTCACCCAAGTGTTCTGAGGATTGTTCAACTTCATTATTAAGAAGCAGAGAGTCTGAGAGTCTTTCTTGTTTCAACATCTGTCTTCATGTGTGATCAAGTGTACTTGGTCTGTTCTTATTTTTTCCAGCTTCAGTCCTGCATCTTGGAATTTGGGTTCTTATTCTTGCTTGGTTAACTTCCTATTGACTTAGTGGGCCACTGCTCTGGAAATGTGCTACCTGCTACAACATTGCCTATGATTCTAATTCTGGGCTTCACCTGCACTTCCCAGGGTGTGTCATGTATAACATCTCCTGTTCCTGGTGCTCAATTTACATATCTAATAAGTCAATATCATTGATATGTATCAAGTACCGACTAAGTCCCTGCTGATCTCTGCAGAAGCATCCAGAGCATCTCAGTAAAAACAAATCCTTGAAAAAAAAATTTTTATCAATTAACTTATAATTAGAAATTAAGTAAACATGTTTGAGAACTCCAATTCATTAATAGTCTAACACTCTTATCAGCTTTCCTATAAATCTCTTAAACACTTTCCTTATTTTTTTAATTTTAATTTTTTATTTTAAAAAGATATTTAGATTATACAAATGCATAAACATTTATTTTAATTGTCAGTATTCTTTTATTAACTTTACAGTATAATGTAATAATGCAGCCTTTGAAGTGTCCAATCTCATTCATGGCCCTGGGTTCCTACATTCTATATTCCAGCCATGATGAGCTCCTTTTAGCTCTTCAAATAGGCTGTATTCTCCTACCTTGAGGTTTTATTTCATCTATCTTAGAAATCTCTTCCTCTGGAAAGTCTTCCCTGACAGTGTTCCTTCCAAGTCTGATTTTGTTTCTCCTCATTTTTCCTATGACCCCACATTGCACTTATCATAGACTTTATCACAGTTGTGATTACTTATTTTCTACGTCCCTCATGATTGATAAGCTCCATGACCGCAGTGACCACTTCAGTTTTATTCTTTGCATTATTCCTCCTGTCATGGCTATTGCCTGGCATTAAGAAATAGCCATCAAGTATTCAGAGACTGGGTGACTATATGAGAAGATCTGTTGTTGAGGCCAGATCCAACTACCTGTTAACTCTGTCAATAATAGCTTCCTCATTGATAATAGTGTTCAATATAATACCATGCTCAAAGGGTTTTTGCCAGGATCAAGTGGAAGAGTGTAGGTAAAAGTGCTTTATAAGCAATAAAGATGTTAATTATTATTCAACTTTCTTAGCTGTGTTTATATTCTGTTTGCAATATGTTAAATTCTAACGCATTGCATGTTGCTTTTTGAGATTCTTTCATGTGCAATTGTTTTTTTTTTTTTCTTTTCCAAAGGAAATTATAAGTCACAGAAGTTTTTTTTTTTTTTTTCTTTTTCCTATTGTAACTGCCCTCCATCTCCTTCACTCCAAGAAATTAGGGCAGATATTTTGTGACCTATGAATTAGCTTGTTTTTAATATCTCCCCCCTCAGCAAATATTCAACTAACCTACATTTCATTCTATGAATTAATCTTTCTCTATTTAACACAAATAATACCCTAAACAAATAAAAAATCATAGTAACATTTAAATGAAAATCAGCATCTATTCCAGATCCACTGACATTTCATCTCTGCTATGTGATAGTTCAAATAATATAATGACTTTCCATTTTGTCTATACAGGAGTAATTTGGATCAGACCATTCATTTCACCATGGACAAATATAAAATCTAGATAAAAATTTAAAAGGTAAAACAAAACCATAAACAAAACACCAACACTTTAAATGTATTAGAGAACAAATAAACAGAACTTGTGAGGTCAAGATTTTGTAAGAAGGAAAACAAAACAAAGTAGGCCCTATGGCGCTACTGCTTTCTCCCACAAGATTATTTGCAAATTCACATTGAAAGATATAGAGAAGCTATGCATAAAATGGTGGGTTAAAGCTCAGTCCAACAAACTAGTTGGACTGAGGAGATAAACATTGGTGTCCAGGACTACCAAGGCAACCAGCACTTAGGGGAAGGAAACTGTAAAGAGGTAAACTTGACATTCTGCACAAAATCTCTTCTCAAGGAATTTACCAAGTCCTAAACTCTGCATACAAGGTGAGAGAACAAGCAGTAAACAAAAGTACTATCAATGGACTTAGAATATAAGCAATGAGTTCTGTGTTTTTTAATTTTAATTTTTTAATTCTTATGGTGCTGAGGAGACACCTTGAAGTTCAGAGTTCCCAAGAAGGAAGAATTAGTAAACATCCCAGGAGGTCAGTTGAGATGACTCCCTGAATGTAACAAGGAGAACAGGAAATAGAATATAAAAACACTCAGAAAATCTCAAACACCACTCTGATAATTTCAATTGCTGATTGAATCAAAATGATCTGCCCATAATCTTTCTGATTGTCAGAAGAAAATTAAATTCTCTCTGGATGAAGTAACATCATTCAGATCTTATGATTTATTTTACATAAAATATCTTACATTCAATCCAAAATTAATAAGCATATCAGAAAACAGGATCAAATGAATGAAAACCAAGGAGGAAAATGATAGTAGAAACAGACCCTCAAGTGATACAGATATTGTAATTATCACATTGTCTTTAAAATAATAATGATCAATATGATCACAAAAATTGGGGACTATATTGAGACTATAGCTAGAGAACTATAAAATATAAAAAGAATCAAATAAAAATTTTAGAACTTAAAATTCCAATAACTGAAATTAAAAATTTAGTAGATGGATTCAATAGCAGATTAGACATAGCAGAAGAAATGATTAGTGAGCTGGAGAATAAATTCATAGATAATATCCATATTGAAGCACCCAGGAAAAAAAACATTAAGGGACAAATTGAGTGTAGTTAAAAGTCTAACATGTAATTAGAGTCCCAACATGTATACATCATAGTGTAGTTGGACAAAAGAAGAAAGGAAGGAAGGAGAAGAAGGAAGGAGGGAAAGAAGGAGGGAAGGAAGGAAGGGAGGGAGGGAGGGAGGAAAGGAGGAGGAAAAACGGAAGGAATTCTTAAAAGCTTCCAATCCAAAGAAAACAAAGACACATTGACAAAGGAATAACAATAAGACTTTGAGATTTCTTCTCAGTAGAAATTATCAAAGCCGGAAGACAGTGGAACTCATTTTTTAAAGTCCAAAAAAGATGGCTGCTGGCCTGATAATACCCTATGCAAAATGAAGATGAAATAGACAACAAAAAAGAACCCTGAGAAAATGTGTCATCAGCAGACACATACTAAAAAAACACTAAAGAGAGTTTTTCATAATAAGGAAAATTAGCCAAGATGGAAGCACGTTAATGTAGGAAGGAACGAAGAACAATGAAAAGAGGTAAATATGTGGGTAAACCTGTTTGAATACTGACTATTTAAAAATGGTCTTGTGGGGTTTCAAATATATGTAGAATCTAAATATATGAAAACTATGATACAAATTTGGAGTACGGTAAATAGAGTTCTGAAAGTGTTGAAAGTAATAATTTAAGGTAGAGTCTAGTAATTTAAATATGCATGTTGTAATTATTAGTATAAACCCTAAAGTGTAAAGTATACATGTGTATATAAAACTAGCAAGCTAATAAAAATTGAAAAATGCAAAAACCTTCATTAATTTAAAAGAAGCAAGAAATTGAAAAAGGAACAGGTAGGTCAAATATAAACCAATAGTAAAATATAAGGTTTAAACTCAAGATAGCATTTGCTACATTAAATGTAGATTGACTAAATAATTCAATTAAATGGCAAAGCTCTTCAGACTGGATTAAAAAGCAAAGCCCAGCTGTTAAGTTAGCTGCCTATAAGAGACACACTTTAACATAAAGACAGAGAAATATTGAAAGAGAAAAGATGGAAAATAGGTAATGTGAAAGCATTAAGCCAAACAGAGTTGGTTTAATCATATTAATGTCAGATGAAGCAGATTTTTAAGAAAAAACAAGCAATACTCAGGGCAAAGAAAAATACTTAATAATGATAAAGGTGTCAATTCATTAAAAAGATATAATGAGCCTACATTTGTATATAGCTAATATTGCCTCAAAATATATAAAGCCAAAAAAAAAAAAAAAAGGCACAAAAAAACAGAGCTAAGAAGACAGAGAAATACCCAAATCCACTATTAGAGTTGGAGATTTTAACAAACTACTCTCAGTAACAAATATATAGACAAAACAACAACAAAAAACAACCAAATTTTAAAACTTGTTTTAACTCACATATGTAGTAGATTGAATTATGTACCCCAGCAGAAGGCATGTTCTTTATCTTAATCTGTGCTCCTGTGGGTATGAGCCAAGTCTTATTAAAAGCTCCAGTAATCAAGAGTACAGTGTTAGCACATGATAGACAAAGTGACCAAGGAAAGATAATGAATAATCCAGAAACAAATCCACACATATTTGGTCATCTGATTAACAACAAAATATAACTGCAACAGTTGGTCTCATCCATAAATAATGAATGACCAACTGGATATCTATATGGAAAGAAATTGATCCTCAGGCTGGCCACAAAAATCAATTTCAGGTGGAAGAGATAATAATAAAAATATAAAGCTCCTAGAATATAACAGGAGTGGGAATGTCTTTATGACCTTGTGGTAGGGAAAGATTTGTTAAACAAAGATTTGATAAGCAGAAAACAACAATAACCATGAAAGAAAAGTTTAATTGATTGCCTTTCATTAAAATTAAGAATTTTTATTCATTATAAGGCATCATGAAGAGAATGAAAGACCATCCACAGAATGGAAGAAGATATTTGCAATATATTATATCCAATAGAGTACTCATTGAGTATTTAATTAATAATAACAAATCAATGAAAGAAAGACAGGACAATTTAATTAATACAGAGGCAGAAGGAAATACTTGAACTAGAATTTCCCAAAGGAAAATATCCAAATGGGTGATAAGCATTTTTAAAAAGGTGTTCAACTTTTTAGTCATCAGGGGAATATAAGTTAAAATATGATGGGACACTACTAGACATCTATCAGAATGACTAAAACAAAAAATTTGACAATGCCAAGAGTTGTTGAAAATATAGAGCAATTAGAATTTTTATATACTGCTGGTGGGAATTTGAATTTGCAAAACCACTTTAGAAAAATGCTTGATAGAACACATAACCTACGACAGCAATTCCACACCTAGGTTTATTCCCAAGATAAATGCTTATATATGTACACCAGAAAATATATGCCAGAATGTTCAGAGAATCGTTTGTAATAGCCCAAGCAACTCAATGTCCATCAATGGAATGGGGAAATACATTTTGATGTAGTCCCATAAAGAAACTATGTTATGATGAAAACCACTGTGATACCATGGAAATAAATTTCAGAGACATGGTATTGAGTGAAAGAAGCCAGATATAAAAGAAAAAATACATGTACTCTACATGATTCCATTTATTTTAAAATACAGAAGCAGTCAAAAACAATTTATGATGATAAAAGTTAGATGAACAGTAAGTTACCTTTGAGGTGGTAGTTACTGAGATATGGCTCAAAGGAGATTCCTGGTAATATTCTTTTTTCTTTCACATATTCTATTTTATTGTTATTATTATTAGGCACAAAATTATTCACACATTTCTTTTGTAAGTTCAGTGATGCTTTAGCTTTCTTTTTTTAAAATATAATTTTTATTGAAATATATCATTCATACATGAACATACATAATCAATGTGTATAGTAAAAGTTGTGAACTTACAAAACAAACATGCATAACATCATACAGGGGTCCCATACATCACCCCACCACCAACACCTTGCATTGTTGTGAAACATTTGTTACAAACTATGCAAGAGCATCGTCAAAATATTACTACTAACTATAGTCCATATCTTACATTTGGTGTATTTTTTCAAAACAATCACGCACATGTGCAGAGTTCCCATACAACACCACTTCACCAACACACTACACTGTGGTGGAATATTTGTTACAGATTATGAGATAATATCATCAGACTATTACCACCAACCATGGTCCATAGTGTACATTTGCACACTTTTCCCATACCCCCCCATTATCAAAACAGTACATCTTTGGCATTGATGCAAGACTATTACAGTATTGCCGTTACACACAGTCCATAGGCCACACCAGTTGTATTTTTCCCATTTTAATCTATGTAGTAGTTGGTTGGGTGAATTCCCTTTGTAAAAATCATTTCAGCTGTACACTAAAATTTGTGCAATTTCCGGTATGCATGCTATACTAAAAAAAAAGTTTTAAAAAAGTAGTCTATACTTTTCTTTTTAGTCTATACTTTTTTTTTTTTTTTATTATGGGTAAAAATCAAAATTCTCACAATACATACAAACATTTGCAAAATGATATATAAATATATATGCATATATGTGTATTTGCTTACAAAAATGTTATTTATATATATATATATATACATATATTTTAAGAGGTGCTTAGATTACCTAAAATATTACACGGAACCCACTGGGATTCCCATGTTGCCCACCTCCCACACCTCCCACCACATCCCACACAAACATCTCCCACAGTGTGGCCCACCAATCTCAATGAACTTACACATCCTGGAGCCTTGCCACCAACCATAGACCACAGTTCACACTGTAGACCACACTCTCTCCCACTAAGTTCTGAGTGGTGTGTGCTGATTTAAAATGGCCTACATCCATTGCCACAACAGTACTCAGGACAACCTCCAACTCCCAAAGAAGCCCCTGTATTTCAACTGCTCATCCCCTCCCTACCCAAAAACTGTCAAGTGGCCACTGGCTCCACCTCATT
>JAKSZT010054262.1:5397256-5440377 GCA_026826555.1 Tolypeutes matacus
GTTTTGACTATGTCATACCACTGTCTTCTTGCCTCCATGGTTTCAGCTGAGAAATCAGCACTTAATCTTATTGTGCTTCCCTTGTATGTGATGGTTCTCTTTTCTCTTGCTGCCTTGAGTATTTTCTCTTTGTCTTGAGCATTGGACAGTTTGACAAGTGTATGTCTTGGAGTTGCCTGTTGGGTTTATACTATTTGGGATGTGCTGTGCTTCCTGGATCTGCACATCCATCTCTCTCAATAGAGTTGGCAAGTTTTCAGCCATAACTTCCTTCAACACTCCTTCTGTTCCCTTTCCCTTCTCTTCTCCTTCTGGGATGCCCATAATGCGTATGTTTGTGCGTCTTGCATTATCGGTTAATTCCCTGAGACCATACTGGATTTTTTCTATCTTTTTGTCTATCTTTTGTTCAATCTCTTTGATTTCAACTGTATTGTCTTCCATATCACTAATTCTTTCCTCTGCCTGTTCAATTCTGCTGCCATGTGAGTCCAGCGTCTTTTTCATTTCTTGACTTGTGTCTTTGTTCGCCATCATATCCATTACCTTTTTAGGTGTGTTAGCTATTTTTTCAGTATGTTCTCCCAGTGTCTTCTTTATATCCTTAATCTCTTCCTTCAGTTCTTTAAGTTGGTCCATGATATTTGTTTGGATAGCTTTGATTAGTTGTTCGATGTACTGCATTGCTTCCTGGTTTTTATTTTGTGCATTGGACTCGTGCATGTTTTCCAGTTTTTCAGAGTCATTTGTACTTTTCTGTTGCCCTCTGGTCATCATATTATCTTGATGGGTTTGTTCAGTTGATTAGCTTTTCTCTATGCTGTAGAATTTTATTTAGCTTTTGGTTCTGCGTGTGAGTTAAGTTTTCTCTTTGGCAGTTTTTCTTCTTATTTTATTTCCTTACTTCTTTCTATGTTCCCTTGAAGGCAAAAGGTTAGGGCCAGAGGAATCAAAAGATGTAAGGAAGGCAGAAGGATAATGGAAATGTTGATAAAAGTTAGAAGAGGGGCAAAATGAGACTTAATGAGATGAATATTTAACTTGTGTAGGCAGTGTAGAGTACTAGGAAAAAATATGGAGTTCCTATAATGGACTGGGAAAACAAATGGAGGAATATATATATATAGTGATTTAGAAGGCTAGAATTATGAGGAGGTAGAGAAATAGTAGAGAAAGGTCTGAAAGGAAAAAGTTAATACTAATAAAAAAAAAAAAAAGAAAAAAGAAGAAGAAAACAAAATAGATGGGATAGAAATTGACACCCTTAAATTGTGGGCCTATGAAAAAATGTTGTCTCTAAGAGCCACAACAGAAAACAGAAGGCAGAAACATGCAGGAAGGATAAGCGATAGTTTGTAATACAGAATCAATATATACAGCGATTTGGAAATTACTGAATAAGAAGCCCAGCAAATAAGCGACCAGCTGGCAGCACCTATTTAAAAAAAAAAATAGAAGGAAAAAGGAAGGGGGGAGGAATATGGGAATAGTAGCAATAGACCAGAAAGTAACAGAGAGAAACCAAAGATCCACACAGGCAAGCAGTCAAACAGAGCTAAGGGGCGTTAATGATTCCCCTAGGGTCCACGTGGATCCTTCCTGCCTACTTGTGTTTATCAATGAATTTCCCCACAGGGTTCTATATGCAGGTCCTGAAGCAGCGTTTAGCTATTAAACTAAATTTAAAAGAATTTATTTTTCAATTGTTGAGGTGACCTCACTTTTTTTTTTTTTTTTAGCCAAATGCAGGATCCAAATAATTCCTCTTCTAGACCAACCCCCTTACGGAACGGACCCTAGCTAGGCCCGTGGAAATTAATCAAGCATGTCCCACTTTCCGGACTCCCCAGGTTAGCTGAAGCTCTGATGTTAGTCAGTGAGGAGTGCTAAAGATGGCGGATTCCGCCCCTTCTGGTGCCGAGCTCCAGCGTCACTGGGCTGCTCAGTAAATCAGTTTGAGTGCAAATTTGTGTCTGCTCTCAGCCTGGTGCTGCTTCAGTTCGGCTTATCTGCTCCCCAAAGCTATGGGGCGGTGCAGGCAGCCAGATCGATGTCTAAAAATATAAAATACCCTTCCCTGTCTTCCAACCGAACCTTCCCTTCTTTGGGAAGTGTCCCTTCCTCCTGGCTCCGCAGCGGCCCAGGTCTTATCCCTGGGTGGCTAGGGAAATCAGCTGCGTTCCCCGACCAAAATCCCCCCTCCGGTTCACCGGGTGCTGACTTGCTCGTTTGCTCTGTTCACACAAGGTCCAAGGGGCGCCAGGCAGCCAGCTCCCCAGAAAATAAAACTTTTTCGCCCCGCCCGCGGCTCCAAATGGCCGTTTTATTTTTTTTTTCCATAACCGCGGGGCTCAGCTGCCTGTGCCAACCTCCACCGGCTGCCTCAAAACTCACGAATCTCCATCGTTGGGTCCACGCCGCCGATCCGCGCAGATAGATGTCCCAAGCTTCTCACTCCACATGTGCACAGCACAGACCCCCGGGCAGGACCCCGTCCCCAATCCGCCTTGCTCTGGGAGCTTGCAGTGTGCGCCCTGCTACACTAACGCCATCTTGCCGCCCCTCTAGTCTATACTTTTTGATACCTTGTGTTATCCATAATTGCAGAGATAGTCTTGAATTACTAATTTCTACTGGTAATGAAAAATATTTTAGTATTGTATAGAAAAAGGCAAATGGGCTTGTTTAATGTATAGCTTGAGAATTTGTGTCTCATGTTAAGATACTACTAAATTTATTTTATCAGACTATTCATCAGGGAAATAACCATAAATACTGTGTGCATTATAGATGTTTTTCCATTAATAAAGGAAGCAATTGATTTGTTAGTACACAAATGGTTCATTTATTTCCCATTTCTCTGTCACGAGAAGATTACTTTAGATTTATTTCCTTTCAAATGTTTACAGGAAAATGCAGTAACCATGACTCAGCTCTAAAATGATGTTTTTTGTTCCCTCTAGTTTAGTGGCTGACCGTCAGTGTGCCTTGGTGTCGCAGTATGTCCCCATGCCTGCATATGAGCTGTGTCACTGTGACCCAGAGGATCAGATGTCATCATTCTTGCATAAGCTATACTCTTTGGCTGAGCACCTGCTACTGTTTTTTTTTTTTATTATTATTCAGGGAAATTGGCCATCCAAATAATTAAATAATTATGCAATCAGCATTTGTGAATACAATTTTCTATAGAATGTAACATGAAGAAGTTGAAGGAGTGGGGAGAAAGCTTTGGCTCACTTTTGGAGGGAAGCAACTGCCAAGGTCCATTTTTTTTCTTGGACCAAGAATAATATTCCACCCCCACAGCCTGCTTAATTATCTCTCTCCTTCATTCTAGAACTCCTCCAATTTAGAATAATGGATTTTGTGAGAAGCCTCATCTAATTAGGATGGTCTCCATGATTTAGCTGCCTTTCCCCTACCATTTTAGGCTTTTGTGGGCATTGATCTCATATCCCAAGACAGACAAGAGATTTGATGCATTAGGAAAATCAGGGTCAGAGGAATGCAATCTTTTTAAAATTAATTTTTTCTTAGAGAAATTGTGGCTTTACAGAAAAATCATGCAAACAATACAGAGTTCCCATCTACCCACCTCACACATACAGATTTTCCCATTATAAACACTTAGCTTTAGTGTGGTACCTAAAATTGATGAAACAATATTATTATAATTATAATATTAACTATAGTCCACAGTTTACATTAATATTCACAATTTATGTTGTACAGTCCTGTGGGTTTTTAAAAAATGTTTACTCTAGTAACACATATTCAACCTGAAATTTCCCCCTTTTAATAATATTAAAATATATAAATCAGTGTTGCCAAATACATCCATAATGTTGATATATCATCACCACCATCCTTTACTAAGTTTTAGAACTTTGTCATTACCCCAAATGGAAACTCTGTACCAATTCGGCATTAACTCCCCATTACCTACCTCCATCTCAGCCACTGGTAACCTGTATTCTAGCTTCTGACTCTATGAATTTGCTTATTATAATTATTTCCTGTCAGTGAGATCATGCAATTTTTGTCTTTTAGTTTCTGGCTTATTTCACACATGATGTCTTCAAGGTTCATTCTTGTTGCATGTATCAGAACTTCATTCGTTTTTATGATTGAATAATATTCCATTGTGTGTATATGCTATATTTTGTTTATCTATTCATTGGTTGATGGACACTTGGGTTGCTTCCACCTTTTGTCCACTGTGTAATGCCACTATGAACAATGGTGTGCTTTGAGTCCCTGCTTTAAATTCTTAGGTGTATAGGCCTAGAAGTGAGATTGCTGGGTCCTATGGTAATTCTATGATTAACTTTCTGAGGAATAATCAAACCATTTTCCACAACAGTGGTACCATTTTACATTCCCACCAATGAACATTCCTATTTCTCCATATCCTCTTGAACACTTGTTATTTTTTTAAATAGCAGCCATTCTAGTGGGTGTGAAGTGGTACCACATTGTGGTTTTGATTTGCATTTCCTAAATGACTAATGATATTGACCATCTTTCATGTGATTAATGGTCACTTATATATCACATTGTAGAAATGTCTGTTCAAGTCTTTTGCCTATTGTTTAATTGGATTGTTTCTTTTTCTTGTAGATATGTAGGAGTTCTTTATATTTTCTAGATATTAAATCTGTTTATGTGGTTTGCAAGTATTTTTTCCCATTGTCTTTTTCCTTTAATGATGAAATCCTTGGATGCACAGAAGTTTTTAATTTTCATGAAATTGCATTTATCTATATTTTCTTTCATGCTCATGCTTTTGCTCTAAGTCTAAGAAACCATTGTCTAACTCAAGGTCCTGAAGATGCTTCCCTATGTTTTCCTCTAGGAGTTTCATAGTTTTGGTTCTTAAATTTAGGTCCTAGATTATTTTGAGTTAATTTTTTAATGCAGTATGAAGTAGGGATCCAACTTTATTATTTTGGATATGGATATACAGTTTCCTCAGTACCATTTGTTGAAGAAACTATTCTTTCCCAATTGAATGGACTTAGCACCTTGTCAAAAATAAATTGGACATAGATATGAGCATTTATTTTTGAACTCTCAATTCAATTCCATTGATCTATATGTTTGTCCTTGTGCAAGTAAAATGCTGTTTTGGTTACTATAGGTTTATAATAAGTTTAAAAATTGGGAAGTGTGAGACTTTCAACTTCATTCTTCTTTTTCAAGATAGTTTTGGGCATTCAGGGTCCCCTACATTTCCACATTTTTTTAAAGGTGGTACCAGGGATTTAACCCAGGACCTCGAACATGGGAAGCAGGCACTCAATCACTGAGCTACATCTGCTACACAATGAGAGTTGTTTTTTGTTTGTTTGTTTGTGTGTTTGCTTTTTTTTTAGAGGTACCAGGGATCAAACCCAGGACCACGTACATGGGAAGCAGGTGTTTAACCCCTTAAGCTACATCTGCTCCCCCCTTTCACATACATTTGATGATTGGCTTTTCCATTTCTGCAAAGATGGCTGTTGAAATTTTGATTAGGATTGCATTGAATCCATAAATCACTTTGGGTAGAATTGATATCTTAATGCTGTATATATTTTTTAAAGCTACAATGTTTATTAAGGTTTTCCCTCCCTCCCCTGAGTGGCTCCCTCATCTGTTTGCTCATTGTTTTTGCTCATTGTCTGCTTGTTTCTTCTTTAGGAGAGACCAGGAACTGAACCTGGGACCTCCATGTGGGAGGCAGTCAACCAATTGTACGAACCATATCTGTTCCCTGCGTGTATTTTTTGTTTTTGATTTTGCTCTCTATCTGCTCATGGTTCATTGTTTTTGCTCATTGTTTTTTCCCATTGTCTGCTTCCCCCCTCCCCCCCAATGTCTGCTCATTGTCTGCTTGTCTTCTTTAGGTTGCACAGGGAACTGAACCCAGAACCTCCCATGTGGGAGGTAGGCACCCAACTGCCTGAGCCACATCCACTCCCTCTTAATGGTATTTTGTCTTCCAATCATGAACACAGAATATCCTTCCATTTATTTGGGTCTTCTTTGATTTCTTTTAGCAGTGTTTTGTAATTCTCAATGTATTAATTCCTTATCCTTTGTTAAAATTTATTCCTAAATATTTGATTATTTTAGTTGCTATTGTACATGGAATTTTTTCTTGATTTCCTTTTCAGATTGTTCATTACTAGTGCATAAAAACACTGCTGAATTTTAGTGTTGATATTGTACCCTACCAAATAGCTGATTCATTTATTTGCTCTTGTAGCCTTGTGAATATTTCAAGATTTTCTATATATTGGATCATATCATCTGTAAATATAGAAAGTTGTACATCTTCATTTACAATATGGATGCCTTTTATTTCTTTTTCTTGCCTAATTTCTCTGGTTGGAAATTCTAGTAAAATGTTGAATAGCAATGTTGACAATGGGCATGTTTGTCTTGTTTTTGATCTTATAGGGATAGTTTTCAGTCTTTCACCATTTAGTATGATGTTAACTGTTGATTTTTATAATTACCAATATGGCTGCCTTTACTAAGAGTCTTTATTTCTTTATAGTGCTTGGTTCACTGTCTAGTGTCCTTTCCTTTCAGCCTGAAGAATTCCCTTTAGTATTGCTTGAGGGGCATGTTATTGGTGATGAACTCCCTTAGCTTCTGTTTATCTGAGAATGTCTTAATCTCTATCTCATGTTTGAAAGACACTCTTACCAGATATAAAATTCTTGATTGGTAGCTTTTTTTCTTTCAGTACTTTAAATATTTCATCCCACTGACTTCTTGCCTTGATAGTTTCTGATGAGAAATCAACACATATTCTTATGGGGGCTTCCTTGTATATAACTCTTTATTTTTCTCTTGTGGCTTTCAGAACTCTCTCCTTGTCCTTGGCATTCAACAGTTTGACTAATAAGTGTCTGTTTATGGTTCTCTCTAAGTTTATCCTGTTTAGGGTTCTTGAATGTACAGATTCATGTCTTTCATTAAATCTGGGAAGTTTTATGCCTTTGTTTCTTTGACTATTCCTTCTGTAGCTTTCTGTCTTTCTTTTCCTTCTGGGACTCCCATAATTAATATATTGGTTTGCTTGATGTTGTCCCATTGGTCTTTAAGCTCTGCTGACTTTATAAAGTTCTTTTTTTCTTTATGCCCCTCAGCCTGAATAATTTCAATTGTCTTGTCTTTGAATTCACTAGTTCTTTCTTCTGTCTGTTCTAATCTGCTATTGAAACCCTCTAAGGAAATTTTCACTTCGGTTATTGTAGTGATCACTCCAGTGTTTCTATTTGGTTCCTCTTTAAAATTTCTATCTCTTTATTGAGATTTTCATATTATTCTTTCATCATTTTCCTGAGGTCCTTTGGCTTTTTTTCTTGCTGTTTTCCTTTATCTCTTTCAGCATATTGAAGATCATTTTTTAATGTCTTCGGCATTTCCAAAGTTTGGTCTTCTTTGTTTACGGTTTCTGTATTTTAATCTTGTTCCTTTGGATGGGCAATTATTTCCTGTTTTCTTTTTTGCCTTTTAATCATTTGCTACAGACTGTTCACGTTTAATATTTTAATGTATTAAACTCTCGTATTTAGTTCTGGATCTGTTTATTCCTTAAGTTTGTGTTTGTATCCAGCTAATGATATGACAGTGATTTCCTTGAGTGCCAGGAGCTAACAGAAACAACAACAACAACAACAACAACACAAATATACCTTTTAACCATCTTTGAAAATTGGCTCTGCATTGGCTAGTGCTCTCCTTTGGAAATTCCTATCAAGAAGATAAGTTCAAGGCAAAAGTGAAGTGCTGGGTCTTCCCTGCCTTTTCTATTTTTTGTTTATTTTTTATTTCTTTCCTTCTGCCCACCCCCAACCCCGCCTTTTCCGATCCTGTATCTTGTCCTGTGCTTGTGCTTGCCCATGTCTCTAGGAATTCCCCTGTTTACATGAATCTGACTATCTCACCTGTTGCCTGTGAAATAGGCTTTCACCCCTTCCTTCCTGGTAGCTTATTTTATGTCCTAAAGCCAGTAATCCTTTACCCCTGGTAACTTTGATTTAATTCTTAATAGTTGATTTAGCTATCTGCAAGCTGCTTCTGCTTGCAGGGCAAGTTCTGGGAGCATAAGCTAGAAAAGGGTTTCTTGGTTCAATATTTCAGGCTGCCTTCCCCACCTCATAGACTGCCATAAACCTATAAGCACCCCAGTTTAAATTTAGGGCTTTCTTTGTTCCTTCAATAATAAGGCCATGGACCCTCAATGGGAGTACAGACTGATTCCACACTTTGCCAAGGAGTGGGTGGGGGAGGGGACAGCAAAGGCAACATGAGCTTCTCCTACCATTTTTTTAAACCTACATTTTCTTGATTTGGCACTTCCTCAGTTATTGCAATTCTTTTTTCCAGAGTTGCTAGTTTTTCAAAGATTCTATGGAATAATGGCAACCTGGAATATCTTATACTGCCATCTTGGTCAAATGATGGGGAATGCAATCTTTAATCCTTTTACTTTCCATTGTAGGAAAAGGCTGAGTAGACAAGAATGAACTTTCTAACACTGTTTGGCTGTTTTCCAGTATGGGTCAATTTAGCAGCTACTGTGGAGAAGGCATTTGACACATTCCTTAAGTTTATATTATTTAAATATTCTTTTTTTAAATTCATATATATTTTTAGATCAGTGTTAAATCAATATATATAATGTGTTAGTGATGGCTCTGGTTTCTGGGCTTCTAGGTTCTTGCATAAAGGAATTTAAGGACAAGCCATAGGATAGGCAGGGAATAAAGGATTTAATAAGAAACAAGAAAATGAGAAAAGTACACGGTCCATGTCATGGACTGTGGATGTGCTGCAGAATAAGATGCACGTGTGGGGCCCCAGGTCAGGATTTTAAAAGTCTTTCCTCCTCCCCTTTCATAATGTTGGAGGAGGGGCTCCAGCTTTTTGTGGTTCTTATTAGTTGCCCCACCTGTTATATCTTAGGAGTCAAAAGTGAGGCCTTTTGAGGGTATCCAGGGCTCTCTCTTGACCCCAAACGGGGTTCTTATTCCAAATGAGATTCTCATGGCTGGGATATTGCGGGATCCTTCACGAGGTTTCCAAGTTGGGTCTCATAGCCATGTGGTCTGCTGGCCATGTTGTCTGTCAGGCATGTTGTACACTGGCCATGTTGTTTGTCAGCCATGTTGTCTACCGGGCCTCAGCTATGGCCCAAGTCTTTCCGTTACCTATACTAACCTGCCTCAAATGGAAAATATTGCAGAATAATCATTCAATTAAAAAACTCAGAATTAATGAGATAGTGTAACAGCCTTTTCTTATTTTCATCCAACCTTCAGAAAGATGCAGACATCAGTTGGGCAAAGGAAATTATTTTCTCAGATATAATGCTATGTTCAAATAACATCCCATTCACAGACTACACCTCATCACCTTTGCCAATGAAACTGAAGTTGATCTGTTGGATAAAGATTTTTCTTTTTCTGATTCTAAGGCTAAACCTGCTACACATTCTTTTTTAAAAAACAATTTATTGAAGTATATCATTCATACATGAGCATACATAAACAATAAGTGTCCAGTAAACATTGTGAACTTACAAAACAAATATGCATAACATCATACAGGGCTCCCACACATCACCTCACCACAAATACTTTGCATTGTTGTGAAATATTTGTTAACAAAATATGAAATAGCATCGTCCAAGTATTACTACTAACTATAGTTCGTATCTTACTCCCCTATACTTTTTTTTTAAGGATTTATTTATTTATTTATTTACTTTTATCCATTTTTACCCCCCCCGCCCCTCCCCATTTTTGCTGTTTTTGTGTCCATTAGCTGGGCAACTCTCTGTGTCTGTTTCCTGCCTTCTCTTCTCATCCTTCTCCTCCTGTCTTCACCGGGATTCGATCCTGGGAACTTTTGATGTGGGAGAGAGGTGTCCTACCACCTGCGCCACCTTAGTTCCTGGTATTTTGGCACATCTCGTCTTGGCTTTCTCTTGTGTCACTCTCCTGTTACGTCATCATCTTGCTGTGTGGCTCGGCGGGGCCTGACAGCGCACCCACTCGCAGGACCTGGGGACACACCTGTGCATGGGGCCTGGCGGCCCATGTGCCTTCTATATTTTTCTTTTTTTCATTTTTACCAGGATTTCCCGGGGATCAAACCCAGGCCCCTCCATATGGGAGTCAGATGCCCAACCATTTGAGCTACATCCATTCCCCTGCTATATCTTTTAAAGTTAACCAAAGATACCTAGAGTTACAGTCATTTCCCATACAGGATGGTCATAGAATAAATCAGGCTTAGTTTATTCACCAGCATTCTAAAATACACATTCTTTTTTAATCAGAAATCTTTTACAACAGTCGACTGACTTGAGTTTCCTTTTATTCTCTTGGTTGGAATTAGACACATAAAATGGAAGTGGTTTAAACTGAGATTTTGATGCCCTAGAGGCAACCTTTAAAATCAGCCCCTCCTCAGCATTATCCATTATGGAGAAGAAATGGAGCTTGTTAAATTCAGTTATAAGAAAATAAAGTTGCATTTTGGTATATCTATGTTGTGACTTTTAAAATTTCAAACCTTCTATAGTTGGTAAGGATGAAAGATCACAAACGAAAAGAAAAGGAGGAAGTATGGTTAATATTTAAAAAAAAATAAAAACAGTAATAGTAGCTAATAATAACAATACTATTACCATTTTATGCTCAGAGATAAGTACCTTGCTGGAGTCAGCAGATAGTGGAGCTAGGTTGCAAGCCCAACAAGACAGGCCCCAGGATATCTGTGCATAACTCCACACTGTACTGCTTCTAAAAGAGCAAAGATGATGGATAGGAAACAACATGGTCAAAGATAACATATATTTGGAAACAGAAAGAAAGAAATTAGAGTTGATGGAAAAGTGGGGAATGGGGGCTCGAGGATTAATGGAATGAGGTTCTCAGGAGGCAGGATTGAAAAGAGAAGCAGTTGAAAAATGAGGGAACTTCTTCCTCTGGACAGAAACAAAAAAGAACTAAACATGTATGACCATGAAATGACTTTTCTTAGAAAGTTCCACAATAAAGTAGGAGACTGCAATATCCCTTTGTAAAAGGTGGGATTGGGTGTGACAGAGAAGTAGAACAGAGAAATGCTTGTGTGGGGCAGGGGGTATGTGTCTGGGATGAGTTTGGAGGAATGCATTTTGGTGGGTTTGAAACTGTTATTTTATGATTTGAAAAAATCCAAAATCTGAGTAATTAAAATTTTGAGATCAAATTTAATGACTGGGTTAATAAATATGTGTGGAAAGACAAAAATGACAATCATTCCACAAGTTCAGGCAGATCTTAGCTTCTAAGTATTCAAAAAAGCAGACATATTCAGGTATTGCAAAGCTTCTATTGAAAATATAAATTTTATTTTAGTTAGAAGTATAAAGGGAATATGAACTCTATATCAGAATCTCCATCTATACCTGATGAACTCAAGAAGAGGAAGACAAGAAAAGAGATGATGTTTTTTGAAGAGAAAAAAGTCAGAGGAAAATGTTTGGATTGGTTTAATCTATTCAGCATACTCCTTATAAGAAGAGTCAGAAATATTTTTAACTGTGGCTTTAAAATTTTTATTTATAAAATAACTGTTATCTTACTGCGCCATGCATGTTTGTTGCATTTTTGTGTGTGTGAGTGCACCTATAAAAATAGCTGAAATAATGATTCATTTAAAAAGTTTGACTATTTAATAAATTATCTATATTTTATAAAGCATTTAGCTTGCTATTTTGAATAATACTTTATTCTACTAAATTTATCATCTAATAGTTAAATCTGAATTAGAATGTGCATTTAATATTTATATACATATTAATTTACAGTTTTACTTATGTAAGGTTTCTTTGAAATATATTACATTTTCAGTTTTATTGCTTTTAAAAATATTATGAATTTGGAATATTTTTTTAAAATACCACTAATACTGGCATTAGCATGATATTTCAAAATTATACATAATAAATACTGAAATTCTAGTTTGTCATTTTGTTACAGTAATGCAATCAGAGCAATTGGAGAGACTAGCATTTAAATGACTAGTCATGAGGCTCCATCTCTGCTTGGCATTAATTAAACCCAGAGGCATCTAATAAACTGAGGGCAGTAGGAGGGGCATTGAGACTGGAATATAGTTAATTCTTGCTCTCAACTTCTCAGCTGGTGAATCAGCCATGGGCTAGTTGAGGGAAATGAGAACCACTGGTAATTTTAAGTGAAATGTGGTTTACTACAGAAAGTTAGGTGCTTAAAAAATTACTGCTAGTAAAAAATTACTGTGCTGGATCTCTATGAAAGACTCCTAGAATAAAATGCTCAAGTGGACTGCCAGGGAAACTGTCACCCTCTACCACAATCAGGAAGTTTGGGGATCAGGAGGTGCCATTAGAACTGGTAAGTTCAAGAGCAATCTGCTGTAGTTGCCCTCCAGCAAAAGAAAGTCCCTGTCTCTATGCTCCAACTGCCTCTTTTTTTTTTTTTTTTTTTTGATATTTTGAATTTTATTTCATTGTGACAGTCTCAGATCTCTCAAAGTAAACTAATGCCAGAATGACCAATGATCCCAAACTCCACACATGATGTGTGGTAGGAGTCTTTTATTTCTTTTTATAAAAAATTTATATATATATATATATATATTAAAAGGTGCTTAGATTACCTAAATATTACACGGAAACTACAGGGATTCCCATGTTGCCCACCTCCCACACCTCCCACAATATCCCACACAAACATCTCCCACAAGTGTGGCCCATCCCCCTCAATGGACCTACACATCCTGGGACCTTGCCATTAACCATAGACCACAGTTCACATCTTAGACCACACTCTCTCCCACACAGTTCTGAATGGTGTGTGCTGGTTTAAAATGGCCCACATCCGTCGCCACAACAGCACTCAGGACAACCCCCAAGTCCCGAAAAAGCCCCTGTATTTCAACTTCACATCCCCTCTCTGCCCCAAAAGTGTCCAGTGGCCACTGGCTCCACCTCACTGTTATAATTTCTTCCATTGCTAGAATCACCATATGTGTACAACAGAATACCATTAAGTCCACTCTAGTCCATAGTTCTTCCCCCAATCCTGAGGGGACTGGGATGGTGATGTCCACTCCACCTCCAAGTGAGAGAGGGCTTATATCCCATGGATATGGTGGGTGGGATGATCCTGCCTGCAGATGTAGGCCCTCTCCATTCCCTGGGATGGCTGTTACCCATCGTTGTCTCCTCACCAGGTGACTTGGATGAGTCGATTGAGCTGTAGAGTAGGAGTTGCAGCTCCACCGCGATTCCATGCACACCTGGCACATAGGTAGGCCACAGGCTCCAGTCTCTGGAAGTACACCTAAAAACTCCAGCATCACATATAGGTTTGAATGGAAGGGACTGGTGAACCATGTGCAGGGAGGACTTATTTGAGTCCATTTCTGTCACTCTCAGGAGCACAGATTCCAAAATAGAGCCCACTGATAAGGCGTCAGTCTCTGGGGCTATCCCCCTTATATAGGACCTGGGTGTCTCCAGAGCCCTCAGGAGCCCCTCTGTGTGGGGTGATATGCACTTTGGTGTTCTATGAGATCCTACTGAGGAGTGCGTAAGCATTACCTCTGGGATGACCTCCCGACTCTCTTTGAAGTCTCTTAGCCACTTGAACTCATTTGTCTTTACCTTTCCCCCCCTTTTATTCAAGGTCTTTTTCCAGTCGTGTTGCCAGTTGGCACTTGGTATTAATCCCTCATTGCCAGGGAGACTCATCGCCAGGAGTCATGTCCCACGTTGGGGGGAAGGTAATGCATTCATATGCTGAGTTTGGCTTAGAGAGAGGCCACATTTGAGCAACAAGGAGGCTCTCAGGTGGCAACCCTTAGGCACCCCATAACAGTAGGCTAAGTTTCAGTTACAAGAGCAAAGACTCATAAAGCTAGTCATCAATAACAAGAACTCATCAGTGGGCCTTTCTCTTTTGACAGACACTGTCCCTGCACTCAGAGGACTGTTGCTGCTCCCTTGGATAATGTGGCAGAGCTCTCCAGGCTGGGAATTCAGATTCCCTCATTTATTGAGTGATTGTCCACCCACTGTGACCATGCCCCATCCTTTGATCATTTGAACAATTTTGTATATCTTTCAAGTATATTCAGATGAACTTACTCCCATGAATCCCCCCTCCCAGACACCCCCCACCAATAATCCCCTGCAGCACCCATTGTAACCCTTCTGTGATCTAAATCTTCCATGAACATGTAGCCCATATAATAATCAAATACACTTAATAGGAAAAAGAAACAGCAATGATAAACTTAAATGCAAGAGACAAACACAAGGAAACTCAGGAAAAAACAAACAAACAAACAAAAAGCAAAACAAAATAAAATATAATTAGCAGATTGGGACATTCAAAAAATAGAAAAAAACAACAACAAAAGAAATGCCTTTAAAAAAAAATTATTCTTTTTTTCCTTTTATCACTGTGTTATCGGATGTCTGGTGTGCCGTGACACCTTCCCCCTCTCAATCCCCAATCCCCAGTGTCTCCCAAATTTTCATTTAATTTTCAAAGAAGTTTTAGGTCACAGCAAAGTCACACACGGAATACCAGAGACTCCCACATACCAAACCATGCCCCCTTCCCCACCCCATATTAAAACACCTCTTTTTTTTTTTGGATGTTAGCATTATTATAACTGTTATACAGATAGCAAAATATAGCAACTAAACATTGTCAATTGTTTACAGTATAGTTTACAATTTAGACAATACAGTTTAATAAGTTTTGATGATATTTGCCATGCCCTGTGTCCATTACTGTAAGGTAATGAAAAACATTTCCCATGACCACTAAATGCCCCCTGTTTGTTCTTTTCTGTTCCTTCCTCCCCCTCCCCTGGGGGCATATGACACTCTCCTCTCTTGACTCATGGAATGATAAAATTCATAGTTACATACCTTGGGTATTCCAACCTGCCCTTTCTAATCTACCCACCTGTGAACCCTGCGCCACCGCACCCAGTAATATCACTACCCATCTGTCCTGTCCTTCAATATGCAACTATACTCTATCCCTTTACCATAGATTATGTCCATATGGGTGATGGCTCACAGCCTACTCTTCTCTTTCTCTCTCTTGTTAACCTATCTTTCAGAAAATGGTTCTCAGAGACTGCTCACTTTCCTCAGTTCAAATCAGTGAGGTCATATACTGTTCATCCTTCAGTGCCTGGCTTGCTTCACTCAACATAAGGTCTTCAAGATTCATCCACGTTATTCCATGTGTTAGCACTTTATTCCTTCTTTCAGCTGAGTAATATTCCATTGTATGTATGTACCACATTTTGCTTATCCATTCATCTGTTGATGGGCACCGGGGCTGATTCCAACTTTTGGCAACGGTGAACAATGCCGCTATGAACATTGGTGTGCATATATCTGTTTGTGTCTTTGCTTTCAGTTCTTTTGGGTATATACCCAGCAGTGGAATTGCTGGGTCATACAGAAGATCTATTGTTAGTTTTCAGAGGAACTGCCAAACTGTCTTCCACAGTGGCTAGACCATACCATAGTCCCAACAGCAGTGGATGAGGGTTCCTATTCCTCCACATCCTCTCCAACATTTGTTTTTTTAATAGCTGCCATTCTGATGGGTGTAAGATGATATCTCATTGTAGTTTTGATTTGCATTTCCCTGCTAGCAAGCGATGTTGAACATTTTTTCATGTGCTTTTTAGCCATTTGTATTTCTTCCTTGGAGAAGTGTCTTTTCAGGTCACTTGCCCATTTTTTAAATGGGTTGTTTGTCCTTTTATTTTCAAGGTGTAGGATTTCTTTATATATGCAGGATATTAGGCTCCTATCAGATATATGGTTGCCAAATATTTTCTCCCATTTGGTAGGCTGCCTTTTTATTTTCTTAATAATATCCTTTGAGGAGCAGAAGTTTTTAATTTTGATGAGATCCCATTTATCTATTTTTTCTCTTGCTGCTTGTGCTTTGGCTGTGAAGTTCATGAAACCATTTCCTATTACAAGGTCCTGTAGATGCTTCCCTACATTATCTTCCAAAGTCTTTATGTTTTTGGCTCTTATATTTAGATCTTTGATCCATCTTGAGTTGATTTTTGTATAAGGTGTGAGATGGTATTCTTCTCTCATTCTTTTGGATATGGATATCCAGTTCTCCAAGCACCCCTTTTTAAAGAGGCCACTCTCTCCCATCTGAGTGGGCTTCGTGGCCTTGTCAAATAGCAGATGACTGTATATGCGAGGATCTATATCAGAACTCTCAATTCGGTTCCATTGTTCAGTAGGTCTATCCTTGTGCCAATACCACGCAGTTTTGATCACTGTAGCTTTGTAGTATGTTTTAAAGTCAGGTCCAACTGTCTCTTGACACCAACAAAGTTGACATCTAGATGCCAGAACACTGATTCCAGTTGTTACCAGCACTGCCATAATTACCTTTCACCATCCTCAGAACTAATGACTGGACACTGGGATAACACTGCAGACAAATTAATGTCTTCCTCTTTTCTTGCCAGAGCAAATTCCAACTATACTAGGAATAGGGCCTTTGTCTCAATTCTACTCTCAAATCTTATGTGAATGGGTTCAAGTGGCAGAACCAAAATCACATCCTGAACTTAGTTGCATGAGAAATACTGTGCTTAGTTTCCAATGTCTATAGTTTAAAAGGCACAACTAGCAAGAAATGCATGTTGAGCAAACCAGTCCACCATAACCACCATAGCTGGATGATAAAACAGTAGCACAATGAATATATATTAAATATAGTTTGTCATGACATGATAAGAAATTATGGAAAAAAAACCTATGTAGTTCAGGAACTTTGTCGTTGTATTCACATTCTGGGCATGATGACCATCATTTACAATGAGTCATTCTTGAAATGGTTGCATGTCAGTTGTTCTCACCTTAGACTCAAACATCAAATATTTTAGACTTAACTTATGGTCATTGTTTTGATGATGAAGATAAAATAACCTCAAAGCAAGGTTTACCTACCCAATGCAATATTTGATTATCTCATCATTTTAAAAAATTAGTGATTTATCTTCCTCTGTAAGCCCTGGTTAGAAACAAATTCTGTGTGCTGATATCATAAATATTTTACTTAAGCAGTTTCACTTACATAGACTTTAAAAGATCTGAGATGGTATTTTAAAAATAAATCATCCCAATAGAACAGATATAGCACAAATATTTAAGATACTTACAAAATCATTAGTCCATTATGAAATCTGTCATTCTCTCTCTTTAAGTTTTATAAATATATTTGAAATTTTAAGTACACAAAGAATGGAAGATGGATGCAGAAGAAGGCTCATATTTGATTTTTGCACTTAGATATTAGTTTATGTTCATTGCACATATTCAGAATCAATATTTTCTCTGATCATCAAAGAATGTGGAATTCCATTGCATTGACTCATTCAGTCCAAGTTTCTGCTTTTCCAGGGATATGCTTAATGGTTATTAAAGAGGAAGTCTATTTTCCTACCCCTCTCTGGGATGGAAGTTCTTAGCATATTACAAAGGAGAAACAATTCCAATTCCCCAACTGTTTCCTGACCTCACCACTCAAAGTTTGGGTTTTTAAACAAAAGACATTTTCAGTATACAGATATAGATTTCACATGTTTCTTAGTAAAACTGACTGTAAAGGTCAAATTTGTGGTGATCTCCTCAAAATCATTGAATTCCCTCACCCTCATGTCTGTTTTAGTCTCCTTTACACATGATTTGACAATGCCGAGATCTAAAACAGATTATATAGAGGCTCTGTATAAATCAGTCAAAATTCTTGGAAGAAAAACGAAAAATCCAGCCCATTATATGGTGTCCAAATATCTGGATGTTTGATCAGTGGGAGACAACACATCTGGATGATGCTTTCTGTGGAGGATGGTGGGTGGCAACAGAGGAAGGAGACAGAAAAGAACCAGGACTAAGAAATCTGAGGGGAACCAGGGAAGGCAGAATAAAGGAGAGGAAGTGGGCTAGATCACACACAGGAAGTTACCAGAAGATAGAGGTCAAGTAAGAGAAGGTGGTATATACAAAAGATGAAGGTCAAAGCAAGGCTGTATTTTTTAAAGGTTAATATTAGATTTTGACTTTGCTGAGATGCAGGCTAAATATTTCTAATTTTATCAAGAAAGCACTAAGGATTTTTCAAACCTTTTTAACCAACAAAAAGACAAGAAACTAGTTTCATCAGTTTTGCCCTGTTTTCTTCTTCTCCTTCTCCTTCTCCTTCTCCCTCTTCTTCTTCCTCTTCCTCCTCCTCCTCCTCCTCCTCCTCCTCCTCCTCTTCTTCTTCTTCTTCTTCTTCTTCAGCTCAAGGATCAGGTTTTCGCTCAGGGCTACCTCTGTGGTATGACTAAGGGGTTCCAAAGGCATGCAGGTAACCACAGAGACTACCTGGTACTACTAGTTATACTAGTAGAGATCTAATCTTTATTTTCAAATTAAAAACCTCTTTGGAGAATGGCAAATTAAGTTACTATTAGCTGAGTTTGGTTTTAGGGTAATGCTGACCTCACAGAATGAGTCAAGAAATGTTCCCACTCCTTTTTCTGGAAGAGATTGTGGGGAACTGGTATCATTTCTTCCTTAGATGTTTGGCAGAATTCACCAATCAAACCATTATTGATTCAATTTCTTCAATAGATATAGGCCTACTCAGATAGGCCTGCTTATTTATCTATTTCTCCTTGTGTTATAGCTTGTATATTTAAAGGAATTGGTCCATTTCATCTCAAATGTGTGGGCATAGAGTTTTTCATAGCATTTCTTTATTATACTTTTAATGTCCATAGGATCAGTAGTGATGACTCTTTTCATTTCTGATATCAGTAATTAGTGTCTCCTTTCTTTTTATCTTGGTTGTCATGGTTCAAGGTTTGTCACTTTTGTTGGTCTTTTCAAAGAACTAGCTTTTAGTACATTGATTTTCTGTTTCCTGTTTCAATTTCATTGATTAATGCTCTATTTTTTATTATTTCTTTTCTTCTGCTTGTTTGAAGATTAAATTATTCTTTTTATATAGGTATTTTAAGGTGGAAGCTTTGGATTGTTGATTTTATTATAGTATGCCAGATATATTTTTATATCTCTGGAGTCTAGCTGATTGCAAATTCTGCAAAATCTGAGTTAGATACCTATGATTTCCTATCAAACTATAAAATTATTTACTTTGTGAATCACTATAGGAAAATCATATTTTAAATCTCTAAAGAAAGGAAAAATTTATATAACATGACCAATCAAGTTATTATTCATCTTTGGGAATAAAAAATGTGACATGAATTTCCTCAGGTGTTGTGGGTGGCCAAATCAATTAGGATATGGAACACCTAACTGAAATCCTTAATGGCATAATCTGAAGAAAATTCTTATACTTTATAGAAATTAATATATAGCATTCATTTTGCTTCATTCCTTTGTCACACTATTCCACTTAGTAGAAGAATATACTTCAGTGGACACCCAAGAAACATTCATCATCAAAGATACCTAACAAAATATTGCAGTGATTCTACTGATAAAGAGTTATCCTGGCTCTTCATAGGCATACATTTAAATAGAAATTTTATCACCTGAAAAATACCAAGGAATCTTATACATTCACACAACTTGATCAACTTCACTGTTCTCTTTTTACCTCTTCTCTTAACTTCTTTCTTGCCTTGCCCAATGCAAAAAGGACTGCCAAAAAGCTGAAGAGAGTTACCTTTGTAGCACATATCATGGATAAGGTGAATGAAGGAAGTGATCTGACTTACATGAACATAATTAATGTTGTATAGTTATTTGTCTCTTGTCAAACAGCTTCAGTCTCTACTGTATTGCTCAGGGGTAGATATGGGGAATGGTATGGAAGTCTACGAGCAGCATAAGTGCATTTCCAAGACTTCTATGCCAACTATATTTTAGCTGGGTCTTGTCAGTGGGAGGCATTAGTGGAAGACTAGGAGGTGAGAATAAGAGAAAGTACTTTTTTTTTCTGCTTCTGGTGGTGCTTAGGTAACAGCAGCAGTCTCCAGGGAAGTCTGATTTCTCAGAAGTAGTATAGGCATGAAGATTCCTACTCAGCTGTGGTTGAGCAGGTTTATCTGCAGCAGCAGTACATTCAGTACCTCTGGAATCCAGACAAGATTCCGGTAAAGAGGCAATAGCAACATCCTTACCCCTGAGTATGTCTTTCTTTTTTGCTCTTCTAGTCCCTCAAACACCTTTATAACCAATTCCCTTCAGTAAATCTTTTTCTCTTGACAACTCTAAAGTGAGAAATATTTTCCTCTTTAGTCAAGATATAACACTCGGTACCAACAGTGATCCTAGAAAATAAATCCTCAAAAATGGGAATGGATTTGTTATTGATCAGAGCATACTTGAACATTAAATAACTTCAGCAGAAGAGGAAAATAAAATTGCCAATCTATGACTTACAATGACAAAACAATAACTTAAATGATAACTTTTCTCGGCCTGGGATAAATTGTCTCTTGAAGGCAAGACTCCTTGCCAACCGGCTGGCTGTGAGCAGTTTAGAAGTGAAGATGTCAAGGACTCTGAGGTTTGCTGGTTGTGGAAAGGAAATAACTAGCTCAAAATGTTACTATCAGCTCTATGCTTAGATAAAGATCATAAATATTTATTGATGGCTTAGAAAGAATCTCTTTTCTCCTATAGCCTCTAGCCTCAGGACTGGTGTAGCTGAAAATCAGAACTAAAATTTGATACTGTAGGTGGTAGAATTGTAGTGTACTTAAAATTCACTGTTATACCAGGTCTCATATAAAAGTTGGGGTGTTGATTGGGAAGGAATGGGACCTAGAGAACTGGAGATGGTGTGGGGACATTTGAATGTATTCAATGAATCTAAGAACCATGAACCCCAAATATCACCTGAGTGTTCTTTGCTAGCAGAAGCAATTCTTCTGTCATTATCTGAAGACTTTATCCTTTCCTTGCTCTAAAACCAACTAATTACCTTATAGAACTCAGTTACCTTGTAAAGAGATTTTTTCTCTTCATGATCCATTCTTAACACCTCTCTTTGCCTCTAGACCCATAACTAGAAATAGATCCTAGCATGCTCAAAATGATTAAAATGTAAAGAATTATAATACTTTGTTAGCTTATATTGGGAAAAGTATGTGTGGAAAGGATAGGTGTAAGAATGACTTGTAAGTAGGTAGCCCAAGGAGGACTGAGTGTAATGGACTCCCTATGTTCACTAGTGATGATGGGATGCAAAATGACAGAGACACAGGCCATGTGGCAGTGCTTAATTTCCAGATGTCTTTGTGTGCAGTTTCTTTAGTGGTCAATAGTGTTACAGTTTCATCTTGAAGATCTGTGTGGTAATGGCTAATTTTCCAAAGTTCTTAGGTATAAAACATATGGGCAGACAATTAAATAATTGAGAAAACTCTAAGGCTGGGGAAAAATACTTTGAGTCAGCACAGAGGAGAGTCATGCCCTGTCACCCAGTTTCCAGACCTGAGGCAGTTCAAAGACAGAGAGACACTTGAATGAAGGGAAGTCAGGTAAACTTGAAGAAGGTACCTTGGACACTGTAATAAGTGAACACTTGTAAATTGTCTTCACATTTTCCCCTGAAGAGATCTGAATTCATGTACCAGAATGATTATGTACTGAGGAGAGGGAAATATTCAGAGCTTTAAGGGATCATGAGAAGTGGCTCTGAATTGATTGATTTCTGATAGTATTCAATATACTGTGTTCATACTAAAAGTTTATGAAGTTTTGGTCTGATTACATCTCATGACAGGCCCAGTATGTCCATGGACACTGGCTACTGTTATTTTCACAGTTCCCAAATACATAGAAGAAATGATGTTTTTGATGTAAGTAGAATCCCCACTATATATTGATGACCTGTGAATTGAGGGTTATTTTTGTAGACAGGACCAAGTGAAAGCCCTTGGAACTTCCCATCTGCAAAAAGTTTAGCCAACTGTACCATTAGAGGGAACTGTCCCCACAAGAGTTCTCTGACCTCTGACAACAATTGCAGTTCAAGGGGTTCCGAAAACACCCCTCAGGTTGTATAATTCACTTGAAGGACTCACAGAACTTACTGAAAACTATTATATTCATTGTTATAGTTCATAATAGAGAAAAGAGACACATTAAAAGCAACCAAGGGAAGAGATACATAGGGCAGAGTCCAGGAGGGGTCTGAACATAGAGCTTCTGGTCATTCTCTCAATGGAATCATGGACAGCATTATCTCCTCTCAGCCACAGCGTGTGACAATACACACGGAGCATTGCCCAACCGGGACGCTCACTTGAGCCTTTGGTGTCAGAGTTTTTTATTAGGTTTGATCACATATTGCCCATGTTGCTGACATTTAGTCTCTAGCCTCCTTCAGAGCGTAGAACTGACATGGTATGGCCCAAAGTCCCCATCATAATCACACTGTTAGACAGCTAAAGCCCCCCATGCATACAAACACAATCCTATCAGTGAAGACATTCCAGGGCCCTAGAGATCACTTCTCAGTAGCTAGGGGCAAGGCCAGACTCTTTGGGTAATGTTAATTCCTTACTACAATCATCCCTACCAAAACAAAAGTTCAAGTAATATCTCACCTGTGGGGGAATCAGAGATTAAAGCCACTATCAAAAATTTGAAAACTGCAAAAGTGTTTTTCATCACCAACTTCATTAATTTCTTTTGTTCAAAAAGAAGATAGATGTTAGAAAATGAGTGTTGGCTTTTGTAAATGCAATCAGGTGGTAATTTCAATTATAAATATACAAAATGTGTTCCCTTTAACTAGAACAAATCAATATAGCTCTTGGAATGTGGTATGTAGATAATGATCTGGCAAATTTTCTCTGTACCAAATGATAAGGAATATTATGCTTCTTTTTGCCGAGGACAGAAGTATACCTTCACTCAAAAGGGCTTTGTTAACTCTCATGTTCTCTTGATCATAATCTACAAGGACCTTGCTTACCTCAACACTCCACAGAACATCATGATGATGAGTTATTAAGATCATATCAAGCTGCTGAATCCAGGTGATGGGGAAGTAGCAATGACTCTAGATGACCTAGGAGAGTGGTTCACAAAGTATGGTCCCTGGGCTAGCAGTGTTAGCATCACCGGTGACCTTGTTGAATAATTTCTAGATGTCCCAATCTCCTAAAACCTACTTATTCAGAAACTCTGGGGATGGGGAGCAATCTGCATTTTAACAAGCCCTCAGGGTGATTCTGTTGAACACTAATGTTTGAGAATCACTGCATTAGAAAACTGTATATGTGTGAGAGGGTGGAAGATAACCTACACAGAAATTCAGCGGTACGACACCATGGTGAAGTTTGGGGGCAGCTCTTCCCAAGTAAAAAGATAAACTGCTTCACCTTGCACCCTCACCCTCACCATTGTGAAAGGAATATAATGCTTTGTGGGCCTCATTGACTTTTTGAGGAAAATAATACCACATTTCAATATGGTTGTTTGACATATTTATTTAGCAACCTGTACCACTACCAAAACTGAATGGAGCTGAGAGCTCTGCTACTTGGATTTTATGATCAACAGATCTGATGATTGTTGAAGTGTCTATGATAGCTTGGAGTGTTCTATGGAGCTTCTGACTTATTCAAATGGAATTCCAGAGCAGACCAGGATAGGTGGAGGAAAAACCATCCCCTCTTCTGCATACAACTACTGCCTTTTTGAGAAACAGCTCTTTGCTTTTGTGCCCTACTGAAGATTGATGCTTGATCATTCATTGCCCATTACTAACTGAGTGTTACCTAATTCACAAACCATAAGCACTGATATGGGCAGCAATGATTGGTCATTAAGTGGAAGGAGGGTATATGAAAATACAAGTAAGTTGCATGAGCTTGTGGCACAGACATCCAAGACTCCTACTCTCACTGCAATTCCATCATCCCCCAAACCACACCTAACACCATGTGTAGTGTGGAGCAAAGCTATGCTCTCTTCTAGAAATAACATTTTTCTCTTTGAGAAACAGCTCCTGACTTGCTTCCTCAGATCAATTGGTAGAAGAAGAAAAACTAGGACCTGGTTTATAGATAGTTCTGCATGATACATTGCTAGGAGATTGGTAAGTAGGAGGAACAAGGAAGCCATTTATTCCCCTGCTTTTGGAGACACCACAGGCAGCAGCAGCCACAGTGGGAGAGCCAGCTCCTCAGCGGGGATGCAGGTGTCTGGATTCTTGCTAAGTGAAGGCAGAGCAATTCCAACAGCAGAAGTGGCAGTGCCTTTCACAGCAACAGTGAGGGGAGCTGTGGGCTCCTCAGTGGGAATGCAGCCTTCTGGGTTGGTATTAGCTGCAGCTGTGGCAGGAGGTGGCAGCAGCCCCTCCAGCTCAGTGGCAAGTGTGGCTGGGCTCTAGCTCAGGGGTAGGGCAGCTTCCCTATCATGACTCTTTACATACTTCTTACATCATTATAACCAACTCCTTGCATTAAAATCCTCTCTATTTGAAATACCTACAAAGGTTTCTGTTCTCTTAAATGAACATTGACTGACACACCTATGAATGTTCTTTCATCTAATTCTTACGACAATACTGAGAGAAATGTTATCATCCCCATTTTACAATAAGGAAACAGAGACTCAGAGATGTTAAGTAACTTGCCTGAAATTATAGAATCTAGTGAAAGAATCCATGACTGAACACTAATCTGAAATTGACTCTCTTACAGTTTTATAGAGAATATGAAACCACAGTATGGCATGTTCTTTGTGGCCAGTCATATCTGTGGAGTAGGAAGGAAGCTGCTGGTGATGTCAAATCAGTTTTTCTGTCATAATGTGCTAATTAAAAGGTGCCCTTCAAGCTTTTGTTACTACCCCTTTTAAAAATACCTTAAAAAGTGGCTTTATAGAGAAACAATTAAGTTTTATTCTTTTGTAATGTAAGTAAGTCCTTGTTCAGGCAGATTGCCACATGTTATAGAGTTAGTCCTAAATTCTTCAAGGCATGGGTCATAGTAAAGGGCAGCTTCTTTCCAACTCCCTCTTTATTTTCTTATGTAAGTGGTTCTGAAGGATGAGGAGAATTAGGACTGGTATTCAAATCCTTGGAATATTTATTCTGAAAATAATATAGAAAAATGTATAAAAAACAATGGGTCAGGGCAATTCACCAAGAAAAAATAACGATACTAAATACTTATGCACCTAACCTCAGTGCCCCAAGATACATGAGGCCCACAATGGCAAAGATAAAGGTAGAAATAGATATCTCTACAATAATAGTTGGAGACTTTATTAGTATTAGATACAGTATTAGATAGAACATCTGGACAGAGGATAAATAAAGAAACAGAGAACTTGAGTAATATGATAAACGACTTAGACCTAAAAGATATCTATAGAGCATTGCACAGCAAAACAGCAAGAATACATTCTTTTCAAGTTCTCATGGATCCTTCTCCAAGACAGACCATATGTTGGGTAACAAGACAAGTCTCAATAAATTTAAAAAGATTGAAGTTATACAAAACACTTTCTCTGATCATAACAGAATGAAGCTGGAAATCAATAATGAACAGGAAAAGGGAAAATTCATAAATATATGGAGATTAAACAACATACTCTTAAATAATCAGTGGGTCAAAGAAGAAATTCGAGGAGAATTCAGCAAATATCCTGAGATGAATGAAAATGAGAAAACAACATATCAAAACCTATGGGACACTGCAAAGGCAGTGCTGAGAGAGATAGCCCTCAATGCTTGCATTAAAAAAGAAGAAAGAGCTAAAATTGATGATCTAACTGCACACCTCAAAGAACTAGAAGAAGAATAGAAAACTAATCCCAAACCAAGCCGAAGGAAAGAAATAGTAAGGATCAGAGCAGAAATAAATGAAACCGAGAACAAAAGAACAATAGAGAGAATCAACAAAATCAGAAGTTGGTTCTTTGAGAAGATCAACAAAATCGACAAACCCTTAGCTAGACTGACAAAGAAAAAAAGAGAGAAGACACAAATAAAATCAGAAATGATAAGGGGGACATTATCACTGAACCCATAGAAATAAGAGAGATCATAAGAGGATACTATAAACAACTGTATGCCAAAAAACTAGAAAATGTATACGAGATGGACAAGTTCTTGGAAACACATGAACCACCTACACTGACTTTAGAAGAAATAGAATACCTCAACAAACCAATCACAAGTGAAGAGATTGAAACAGTCATCAAAAACCTCCCAAAGATGAAAAGCCCGGGACCAGATGGCTTCACAGGTGAATTCTACCAATCATTCAAAGATGAACTAATACCATCTTGCTCAAGCTCTTCCAAAAAAATTGAACAGGAAAGAATGCTACCAAACTCATTCTATGAAGCTAACATCACCTTAATACCAAACCAGATAAAGATACTATGAAAAAAGAAAATATCTCTAATGAATATAGATGCAAAAATCCTTAACAAAATATTTGCAAACAGAATCCAAAAGCACATTAAAAGAATTATACACCACAATCAAGTGGGTTTTATACCAGGTATGCAAGGATGGTTCAACACAAGAAAATCAATTAGTGTAATACACTGCATTGATAAATTGAAGAAGAAAAATCACATGATTCTCTCACTTGATGCAGGAAAGGCATTTGACAAAATACAGCACCCTTTCTTAAAAAAAAAAACACTCCAAGAGATAGTAATAGAATGAAGCTTTCTCAATATGGTGAAGTGCATATATGAAAAACTTCGAGCTAGCATTGTACTTATGGTGAAAGATCAGGAAAAAGATAAGGATGCCCACTGTCACCATTTTTATTCAATATTGTGCTAGAAGTTCTAGCTAGAGCAATTAGGCTAGACTAAGAAATAAAACTCACCCAAATAGGAAAAGAAGTAAAACTTTCACTGTTGCTGATGACATGATTCTATATCTAGAAAATCCTGAAAAAATCCACAACAAAGCTACAAGAATTAATAGACAAATACAGCAAAGTCGTGGGATACAAGGTTAACACGCAAAAATCAATAGTGTTTTTATACACTACTGATGTGCAATCTGAGGAGGAAATCAGAAAAAAATTCCATTTATAACAGTGACTAAAACAATAAAATATTTAGGAATAAACTTAACCAGGACACAAAAGACCTGTATTCAGAAAACTATAAACCATTGCTAGAAAAGAAACTGAAGACGACTTAAATAAATGGAAGAACATTCCGTGGTCATGGACTGGAAGGCTAAATATCATTAAAATGTCAATTCTACCCAAACTGATTTACAGATTCAATGCAATCCCACTGAAAATCCCAACAGTCTTTTTTGTAGAAATTGAAAAGCCAATAATCAAATTTATTTGGAAGGGTAAGAAGCCCCAAATAACAAAAAATGTCTTAGAAGAAAGAAGTTGGAGGACTCTCACTTTCTGACTTTAAAGCATATTACTTAGCTACAGTGGTAAAAACAGCATGGTATTGGCATAAGGACAGACAGATTGACTAATGGAACTGAATCAAGAACTCAGAAATTGACATCTATAGTTCAAGCGATTTTTGACAAGGCTGTTAAGCCCACACAGCTGGGCCAGAACAGTCTATTCAACAAACAGTGCTGGGAGAACAGGATAGCCATATACAAAAGAAAGAAAGAAGACCCCTATCTCACACCTTATACAAAAATTAACTCAAAATGGATCAAGGACTTAAATATAAAAACAACAACCATAAAACTCTTAGAAAGAAAATGTCAGAAAACATTTTCAAGATCTTGTGGTAGGTGGTAGTTTCTTAAACCTTACAAACAAAGCACAGGCAACAAAGAAAAAAATAGATAAATGGGACCTCCTCCAACTTCAACACTTTTGCACCTCACAGGACTTTGTCAAAAGGGTGAAAAGGCAGCCAAATCAATGGGAGAAAATATTTGGCAATCCCATATCTGATAAGCATTTAATATCCATGATATATAAGGAGATCATACAACTCAACAATAAAAAGACAAAATATCTGATTAAAAAATGGGCAAAAGACTTGAAAGACAACTGTCCACAGAAGAAATACAAATGGTGAAGAAACACGTGAAAAAATGTTCGACACCACTAGCAATTGGGGAAATGCCAATCAAAACTACAATGAGATACCATTTCACACCTATTAGATTGGCCGATATTAAAAAGTTGGAAAACTGTAAATGTTGGAGAGGATGTGGAGAAATAGGAGTGCTTATTCACTGTTAATAGGGATGTGGAATGGGTACAGTCACTGTGGAAAACTGTTTGGCATTTCCTAAGGAAGTTGAATATAGACTTGCCGTGGGGCCCGGCAATACCGTTGCTAGGTATGTATCCAGAAGAACTGAGAGCAGTGACATGAATAGACATCTGCACACCAATGTTCACAGCATTATTCACGATAGCCAAAAGTTGGAAACAACCCAGGTGTCCATCAACTGATGAATGGATAAACAAATTGTGGAGTATACACACGATGGAATATTATGCAGCGGTAAGAAGAAATGAAGTCATGAAACATGACAACATGGATGAACCTGGAGGACATTATGTTGAGTGAAGCAAGCCAGTCACAAAAGGATAAATACTTTATGATTGCCCTATTATGAACTAAATATATTATGTGAAATAGGAATTTATCTTGTGAAACATGAATATGGGTAGAATTGCATATATAAGACCATTTTTCTTTGAAGCTGAACAAATGTAATAGTACAAAATGTTACTATCAGACCAAAAAACCCCAAAACATTATACTAAGTGAAGGAGACCAGACACCGAGTAATGCATATAATTCCATTAATATAAAATGTAAATATAAATCAATTTATAAAAATGAAAATAGATAAGTGGTTATGTAGGTCTGAGGAAGGAATGTTAAGGGATATGAAGTCTTTCTGGAGTAATGAAATTGTTCTGAAATTTTTTAGATGATGAATGAATAACATTGTATTTATACTAAAAGCCATTGATTATACACTTTGGATCGAATAGCCAGAAACAGCAGCTATGTACAGTGGGGGGAACATAGAGGGATTGAGAGGTGAGGAATTTTCTTGTTTGTTTGTCTGTTTTTTGTTTATTATTATTAATATTATTGAAATAATGAAAACGCTTTATTAATGATTGAAGTGATGAATGTACAGCTATGTGATTATAGCAAATACCATTGATTGTGCACTTTGGATGAATTATATGTTTATTAATAAATAACATTCAGTTAACATACAATTTATTGAATGTATCAATAAAATTGATTTGTTAAAAAACAAAAACAGTGGGTCAGACTGAAAGCCAGATTCTTTATTTTTCCTTTTCTCCCACTCTCTTAAATAGCCCCAATTGAAAATTATGATTGATATGATTATACAGTTGGTACTAAATACACTTTTACCAGTTTATTGACTTGTTGGTTAGGAGTTCAGCTCTCAAAGACTTCCCGTATTCCTGAAGAGTTGGTCTGAAGTGGATGTTCATTGTGTTTTTTAGTGTGTTTTTTTTTTTGGTGGGGGGAGGAGGACCTTCAAAGAAATAGGGCATTGCACACATCATACAGTATAGAAACCTGCTCCCTACAGTAGGGACTTGCTGCCCGCCACTGCTTTTAACACTGACGTTTATGTTATTCCTTCTTTGAGAAAGCTAAGGCTCTAATGTCATATAAAAATATATTCAGATTAAAAAGTCCTGCAAATTGCTAGACAACAGAGATTTCTCCTTTTACTCTACTGAAGTCAGAAAGAGCAGCATTTTCTTGAGTTCAGAAGGAGTTTGTGGCAGAGCCTGGCATGGATTGAGATTCTCTAAACCCATAGTGGAGAAGACTCCTTTAGAAAGAAGAGCCAAAGAATAAACACAATACATATCTGATGGTTGCAGTTCTTCCAAAGTGTTAACAGCATGTCTGGGTAAACAGTACTATGGTATATTTATCTAATTTTCTAAAAATTTGCAATAAAAATACATTAGTTATAGAACTGTGTTTTCAAAATAAACAATTTAAAACCACAATAGCTTTCAGACGAGATCAGGCGCCTTCAGGGTGGTATGGCTGTAGATGACAATAGCTTTCATAGCAAAAAGTATTCTCAAACTAACCAGGCTTAGGACAGTTCTTGCCCACCACAGTCCAGTGGCTCCCAGGTTCCCTCTGGAAGACATTGGTGTCTCAGGGGCTAAATCAGCTTACTGCCTTCAAATAAAACATGATGTTCTTTTCCAGAATTACAGAAAAATGAATGAATACATAATACTATTTATTTGGTCTTTAATTTTTCTTAAGTATTCAAGGCTTGCTATCTTATATATTTTTTATCTGCTTGTAGCAGAAAGCCAAAAATACTAGAGTAAAAACTTGAAAGTGTGATTTCTCTAAATGTCATATGAACTATTGGCTCTATTTAGAGATTCAGATCTACCCAGAGAATGCAAGCATATATTCTAAGAGTAAAAATGTTCTGCCTTTAAGTGATGTCTTTGTCAGTATTACTATTTCATGATGTTCTGGGAAAAACATCATCATTTTCAGGCGCTGGGCCTCCTCTAACAGACTCTGACAGAATATATTTCAAATTCCATGGTGCTTAATACCATCTATATTACTGCCTCTTTGAAGATGCTCAGAGCACAAATAAAATGTATTTGCCCTAATGTTCATTTCACAAGTTCCTTAGACATTCCTACAAGGCCTGCATTTTTTCCATTTCTCAGTTGAATGAGATAAGTAAAAAGAAGGACAGTAATTTCACATGTTTCTGAGAACTTTCTAACACAGCCATGAATAAATTCCTGCTCTCTAATCCCTCACCTGGAGGTTGCACACGGTGTTTCTTTTGTCAAGAAGGTCTTAGGAATTAACAGGATATACTCTCTCATGTCTATTATCTTTCTGAAGAGTTAACAGTGATGACTGTGGGTAGAGAAATAATGGGTGATATTAATTTTCTATACATTATCGTGTAGCACTTTCTAAAATATTTGAAATAAGCACTTACTGAACAAATAAAAGACAAATTTAGAGTTCCTTTGATATTTTTGGAAAAGATAGGTCAAAAATGAAGCAAGCCTAGAACAATATTTCCTAGTAGAAAGAGCCAGAGATTTGGATGCCTGATTTCTTCAAGACTACTTCCAACTCTCAAAGAAATGGCTTGTGATTTCTAAGGGCAATATTAACATTTTCTCATTAAATGGTATCTTCCATCAGTTTAGTATAATATCAAACACTCTTAAATTAATCATATTTATTTATCATTTATAAAACAAACATTTATTGAGCTGTATCATCCAAAACATACCAGCAGGGTTAACAATTTTTACTGTGGAAACAGCAAAGGGTTGGTTTTGGAGTTGGAATATCTGAGTTTAAAGTCACTGATGAGCTATGCAACTTTTGATAAATTACTTAACTTTGCTTGATCCGCAAAATAGGACTAAGAATAGGCCCCACGCCACAGGTTTATTGTGAGGATTAAATGAGATTATCTACGTCCAGCCCTTAGCAAAGGGCCTGGCATTCTTATCCTACAATACTAAGCACACAGTCATAAAATATAGTTGAATCTCTTTACACAGTTTAAGAAGGTTATTGTGAGTAAGAAAATTTAAAAATTGGTTTAGGGTTTAGAGAAGCGAAATTGCCTAATACATATTCTGATGTGTTGCCTGCTGTTGTACTTTTACCTGCTACTCTTCACCATAACCATGGAAATTTCTAATTTGAGAAGATCTGCATCTGTCCCCAAGTCACCTAGCTTTGACCTCTCACCTAGACCTTTGTCTGAACTAGCCAAGGAGTAATATATCCAAATATGTCAATATATTTGTGAATCTGTATTCACAATCCACAGTAGGTCTCTTTGACCCCCACTTCTTTCAAGGGTTTCCTGTTTAGCACGACATTCATCATACTCATCATTGATTTCCAGGATGAATCTAGACTTTCTCTCTAAAAGATTTGAATTCTGCTGCCAGGATCTTGCTGCTTTTCAGGTGATAGTGAAATCAGCTGCTGGCCTGCTCCAGCCTGTAACAACTGTAGTGTTTCATTTTATTTTTTTATTTTTATTTTTTTGTGTGTGCGTGTAGAGTTTTTTATAAATTTTTTGTTTGTAAAGAAGCTTTAGATTACGTAAATGTTATATAAAAATACAGGGGATTCTCATATGCCCTACCCCTCCCCCCTCCCACATTACACCTATTCTTCCTCATTTTATTTTTATTTCATCTTCAACAAATTGATTCTTTTTTCTGCTATTGAAATGAAGAAAACTTTCTGTCAAGGACCTTGAATTTTAGCTTTTTTTTGCTATTGAAATGAAGACAAACTGCCTTTCTGTCAAGGACCTTGAATTTTAGCTTTGCTCTGTGAACAAGGTGAAAGGCAAAGTGTAATTAGCACTAATGGCATGCTTTTATTGTCCCAACCACATCACCCCCAAAGGAGAGTCAACATATTCCACATTTTAATAGTGAGCAATGAGTATGTGGGATGGTGCAACTACATTTAGGGTGTCCAGTGGTTTAACCTGGAGCATTCCTTTTCACTTTCTACTTCTGGGAAAAGACTTGGAGGCAGGTTAATTTCTGAAGCTGTTTGGAAATTATCTTGTTGTGTCTCCTCAAATCTCCCAGGGAATATTTTGTTCTAGGACATAATGCTCAAGTCTATAGTGGGTACTCCAGATTAAAAAAAAAAAAAAAGATCTTCAAGTAAGAGCTCTCAATTTCCCATAAAACAATGACTAAAGAGGAATAAATAAGGTAAAACTTTTACAAGGGGAAAATATTCTTTCCAACACTGTAATGCCACAATAATAAAAATCTCTCCTTAGTGTGCCTTCATTCCCCAATATTGAATCTATTAGGGAAGAATTCAGATCTGTTTGTTTGTATATCATTAAATTCAGCTCCATTTTGGAGTTTCTGTGCATTTAGTTCATCTCTGAACTAGTTCCTGTGTATTACTATTACCAGGTTGCTTTATATCCAAACTGTCTCTTCAGTCCAATAAACCTCTTTTGAGTGCATACTAATAACCACTAAACAGCAGGTACCTAGTACCTAGGCAGGTACTAGGAATAGAAATAAAGAGGCGAGGATGGCATAGTTTCTTTCCTTAAGGAGTTCACATCAGAGGAAGACAAATGCCTACATAAAGAAATAATTATAAGGCAGTGAGGGCCATATAATTATAGGAGTTTGGACATGGTAGAGGGATAAGAAAATGGAGGAGGTTATTTGAGAGCCAGCACAGGATTAGGCAGTAGTCAGTGCAGGCTTACTAGAAGAGCAGGAGCCTTAAGATTGCACAGGAATTTTCCCAGTGGAGGTAGTAAATGTGCTAATGGAAGGAAGGATAAAAGGAATCAGAATGAATTTCAGGGAAAGGGAACAGTAGATGTTCAAATATGTGAAAAAACATGGGCTAGTGTCCCACCCCAAATTAAGGCAAATTTGATTCAGCAAGCTATAAAATGGACTTCAGCTCATACTCAGGAGCTTAATGTCAAGAGGAAAATTTGACATAGGCTGTAGAATTTAGTGGGAGAACCATAAAGAGCTTCTAGAGGGGATCCAAGCAATTCTGGTGGTAGGCAAACCCCTACCCCCAGGCCCTGCGGTAAGAAGACCTGGGGCAAGTAGATCAAACGGGCCAGCTTCTGTTAACTCCTGCCCCTTACTTCAACCAGAGAAGATCCTCAGTAGCTTTTGTGTTGAGCTTCTGGTTTTACATGTGAAGAAATAAGGGCCCAGAGAAGTGAAGTGGCTCACCTAGTATGACTTAGCTAATTTATCACAGAGCAAGACCAGAACTCTAAATTCTTGACTTCCAATTCAGTTCTTTCCTAAAATCATACTGCCTCCTCCACATTCAAGTTATCTATAAATTAAAACTTGTAGGACAAGAAAGGATTCCTGAATTAGCCGTGCATAGTGGCCTCATCTTCAATCTCTTCTCCCTTACACAAAATCACTTCACTTTTCTCCTTCAAAATGCCCTGACTGAGCCCATGATGCAGGATACAAAGATTTCCTTACAAGGGGTCATGCAATTTTTAATAGAAAAAGAACCTCATAGGGATCTTTTTCATTTTTTTAAAGTCTGGAGATTTGGAAAGTACTTTTGGACTGAAAATATAAAATCCAGGTGGAAACATCACTTTTAGTAACTCCTAGTTTTCAAAAATGTAAATTTGGCAACTTGAACTTGACTCTTCTCCACTGAGTCTGGGCTACCTACCTACACACAAAATCATTGCCTGGGTAGAAGTTATTCAATATATATTTAATAAATATTTATTGAATGACATAGGGCACCCAGAAAGCATAAAATAAAATAGCATTAGTCTATTTATCAGTAAGATTTAATTTGTATAACTTCATGTAGATATTCAGGAGATGACATTGTGGCATAGACTGCTATCTGATTACCAAAATCCATTTTTTCCCTGTTCTTCCTGGGCACATAGCTAGACTGCATTTCCTAGACTTCCTGGCAATATGAGAGAGCACTGGCGAATACACGTGAGTGGATGTGAAATGCTCAATTTCTGTGTCTGGCCTATAAGAACCTTCCACGTGTACTTTTTCATCTTTTCCATTTTCCAGCTATCTGGAATGGAGTTTGACCTTGAAAGACATGTGCTGAAGGTGGTAGAACCTCTGTCAGTCTGAGTCCCTGATGACTGGGAAAAAGGGCAACCTCACTGATGTGTTCACCAGTCTAGTACTTTTATGGGAACATCATTTTAAAAAAAAAGAACAACTAAACTTTTATTGTGCTTGAGTCATTATACATAATGGATAGGTATCTATCCATTATGGTAAACAGACTACCCTAATTAATACAGACTATAAGTGAATATTCCAGTTAAGGAAAATGGTTCAGATAAGAATGGTGACCCCTCTTAGAAATCTATGAGAGGAAAGCATTGCAACCAGGAAATAAAAGTCAACTTTATTGATTCCCTATCAATGTCTTTCCCTGAGTTTATCAGATTCTCTTGATGTTTCTGTTAAATCATAGATCAATGGTGGTAAAATGGTAAATATTTTATATATATAAAACAGAGAATGTACATTTAATTATGAGACTGCTGTAATGATTTCTCAAAGAAGCCAATTCAACAGGCCCAAGCTTGTTTTCAGCCAGGCACTTTCTCCTATGAGCAAGAAGAATGTGATTATTAGTTCTCGAGAGTATTATTTTTAAGGTCATGGGAAAACATTGAGAGTAATGGTCTAGCTCTCAGTGGGAGTCGTTGTCCCATGAAGTGTTTTGTAGTGCATCATGCACGCCCGGTGATTTCGATAGTATTTACTTTAAAAAAATTTCATCATTTTAAAACTCTGTTGAACAATAGAGGCAACTTTTGAGACCATTAATGATTAACAGTGAAATTTAGTGATAAGATTCACTTTCAACTTTAAGGGCTAAAACTTGATCAAATTATGATATCTGCTATAAAACATACACAGAATTTTCTAGATTTATCAAAACTGGTGATGATGATTAAACTCATCTATTCTTCCTAATGAGAACATTTTATACCTTGCTTTTGAATAGTGGGTTATTACCATCATTACATTAGTGCTTCACAACCTGCCTCTGAAGCAGAAAGAGAAGTTGTTGAGTCAAGTTTATAGATGATAAAAGTAAGGCCAAAAGGAGCAAAGCATTTTTCACAAGTCTACAGAGCTAGTAAGAGTTCTAAACGGTCTTTTTCTGCTTATACCATTGGTTTATGTATGTTTCTCTGCATTTTATCTGTTTCAAATAAATGATCTGCTAAACATAAAGAATGAGTCTATTAGTTTTAACAATTTGAGATTAAAAGGATCCAGGGAGGCCAGTAAAGAAAATACATTAAGAGGTGGAACTCATGCTTATGGCTTTACGATTCGTCATGAGAAAAATAGAACAAAGGGTGGTCTCTTCTCAAACTGAATTCCCTGTTCCCGTTTATCCAACCCTCCCACATTACTCACATAACTCACTTCCCCAAAAAGGAGAATGAAGAGGATGAACCCACACACTGGAGATGTACCCTCATACTCTCCCTAAAAAGTCAATAAAGCCTTGCATTGCTCCGTGATTGGGTTAGTTTTCACACTTAAGAATGTAAGCCCATAGCCCCCAGCCAATGAGGAAATGGGTGAGGTAAGGGAGGGAGGGAAATGAGATACTGCGTCAGGGTACCTATATAATCTTTGTTCCCGCACTAACCGTGCGCACTTACCTCGCTTCCATTAGCCTGGGTGTGTGACCTTTCTCATGAGAAAGAAATAAATTACTCCTGCCTCTAGTCCAACTCTCTGTCTTCAGAACTTTCATTTTGAGTAAGTGGTCGCCATCCCACTCGGTCAGAATAGATGACAGAGTGCATTCAGAGGCTTGGGAAGTAAAATGAGCTAATGCATATAAAAGCATCTAACACAGTGCCTGGCATTTATTAGGTGCTCCATAGAAGACAAATTGAATCTTCATAAAGTATTGTGTGTGAAACCATTTCAGTAAAACACTTCTGTTCTGAGTTTGCAGAAGACAAACTTTTGGGAGTCTATTATTACTTAAGGGTTATTGATAGTGTGAAGAGAAGTTAATAAAGTTAAGCTAAAGCCCTAACAAAGAAGGCAACCTTGAGAAACTAGGTTCCTTTTCTATCTCCAGAAATACAAACAATGATCAGGTAGCTTCTGCATTGTGTGAAGTAGAGAGGAAAATGTGTTATCTGAAAGGAACAAAATTTTAGGTGGTCCTTTCTTTAATTCAGAATTGTGGTTTATGTATTTCTAGCTCTATGATCCTATTAGAATTGGAAATAAATGTTTTTAAAGAAGCAAGAACATCAATGCCTTCTTTGTTCCTCAGTAAATATTTTTTTCCTGAGGCCAATTTTTCTTTGATCTGACTAGGTATCATCATCTCACAGCTACTGAATACTTGCTTATTAGTATGGTTATGATGACACTGGAGGAGAATTGAAAATCAGGCATCAGAAGATAAGGCTTTTACTCCTAGTTTAGTTATTAATTACCTTGTGCTATCTTGGGTAAAATCACTTTACTTCAAGAGGTCTCAGTTTTCACATCTAAAAATAAGGAATTTAAAGTTCTTCTCCAAGGCTAATATTTCCAGACCAACTAAAACCTGTCCTTATATTGTGTCTACAGTGTTTTGAAAATTTTTGAAAGGTTTGGGAGACAGGCACTTCTTGCCTTGCATTTTTATGGACTAAAGAATAAGCCAGTCCATCTACCAACACTGGATTGGTAATGCTCTTTGCACCAAACTAAAGGTATTTTTTTTTTTCAATGCAAAATACCAGAAAAATGACAAACATGCATGCATATTTTATTTTTTTATTTTTATTTTTTTGCATATGTATTTTAAATCTCTAGGCTTCTACTATGATTCTAACTTGAAATTTAGGCAAACTCACTTGTGCTTCTAGCCATGGTAGAATAATAGAAACTGGATATACCCTCCCTGCATAAACTGGATTACTGAACAAAATACATTAACAACAGTTTTGGACATAAGACAACATGTAGCTCAGGACAGTCATCCCTGAGAAAACAAATGAGGTAAGACATATGATTAGCTCAGCTTACTACCTGGAGGCAGTTTCCAGCCTCAGCAAAGGGAAAATGGCCCAAACTCATCTCAGCCTGGCAGGTTAGTTGAGTTAAGTAGGTAGAGATCACATTTCAGGAAGGTCAAGGTCAATAAAATTTGTGGGGCAGGCTACCAGAGAGAAGAGAGCTCCAGAGATCTGCAGAAAGATGTCTGCAAATCTTTGGCTGAGTACTGATTTGAACACGATTGAGAAAAAAACTCCTCAAAGTCAGAAATAAAACCAATGGAAAAGAAAACAAAGCAGTAAGCCCAATGACTTCTGGAGCATGCACATCCGGGACTAGTGCATGTTCCCCCAATCAAAGAGGAATCAACCTTATAATACTTGGGTCATCAGTACAGTCCTCAGAAACTGTCTCTTTAGGATGAGCGATTAAACAGCCCTAGACTGAAGGAGGTTCTAGACCCATTCTAACAAAGCTTAAAAGTCTTGACAGACTAGGCATAGAGGTGAATTTCCTCAACTTGATAAAAAGAATTTTGAAAAATTTACAGTTAACATCGTACCTCAGGATGAAAGACTGAATGCTTTCCCCATAACATGGGAAGCAAGGCAAAGAAGTCCTCTGCCACAACTCCTATTCAACATTGTACTAGGCCTTGCAAGAAAAATAAATATATACATAAAGATTTAAAAAGAAAAAGTAAAACTGTCTTTATTCACAGATGACATGATCATGTATGCTGAAAACCCTAAGGAATCTACAAAAACGATGCTGGAACTAATCAGTGAGATAGTAAATTCACAAGATGTAAAGTCAATATACAAAACTCAACAGTATTTCTATGTACAATCAATGAACAATTGGAAATTGAAATAAAAATACCCTTTATAATAACATTAAAAAATGAATTAAGGATAAAAGTTAAAGGGTGGACCAGGATAGTTCTTAATCTTCTTCCTGGAGTCATTTATAAGAGAATGGAGTTTAGATGAAGAGCAGGGAAGCCACAGAAGGAAGAATCTGAAAGCAAGGAAACTTGGAAGAGAAGGAAGAGACCAGCAGATGCCTCCATGTGCCTTGTCATGTGATGAGGAGTCCAGGATCACCAGCAGCTGATATTTGGGAAGAAAGCATCACTTTATGATACCTTGATTTGGACATTTTCCTCAGCCTTGAAACTGTAAACTTGTAAGCCAATAAATCCCCATTGTAAAAATCAACCCATTTCACAGTATCTGCATTTTGGCTCCCTAGCAGACTAAAACATGTACCCAGAAGTAAACTGTCCAGAACATTTTTGGAGGACTCTGCTTTTTTCTCTCTCTTGCTCTTGCTTCTCAGTTCTCTGGGATCTTAAATGTTTTTATTTTAACTTTGATAGCAAACTTTCTTAGCATCTTCTTCTTTATTTCTTCTTATTTATATTTCTCCACCTTGGCTTTCATAAATTCCTAGTCATGCAAAGGGAAGAGGTAAACACAGCAGGAACTGAGGGTGGCTAATGAATATCTAACCAGAAATGGGATGCTTGAGGGAAATGCCATGTGTAGAAATTCCAAGTAGTGGATTGACTGTAAATCATTCTATTGCTATGCTCTTGTATGGGTAAGATTTAGCCATCAAATTTAACTGTGGTAAAAAGAGCCGCTTGATTGTTTTTTTTTTTCTTTTAAGAAAATTGTAGCTATCTGATTACTTGATGCTCTTAACTTGAGTTTAAATTCAGACCTTGAAGCTATTCAGATTTAATATAAGACTCCTTCTTCCAAGTGGGTAGGAGAAATAGAAAGCTCCTGTTTCTTCTGTAATGATAAAGTAATTCCCTTTGTCTTTTCAATTATCTTTTTTTTATAATTCTATATGCATTTCAATGAGACAAAAATGTCTAATGGATATGATAAAAGATTATAGCTTCTCTTCTGAATTCATGTGCTAGGTTATGTTCTAATTTGAAGTTTTCCACTTGCTAACATACTAAATGCAGCTCACTAAGGAGCCATTTTTCACTTTCTTTTTTTGAATTTGGAGAAAACGTGACTCTTCTCTGTCCGTCTCTCCACATCCCCTTCCTATCACTCTATTTCATGTGCAGACTGTAGGAAGTAAAGGGCTAAGGAAGTGTTTTATACATAGCAAGTGCTGATTTATTAGTTATTAAATGATGATCTGAATGAATGTATTTTGCTTATTTATTTTTCTTGATCAAATTATTTCATCAGCATTTATGTTAACTTTTTATAAAAAAGAGTTATGTAAAAAAGGTACTATCAGCTAGAATATGAGTAGGAAAATATACTATTCAAAGATTATAATACCATTGGAGAGAGAAAACTTATATACAACTATCAATAAGACATCACTATAGAGGATTGAAAAATAATAGAAAAGAAGTTATGTGATAGAATGTTTGAGATACTGTACACTGAGATACTTGTACTTAAACAAAAAGAGAAAAGCCTGAAAATCAGTGATTTTCCTAACCCTTCACAAAATATGTTAGCTGATTATAATTAAGGGTATGCATATAACTATGTTTCAGTGGAATAATTTGCCCAAGCAAGGGTAGCAATTCCCACCCCCATAACAATTGTTTTGTCTAGAACTTGCTTAACTCATTCAAAGTCAGAGTCAAATATTTGTTGATCCCATCAGGAAATGTCTTAGCAATTAGAAATCAATCTAATTTTCTTTCAGATATCACCCATTGTTCAAATTCAGGCACAAAACAATCTCCCTCATTAGCTATTGATCTCTCTTTGGATAGCCATAGTATTTTATTAATTAAGTTCTGCTCTGGCTTAGAGCCACTTGTGTGTTTGGTATAGCTATAATATTCACGAATATTAATAATGTCCATCACGTGTACGTAGCAGAGGAAACAATTTGGGTTCACAGATGCATGGAGCATATATTTTGCTGGCCTACACTACCTTGAACAATTTTCAGTTCATTGTCATCATTTAAACATGGAATATTTTATATAAAAATTGAGGTTTTCTGTTTCTTGAGAGGAACCCTCATTCCCAGCATGGGGATGATTTCATGGCAGTAATTGATCAAATCTGATCAGTGACGGCCACCTTTTCCCTCACTTGGGATGGTGTGTCAGTTCGCTCTAGTTTGTATTGTCTGCTTCATTCAATTATGATACTCGCCCAGCCCTGGCAAGAATTTCGGGTCTGAATCATTGCCTTTCAGTTATCAAAGGTCATTCTCATTATATCACTAGAAAAGCATATGATGTGTAAAGGGTAAGTGTTCAATACTAAGGAGTTAAGATCAAAGAGATTAATTAAATTATATAAGTTAAATAGCCAATGATTATTTTATTCTGACTTCAATTTCAAATCTTTCTACTCATATAATGCCAATAGCAATGATTTCTAATGGTCTTCAGATTCCAATTGATATAAAAGTTGACAGATTTTGTGGATTTTATTTTTTATATTTTAAAAAAGGAGTTTTGTCAATTTCTATAAAAATGCCTGATGAGAATTTGATTGGAGTGGTATTTAAATCTATAGATTAGTTAGTGAGAACTGAGCATTCTATTAACATAGTTCATCACTCTATTTCAGTTTTCTTAATTTGTAATAGCAATATTATATATATTAAGTATATTGGTCTTGTTTATGTATATACTTTCTAAATTTATCCTTATTTCATATTTTAATGCTGTTATAAATGGTGTTTTTATCTCAATTTCCAACTGTTCATTGACTGTACATAGAAATACTGTTGATTTTTGTATATTGACTTTACATCTTGTGAATTCACTATCTCACTGATTAGTTCTAACATTGTTTTTGTAGATTACTTAGGGTTTCAGCATACACGATCATGTCACCTGTGAATAAAGACAATTTTATTTTTTCTTTTTAATATTTATGTATATTATTTATTTTTCTTGTAAGGCCTAGTACAATGTTGAATAGGAGTTGTGGCACAGGACTTCTTTGCCTTGCTTCCCATGTTATGGCAAAAGCATTCAGTCTTTCATCCTGAGGTACGATGTTAACTGTAAATTTTTCAAAATTCTCTTTATCAGGTTGCGGAAATTCGCCTCTAATCCTAGTCTGCCAAGACTTTTAAGCTTTGTTAGATTGGGTCCAGAACCTCCTTCAGTCTAGGGCTGTTTAATCACTCATCTTAAAGAGATAGTTTCTAAGGACTGTACTGATGACCCAAGTATTACAAGGTTTATTCCTCTTTGATTGGGAGAACATGCACTAGTCCCGGATATGCATGCTCCAGAAGTTGTTGGGCTTATTCTTTTGTTTTCTTTCCATTGGTTCTATTCCTGACTTTGGGGAGTTTTTTCTCAAACATGCTCAAATCACTGCTCAGCCAAAGATTTGCAGACATCTTTTTGCAGATCTCTGGAGCTCTCTTCTCTCTGATATCCTGCCCCACAAATTTTATTGCTCTTGACCTTCTTGAAATGTTATCTCTACTTACTTAACTCAACTACACTGCCAGGATGGGTTTGGGCCATTTTTCCCTTTGTTGAGGCTGAAAACTGCCTCCAGGCAGTAAGCTGAGCTAATCATATGAGAAAACAAATGTGTTTTCTCAGGGATGACTATCCTGAGCTACATGTTGTCTAATGTCCAAAATTGTTGTTAATGTATTTTGTCCAGTAATCCAGTTTATGCAGGGAGGATATATTCAGTTCCTGTTATTCTACTGTGGCTAGACACAGAAGTCAATTTGGTTGAATTTCAAGTTAGAGTTATAGTAGAAGCCTAGATATTTAAAATATATATGAATGTTTGTCATTTTTCTAGTATTTTTTTTTTTAATTTTTTTTAAATTTTTATTATTATTATTTTTTATTTTTTATTTATTTTTTTATTATGGGTAAAAATCAAAATTCTCACAATACATACAAACATTTGCAAAATGATATATAAATATATATGCATATATGTGTATTTGCTTACAAAAATGTTATTTATATATATATATATATACATATATTTTAAGAGGTGCTTAGATTACCTAAAATATTACACGGAACCCACTGGGATTCCCATGTTGCCCACCTCCCACACCTCCCACCACATCCCACACAAACATCTCCCACAGTGTGGCCCACCAATCTCAATGAACTTACACATCCTGGAGCCTTGCCACCAACCATAGACCACAGTTCACACTGTAGACCACACTCTCTCCCACTAAGTTCTGAGTGGTGTGTGCTGATTTAAAATGGCCTACATCCATTGCCACAACAGTACTCAGGACAACCTCCAACTCCCAAAGAAGCCCCTGTATTTCAACTGCTCATCCCCTCCCTACCCAAAAACTGTCAAGTGGCCACTGGCTCCACCTCATTGCTATAATTTCTTGCATTGCAAGAATCACCATATGTGAGCAAGAGAATACCATCAAGTCCACTCTAGTCCATAGTTCTTCCCACAATCCAGAGGCGACTGGGATGGTGATGTCCACTCCAACTCCAAGTG